>JAOXOE010000776.1:8418040-8431525 GCA_028565055.1 Phoeniculus purpureus | reverse complement strand
GCGGCAGGAAGGGGCGGGCGCGGCGCCGGGAGCCCGAGATGGTGGGCGCCGGGGCGCGCGGGGCGCCGGTGCTGTCGCCCTTGGTGCTGCTGCTGCTGTTGCCGCTGCTGTTGGTGCTGCGGGGCGCGGCGGGCGGCCTGGCCGACAGCGTCGTCTGGGCCGTGAACGCGGGCGGCGATGCCCACGTGGACGTGAACGGCATCCACTTCCGCAAGGACCCGCTCGAGGGCCGCGTGGGCCGAGGTGAGGGCGGTGGGACGCCGCGGGGGGGGGTCCGCGGGGCTCCCCTGGGGCTGCCTCCGGGGTCCGCTCCGCCGGGCAGAGCAGTTCTGCGCTGTCTGAGGGGATCTGGGACCCGCCTCCCTCAGGCACCGTCCCGCTTCCTCTGCCCCGTCGCGGAGGGTCTCTGGGGTCTCCCTGCAGGGTTGCGGTGGCCCGGGCAGACCCATAGGTGCCTGTGCCCGGTGGAACGGCGGGGACGGCTGGGACTCGGCGAGGGGCCCAGCACTTGTCACCCACCCGGGGCCGCCCGCTGGGGCTGCACCACCATAGTCCTCCCTCCCTGCGGGCCCCGGTGGCGGCGGGGTGAGTCCAGCGGGTTCGGGGTGGTGTTGCCAGCCCTGGGGTTGTGTAACGGCCGAGGGAAGTGGCTCCTTGCGGGCTGGAGCGGGATCTCGCCCGGAAAGGGCCGGCGGTGGCCAAGCTGCCAACAGCCCGCAGCCCCGCCTGGCTCCCTCTGAAGGACCCGTTTCCCCAGCCAGAGCCGCCAGCGCTCCCGGTAACGGGGGAACGAGCTGTGCTGCAGTCCGCGGACAAACCGCTCCCGGGGGTCGATGCCCGGTGCCGTGAGTGCGGGCTGGAGCCCCGGGCGGGAGGAAGGTGCAGCCGGCGGCTCTGAGCGCTGCTCCGGCCCTGGCAGGGTGTTCAAGGGCAGGGGCAGAAGTAGAGGCAGATGGGATATGGTCAGCTGTTCTAACACTGAATCAGTAAAATCTCCTGCCTAGCTGTGAGGACACGATGGAAAACTGATCTTGCACTTCTGATCATAGCTGCGTCCTCTGAAACCGCCGCAGTTGTATGAATTTTGCGTGTTTCTGCACTGAAACTGCACTTGATTCACCAGTATATTGAGAAGTTAGCTGTGCTGAGCTGCTCCTGCTGCTAGTACAGCTGAGTGGTGGAATGCAGGGGAGTTATCTGCTGGTTTTTAAGGCTAACCTTTGCTGTTCCTACGTAGGATTGTTCTCTGCTGTACAGCTGGGGCTGTCATTGCTCAGCCTGCAAGAGTGCCATCCCAAATGGAGCTGCTTAGGCACAACCGATGCAGGAGAGGTCACATGTAAATGCTAACAGGGTTTGTTAGGAGCTTCTCACCCCCTCTCCAGTCACACAAGGTGCCCTGAATGCTGTAGCTCAGGTTCTCTGACCTCTCACGTGCGTGACTGGAAGGAGAATTGTCTTTGTGGACAATCTCTTTTTGAGATGAGGAGAAGAAAGGGTCTTTTTGAAGCTCTCTGTGCTGTATTCTCCTGTGGGGAAAACCTGTGGTGCCTCCTCTGAACAGGAGGCTGTTCCATTAATCCCGCTTCAGCCAGCAGTGCCAGGCGCAGCTGAGGAGACTTTACCCCTTTGAGCTCTCAGCTGCTTTTTCCTCAATGGCTTTTTATTGCACCATTGTTCCATTTACTCTGGGCTCCTCTGTGTTGATAGGCATGTCATGGCTACAGCAGAAATATGTGACTGATGGGAGGAAACAACCTAGGGATAATGTTTCTCGGCTGTACTGCCTCTGGGCAAATTAAAACCCTTAATTTTTTTCCAAGCCTCAGCTTAGATGCTGATGCCCTAAAGGACAAACTGCTGATGGCAATTACTGAATGGCCAGGTGTCAAATGCCGTTGAGTTGCAGCTTAATGTGAGCTGCTCGTTTCTCCGTGAGCTACTTCTCAGCATGACCAGCGCTGTAAAATCATCTCACTTCCACAGCAATGTCAACAAAGTCCAATATGCAGGTGATGGATCATCTTCTTCAGTTACCTTCTTGGCTATTAAAGGACTTTCTTCCTGTGCAGGCTCTCCTCTAATAGGAGCTGACTTCTGTGGAGTCCTTGGTCTGCTGTCACTAATCTGTAGCTGGCCAGAAATATCTGTGTGGGAGGACAGGTTAAACTTTTCACCCTCAATATTTCTGGTGATTAGTCTTCAGCCTTAGCATCCACGTTTGCATGGTAAAGAGAAGCAGAAGATTGCCTGAGTAGCACCGTGTGTAACAGGAGACTAAGGACTGGCATTAATTTCCTCTCACTCGTTTGCATTGGCTCCATCTTTGGCAACCTGCACAGGGTTAGTGGTTCTGCTTTGTCTTGGCCAGTGCAGCGTCTGTTCCCATGGAAATGGGGGTCAAAGGGGCCAATGTCAGCAGAGAACTTTGTTCCAGCTTCTCCTGCCTGCAGTGGGCAGATGATATCCACAGTCCTCCTTTCTGCCCCCGCTTTGCTGTGGATGTTATTTGATTCGGAGCTCGAGAGACAAGCATCGGGTTCTGTTTGTACCCAGACACAATCAAGTATCCAGTTGGGTTAAGGCTTTTTGAGGGGTTGCTTTAGAGGTGCTGTATTAATGGTTGAGAAAAGGCAAGTTTTATGGTTTCAGTTATTGTCCATTGGGGAATGGTGTTTGGGCCCTTCTCAGGGTTCTTGCAGGCAGTGCCCTTTTCAGCTGGGTGGCTGTGAGAATGGCAACTGATGGGACTGCTGGGGCTTCTTCCTGTCCTCAAGTTATTTCGTGGCTGTGGTGGAAGAAAGGACTTTGTAAGACGTCTAATGCTTTGCTCTGGTCTGCCCCTCCCCAAGTTTTCACTCGTGGTGGGAGTTCACTGTGACTTAGACTGCATCAGGTTCAGACTTGTTTTTCCACAGGACCTGGTTTCTGGGGCTTCAGCTACTGTTGCTCCAGTAGTGTCTCCTGGTCAGAGCAAGGAGGGGAGGCAATGTGATGAGGGTATAAGTGGCACTGCCACGCAGGGAGTTAAGCCCTTCAGGAGTACATAAAGTAGCTCTTCTGTGTGAAGAAGAGATGAAATTCACCCTTCTTCTCGCTGTTTTGTGCTTGAAACGCAGCTTCTGACTACGGTATGAAGCTGCCGATCTTGCGCTCCAATGCGGAAGATCAGATTCTGTACCAGACCGAGCGTTACAACGAGGAAACCTTTGGCTATGAAGTTCCCATCAAAGAGGAAGGTGACTATGTGCTGGTGTTGAAGTTTGCAGAGGTTTATTTTGCACAGTCTCAACAGAAGGTAAGCAGCAGCTCCTTGCCTGATCTTTGATCTGAGTTCCTGGCTGAGACTGCCTGTGCAGGTTGCCTCTGCTGCTTTGCATGCTGGAGAAAGGGGTGAAGTAAGGGATTAATTGTTTTCCTAGTCCCTAGAGCCCTCGCGAGCTCTGAAACTTGGAGCTTTCTTTTACATTTCAGATACACGGTTGGCCTGGAAAATTGCACTACAAAGTGCTCAAACACACACGTACAGCTGAACAGAGCTAGGACTGCAAGTCTTAGGGTTTGTTTAGTCTGTGCTGGCTTCATGAAGAAGGGCTTTTGCCTTTTTCCTTTTTCTTGAGTGCTTGTTTCTGACCCAACAGCACACTTGAATTGGGGAAGCGGTCAGTGTTAAATAATCTACTGAAAACAGTTCTTGTGAACAGAATAGGACTTCATACCAGTTCAAACTGGTCCTGAAAACACAGGGTTAAATTCAGCCCTCTTTATTGCTTTTTAGAAAAGCATAATCCTTTTCACAGCATCACAGAACATTAGGGATTGGAAGGGACCTTGAAAGATCATCCAGTCCAGTCACCCCCACCACAGCAGGATCCCCTAGATCCAGTTGCACATGACCATATCCAGGCGGGTTTTAATTGTCTCCAGAGAAGGAGACTCCACAACCTCCATGGGCAGCTTGTTCTTTTCTACTTTTGAAATCCCTTGTGAGCAGACATAAAAGCAGAAGCACAAAGAACTCTAAGTCCTGTGCTGAACTGGGAGAGAAGTGGAGTGTGGTTTAGCCTGGCTTTCCTCTGGTCCATCAGTTTCTTTAGAGCCCTGCTCTTTAAGCACTGTGCTGCCTTCCTGCCAGAGAAGCTTTTCAGGGAACAGAACCGGTGGGGCTGGCTTACCGAATGCGTGCAAACAGCAACCTCAGATTAAACCAAGGGCTGAAGTGTCTTTGGTTTCTCTTCCTTCATGTGGTTCTGCTGGGATTCCCCAGGTGCTGAGTGAAGTTTGAGTCATTACAGCCCTGAGCAGGACTTTCACTCTGAATTCACAGATGTGGTTAGCATCCAACGTTTTACCTCCTTCAAACCCTGTGTCCTTCACTGGCTTGTTTCCTCTTCTCTGCTGCGGGAGATTAGTTAGAAATGGCTTAACTGCCAAGGGTGTGGTGTGCTGCAGCCACCGTGGGGTGCTAGGAGCAGGTCGTCAGCCAGTAGGTGGAAAGAAACTCGTGAAGGAAAAGTATGAATGAATCAGAATAAAATTGTGCTGTCCTCAGTTCTGAACAGCAAATGTAGGGGGGTTTTACTTAATAGAAGGAGGCAAATGTTAATTGCATTTGATAGCAATTCAAATGTCCGAGTGTCTTTATCTGGCTGCTTTTGGGCTCTGGATCCTGCCCAAGGGGCTGGACCGTGTGTGGTGGGACAGTGTGTGCTGCAATGCTTTCTCATCGTGGGTGCATAGCAGGCAGAGATCCTTCCCGTTCCCGTTTCAACAGTCACATGGCTGAATTAATTCTGACACTGTCATTTCTTCCACCCTGAAGGTGTTTGATGTTCGCTTGAATGGCCACGTAGTGGTGAAGGACTTGGACATTTTTGACAGAGTTGGACACAGCACAGCTCATGACGAGATAATTCCCATGAGTATCAAAAAGGGGAAACTGAGCGTCCAGGGAGAGGTTTCTACTTTCACGGGGAAGCTCCACATTGAGTTTGTAAAGGTAATAAGCTTTTCTGGGCAGACCCCTGATTGTTCTTTTACTCTCTTTCCCCAGCCTTGCAATGCAGCTATGGGCTGGAGGAGGAGAGGTGATGGTAGGTGGGGAGCTGCAGCAGTGACCTCCTTCTTTGCTTTCTTTAGGGCTACTATGACAATCCGAAAATCTGTGCCCTGTACATCCTGCAAGGGACGGTGGAAGGTAAGCAGCTCTTGAGCCAGGAGGCTCTTCCTCCTTGGAGAGCAGCCTGCTGCTTCTCAGACCATGAGATCATAGCTCTTGCTGACCCACCTCTGCCAAAACTTTCTCTCTCAGCAAGTTCTCACAGTGCGGTTGCAGAGTGAAATAGCTGTTTAGTGCCCTCCTGTTCTCCAAGTGCATGAAGCTCTGTGGCTTTTGGAATAAGAAAACTCCCTTTGATTCAAGACTTTCTGCATGTGGGGTGAAGGAGAAGGGAGCACATCTGGTCAGTCTTAGCTTATAGCTACAGATAAACTGCCTCTTTCCTTGGGTGTCAGCAGAAGCAGCCCTGCAGACAAGTAATTTCTGGAGATCTTTTAGCTAGTCCTGAAGTGCTTTTTACCTGGAGCTTTGCATTGTCAGCTTGAGGGCAAGGCAGTGCTTTTTTCCAGATACCAGTTCCTCTGGATAGCAGTGGGGAGTGCTGGTGAGGTCCTTACTCTTTCAGCACCCTCTTTGCGAGTCAGTGGTGGAATCCCTCTAGCTCCTGAACGGGAGACGTTTAGGACCCTTCTCTGACCAAAATATCTGAGATACTATTGATCAGGGAGTGCCAGTTGCTGTTGAAGATTTGGTTGTGATCTTGTGGCCAGGTGGCACCTGCAGTTCAGACTCCAGGCTCAGAGGACTGGATCTGTGTGGGGTTGGGTCTGATAGTTCTGGGTTGGTGGTGCAGTGATGTGAGGTAGGACTATTAGTGGAAAATTGTTGTTCATGTTTGCATCTCTGTCTGCTGGTCTTGTGGCAGCAGGTGCCTGTTCTTGACTAGATGTTGCTGAGCAGCTGCAGTGTCTGACTGTGCGTGCTCTAAGTGTGCCTTTGTGCTGCAACTTCCACTGTGTGACACGTGGGTGGGGCGGGATGATGTGGTTTTCTTTCAAACTGTATCTTTAGGTGCTCTTGCATCATGGATGAAAGAAATAGTGGTGCGAGGATATTCCTGTTCCCTGGGGTGCTGTGGCCATGGTGTTGATGTGGTGTCGGGTGCTCGTGCCCATGTTCGTGCTGGATCGGGGAGAGGGGAAGAGAGTGACTCGGGTGATTTCCTCCATTACAACCTGTTTCCTTGCAACCTTTTGTCTTGTCCCACAGATGTTCCAAAGCTGCAGCCACATCCAGGTCTGGAGAAAAAAGAGGAAGATGATGATGAAGATGAATATGATGATGGCTCCAGTGTTAAAAAACAGGCGAATAAGAACCGGGTTCAGTCAGGCCCACGCACACCAAACCCTTATGCCTCGGACAACAGCAGCCTCATGTTTCCTATATTGGTGGCCTTTGGTGTCTTCATTCCTACCCTCTTCTGCCTCTGCCGATTGTGAGAGCAAGCCCCACAGAGCATCAGCCGAGGGGCTGGGAGGGAAGGAGGTGGACCAAACATGGTTGCTTTCAGTTTCTCCATATTCATAATTTAAAGGAAAAAAAAAATTCATTTGGAATGAATAGCAGGTCCAGGTAAGAGAGAGCTTACCTTCCCCCTGCCAGCAAGCAGCAAGGCCCTCACCTTCCACTTCGCACCATGTGCAGCCTCCCATCCTCCCTGGGGCATCCAAGAGTAAACTGAGTCCTGGCTGTCTGTGTATCGAGCTGTTGAAAGCTGATCCTACCAGTCCTGGGCCATGTTCCACACTGAGAAAGCCACATGCTGCAAGATCTCTCTGCCTTTGCCAGGTGGAATACGGTTCCTTAAGCAAGGAAGTGGCTCTTAAAACCAGGCCTTGGGTACATGTTTTGCCTAGGAGCGTGGAAGTGTGGTGCTGATGGGTGACTAACAGCTGTGGAAGACTGATCCTGGCTCAGCATCTCCCTGCATTTGTGTAACACAATGTATGGTACTCGCCTGCACAAAGATACCGAGACTCCAGCTAGCTGCTCAGCCTCTGTGGAGATGTTCCTCTCCTAAGACTGCAAGCTGTGCCAGGAGCAGAGGGATTTATCTGGCCTGATTTGCTGCATCAGTTGGGAGAGACTTTCCAAGTTTGGCAGTTGTAACGTTAGATCCATCGTGGAGGGTTCTGCGGTAGCCTGCAAGAGGCTGACGTTAGCATCTGATCAGATGCACTTGTATTGATTATGGCTTTTGTTTCATTTAATATCCTTTTCAAAGGTTTCTTTTAACTCCAGTTTTGCCCTTTCTAACAAGTGACCTACCTCTCCTTTGGAAGGAGATGAGAATCGGATGACCTAGAGAGGAGGTTCTGGGCCTGTCCCTTGGTGTTTCAAATGGTCAGCTCCCTGCCCCGTGGCTGAACAACCTGTGCCATACGGCGGTGGAGCAACCTCACAGACGCACCCTGTGAGCTCTTGTTCCCTGTCTGAGATACCCAGCCTGCCTGCAGTGGTGAGAAGTGCAATGGAGTTGGTTAGCGTCTTCAGTTAGCTTTTTGCATATCAGGATGCTCCAGTGAAGGGACAGGTGTCCAATATTTCAGTGCTGTAGAGCAAGGTGGTTTGTTGTCCTCGAGAGATCTAGAAGTGGGCAGAACACGGGAGACAAGGTCACCCCTTTTCCCCAGGGATATCTCTGCAAGAGGCTTCTGTTTCCACATGCAGAGCCTGTGACTGCCTGACAGGGGCTGATCAGAGTGAAAGCCTTCATGGTGACTGCTGGCACAGCATCCAGAACTGCAGGCCCTGAGGAGCTGCTTCCCCATGTTGAGCACTTAAGCCTGGTAGGGGGAAGGTGTTCTGTGTGCTGGAGCAGGATCCATCCCAAGCAGGGTTGGGTCTTGGTGGGTCAGCTTTGATGCTGGTGAGCTCTGCATTCACAGAATGCTTTACCTTGTGCTGTCTCTGTTCTTAGAATCTTTCTCTTTAGCTGGAGCAGTGGCACTGAGTGGTGTCCTCCTTCCTACTGCTTCTCTCTGGGCCTGAGTTTTTGTAGCAGTTGTTCCTGGGTTTGATGCCCTGCAGTGGTTCAGCCTTTGTTGGAGCTGAGAAGGGTCAGAGCATTTCCTAGTTTCTAGAAAGGAAACTGAAGAAGCAGCCTTTCTGTTCTGCTGAGCTCAAGTTGCTGAAGCCTTTGCTTTCCTCTAACCCTCAAGCTGTGATATGATCCATCAGCTCACAGGCTCCAGAATGGGAGCTGGGGGAGGTGTCAGAGCACTGCGCTCTGCAGCAGTGGCACTGAACCCTGCCTTTCCGATCACATACATCACTGCTATCGGCCTGACCCTAATTCTGTGTCTGCGAGCTCAAAAGCAAGCAGCAGGAACTTAAATTCCTAATCCCAGCTCACACCAGTGGTAACAGCCACACTGGGAGAGGCAAGAGGGTCCCTACTGCAGGGGAAGGAGAAGCCAAGCTTCAGAGTGAGCTGATCTGAAAAACAAACCTTAGGATGAGAAGTTCAGCTTGAAGTTGTTTACCTCTGTTCTAGCGCTGTTAAAATCCTAATACTTACAAAACCCTTACGGAACCAGAGCGCTGTTTTGTTTGGTGCCTGCAGAGAGTCTCCAACTTTGGGATTGCTCTGACTGGAGCACAGAGACGTTTAGATCAGTATCAGTTTTGAGAAGCATGGACTGTGCTGATTTGTTAAGCAAAGACCCTGGGCTTGAAAGCAAGTTTTGCTGTAAGGAGCTCTACTCCTCCAGGCCTTCTAGGTTGCATTTTATTTAAGCATCCTTTGAAGCAAGGAATCACTCGGCATCTTTTGGCTCACCCAGTAATTTCTGCACCTCACCTAGCGTGAGGAAAGGGGTGTGTGTTAATGTCTGCAAAAGTCAGAGATGAGTCTTCTAGAAGAGCTTATCCCTGTCTTCTCCTGGCAGCCAGGGCACCCATTTGGTGCCATCAGCCACCCCAAGGCAAATCTGTGCACTGTGTGTTTTGTTGTGTTCCAGTTGCTCAGTTCAAATGAATTTGTCTTATTTGAGTAAGAATAGGATGGAGGAATATAGGTCATCCTTCAGAGCTTCAATTTAGTTGTTTTGGCTCTAGTTTTATGCGTCTTTGTCACTACAAAGCTGTGTCTGGGTGTTTGGGAGGATCCTGACTCTGTTATGGTGCTATGAGCAGTTTTCCTTGTTTGTTGATCCGTCCTCCCCTGACAGGTTTCCCTCAGAAGGATCCCGTAAACAAAGCCATGTGTGGGTATGTGGGAGGATGGTAGGGGATAACTAACCAGCAGCTCGCTGGGAATGACGTACTGGGAAGGGCCTACTCGCACTGGCACCTGCAAGCCAGAGATGGGTGTAATGAGGTACCGGGTTGTGACTAGGGTAGGAAAACGTTTGGGTTGGCCGTAGCTTTCCCGTTCAGGTATGTAAGGGACTATCCAAGGTGATGTTTAACTGGGACCAGTTAGAGATGAGCCCGTTTGTGTACTGTTGCCTCCCACTAGAAGCAGGATGAAGCGTGTGTCCCTGTGCAGTAGTGTGGGGAGCTGGGTCAGAACAGACTCTGGCTTGATTCATGGAGCAGTTGCATAGAGAGGGGTTGATAAAGCTTCCACTTCATAAAGTGGAGACACCCATCACTGCCTGGGGCCATCGCCTAGATCCAGCCTCAGCATTATGGTTCCAAAGCCCCCTCATCAGCTCCTCCTCTCAAACCTTTAAGCTGAGCTGTTTTCCTCTCTGTGTGACTAGAACTACAGCTCTGACCCTTCCGAGTATCCCAGGTGGCAGTGAGCAGAAAGCCAAATGAATTCCCTTCTCCCTTTGGTGCCTTTGTCTCAGACTTTGAATAAAAGTCTATTTGAAGAAGCTGCTTTTTTTGTTTAAGGAGCTTCTGAGTTGTTTTTTCTTTTTCCCTGAGGGACAGGCATTCCCAGCACTTGTGATCACTTGGGGACTATCCTGCTGTCCCTAGATGCCGCCTCTGGAGGTCACAGCTGAAGCAGAGAATTGTGAGCAAGTATCTTTGGTTCCAGCCCTTGAGGCCAATGGGGAGAAAAAAGAAGCCAGCAGGGGACAGAAGAACTGGAAGAGCTTCTTCAGGTCTGGTCTCCCCCAGAAATTTCCCAAAGGCAGGATGGAGAACTTCCAGACAGTCTGGTGCCTGTGTGTCTGTGCAGTTCAGACCTAAGTGAATCACAGCTGGGGACAGTGGCTTGGAGGTCCTGCTCCCCAAACTGGCTCCCTGGGGCTTGCCCTGCACTGTTTGTTTCTGAACAGGGAGTAGAGACCTGTGCTCTTCCCCTTTAAGTTGAATTGGCAGTGCAACAGCCAGAGAAATGTCTTGGGATGGGAAGTCAGGGCTGTCTTTGATGGAAAACAGCAGGAGGAGGGAGAGGACCAGCAGAGCAGCTTCAGCCCTTGATGTGAGACGGATTCTGAGCAGCTGTGAGGTACCAAGTGTTTCAGGCTCTGGTGCTCAAATGTGGGAGAGATCCGTCTGTTTCTTGCACTTATGTGGCAGGGAGAAAAATATCCTTGCTGAGAATCCAAGGGAAATTGGAGCTGGGCCAGCACTGAGCTAATTTACCTACTGGCGCTTCTACATCTCCACAACAAATGCCAAAGTCTAATACAATCCATGGGTACTTTAATGTCAGCCTGGTTCCACTAGTCTGTCTTCACTGGCTGGTCCCAAACAGGCTCAGAGGAGTATTTTCAACAGCACAAACAGGACATTTCTGAGCTCTGAAGGCTAAAGGAATGACCTCCTGTGCCACGCCCCTGCTTTGTGCACTGCCCGGCAGGGCTGGGGCATGTGGGTCTGAGCAGATTTGTCCCAGGAGTATCGTAGCAACTGCACTGAAGAGATGCTGGGCTAGATGGGAGAGGTGAAAGCAGGTCCATGTCTTCCGGGACTCTGGCTTGCTCAGAGTTTATTGCTGTATATCAAATACTATTTTTGGAGACTGGGGGGGAAGATGTGGGAATAGGGGAGGGTTGTGGTGTTGCTGTCCCCGCTCTGATCAGTGGGATGCTACTGCAGGTTATTGACAGGTTTTGATTTTTCTTTTCCCAAAAAGTGCTTTATTTGAAAAAAAAAAAAAGTAATCAGCAACAAAAGTGCTTTCCTCCCTCCTAGAAACAGTGCTGGCTGATTAGGAATTGTAAATACTCTTTTGCAAACATCAGAGGTCTCTGCTGAGGAGTTTGTGTGATGGAGATTTCAAGGCAAGGGGCAAAGTACAGCTCTAACCAGTTTAGCTGGGTAGAGTGCGAATCTAGGAAATGCGGGATCTCCGCCCTGGAGTTGGTCCCAGTCACGCGTAGTGGGGATGTGCTTGCCTGTTCTACAGCTGTTCTGTCACGCTGCTGGAGTTCCTGAGCTGCGGCACTGCAGTGAGCAGCGTCTGGAAACCTGCTGGCAAATGGGGGCTTCAATTCCTTGTGGTTTCTGCGGAGGCTTCACGTGTTCAGGGCTTTCCCACTCAAGAAACATCCAGGCTGGCAAAGCAGCCCTGAAGATCAGCGAGAGCAGAGGCAGTAGCCAGGACTGTGAGGTGCTGTGCAGGTAACAGTGATGTTTAGGTCCCGTCCTCATGACAGCTTTTAGCACTGGCAGGTGGTCCCACAGCTCCGTAGTGCCCAGCTCTGTAGGCTGGGACTCATGGAAGTGGCCCATGCCACTGGCATTAAAAACACATCACCAGCTCCTTGAAGCTGCAGGTGTAAGTTGTCTGTAAAGGCTAAAGCAGTGTGGGGAGAGATCTCCTTCATCTGCATGTGTCACCAGTACCAATTTGAGGAGGTGTTTCTTTACTTTCCCTGTCCATTGCTTTGTGTTACAACAACCGGCAGTGACGTCGTAATTTGTGTTGCAGCAAGCTTGGCCCTGGGTGAAAAGCACAGATACCTATTTCTGATTGCATTGGCTTTGCAGGGACTGGCCTGGGGGAAGAGGTGGGCCTGGGGTGGGCTATTTTATTTTTGGTACACGGTAGCGGTTTTATTTTTTTAATTTCCCCAGGATGTTTGGTTGAGGGAATGTTCTGAAATCTACTGTCTGGTGGTTTTAACCAGCAGTGCGTTAAAGGAAAATAAACAGAATTATATTGTCACTCCAGTGAGGTGGTACCTCTTTTCTCTAGGGGTGGAGCGGCGGAGGACCCCCTCCGCTTTAGGCCTCCTGACTGACTGCACTGCAGAGGGGACTGCGGGCTGCCGCCGACTTGCAGTTTAACGTCCCACCACTGCAGCCCCAGAGCCTTTCCTGCCGCTGCTGGCCTCCTCTTGTACAGCTCGCAGTCTTCTCTTGCCAGGAGTTTTGGGTGATTAAGTGCAAGTTGAATGGTCCAACAGCCCCTTAAAAAAGTGCTGATGTGGACCTTGTTGCTTCCTGCTCAGATGAGGAACCGCGGAGATGTAAACTGCCTTCTGAGGTTCTGCAGGCCTCCCCAGTGTCAGCCTGAAACTGCGTCAGAGGTGGTCAGAAGTGACAGCAGCTGGAGCAGAGAAAGCAGCACCTTCCTCCTCTTAGGTGCCAGGTGTCAGGGATGAGGGACCCTGGCCCCATGCAGAGCAGCTGCTCTTCCTGATAACCTGGGTTCTGACCTGTCCTTCCTGGGGCACGGGATGGAGGGACCAAACCCGACGCAGCGAGGAGGCTTGTTTGAAATAGCGTTTGGCTGGCGGCGGCGGCTGGCGCGTGCTGCTTACAAGCAGCAGCAAATGTCACCGGTTACTGCTCAAAATCTGTTTTCAGTCATCCTTAGCGAGTTGAGTGTTGGCTGGTCTGAAGGGAGGACGCAGATGTTTCATGTTCCTGCCCCAGTTCCCTGAGGAGCTGGAGGTGACTCTTGGCAGCTCTCGGGTGCCCGATGGGCAGCCCCTCTTCTGGAAGCCTTTACTGCGTGTGATGCCCTGGTGGGACATCCCAGACCCTCCTGCCAGGCTTAGGAGACTCCTTCGACATCAGCCCCTGCGCTACGTGGGCGGCTGGCGCTGCTGGCCACCGGCAGGCTCCCTGGGCCACCCTGCGAGGGGCACACGGGTCCCTGTACTGGGGTGACTTCTGGCTCCCCGAGATCCGCGACTGGGGGGTGTCGTCGGGCAGGTTTCCGGAGCAGCCCGCGGACACCCCTCCCCGCGCTGAATCGGGGGGTTAGGGATTCAGCCCCGATTAACGGCAGAGCCGGTGCGGCTCTCGGGGGGCAGCGTGTGGGGGGGATGCTCGGGCCGGAGGTGCCTTTGTTCGGCTCTTGCGCTCCCGTTCCCGGCGGCTCGGGTTTCCCGAGGTGCGGGGCTGCGCGCGCTCGGTGCGGGGGGAGGGAGGGAGCGGGATCTGCGGGCGCGGCTGCTACCGCTGCCGGACGGCCCTGGGGCCGCCACTTGCGTCCGCTCGCGCCCTCC
>JAOXOE010000776.1:8385326-8417940 GCA_028565055.1 Phoeniculus purpureus | reverse complement strand
CTTTGTCTGCGCTGTCACATGGGCCACGGTGCGGGATTTAAGCGGGGCTCCGCAGGACATGCCGTGAGCAGCGCGCCGCAGCCCTGCCCGCAGCGGCTCCGCCCGGCCGGGGATGCGGCTGTAGCGGCCCCGCGATGAGCGGCTCCTCCATGGCGAAGAGCGAGTCCCGCACTTCGCTGCTGCGGGCGGCGGGGAGCCGGGGGGCGGCGGGCGCCCAGCCTCAGCCCCGCGGCAGCCGCACCCGGGACGGCAGAGGCCAGGGCGGGCCGGCGGGGAGAGAGCAGAGGCGGGAGCCGCTCCCCGGGGAGCCCAGTGCCCGCAGGCCGCTCTGTCACCCGGGCGCCCGGGAAGACGGGGCGAGGGGCGCGGGGCGGCTGTCACATGGCCGGGGGGAGAGTCAGCCCGAGCCGGGGGAAGGAGGTCCAAGGAGAGGCAGCGGCAAGGAACCGGCGCGGACATCCCGACAGCAGCAGCACCTCCCGCCACACGGCAGCCACGGTCACCCCCAGGACCAGCACCAGCTCTCAGACAGGGATGGGGAGGAGGCAGAGGAGGACTTTTTCCTCAGTCACAGGCAGAGGTCCAGCAGAGAGTCCCTAAAGCTCTCGGAGGGCGCTTCACCTCTGTCCAAATCCAGTAGCAAGTGCTCCACCAAGTCCAGCGGCAGCGAGCGGTCGGTGGAAGCGGACCCGCTCTTCCAGCAGCTGCACCCCATGCTCAGCTCGGTCTTTGGCCAGGTAAGGGGACATGCACCTCTCTCCCCTCCCTCCTTCCCTTCCTCCCTGCCTGCCTGCCCGCTCCTGGACCTGGGGCTCGCGGTGGCGGCTGTCGGTGTTTCCGTCTGTAAATGCACTGCTTCCTGGCCGCCCTGCCCGGCGCTGCGGCACCGCCGGGGCTGTGGGACCGGCACCCGGGAGAGCTTCGCGCCGGGGCGCGGGTTGGGTCGGGGCCGAGCACTCTAGGAGGTGCTGGCGGGGAAGGGCCGGTGCTTCCCCTGCCCCGGGGAAGTTGTGGCTCTGCCTGCTGAGGGCGAGAGTCGGAAAAGCAGATTTAAACAATGTATTTACTTATTAGATTCCATCAGTCTGGCTCCTCGCCTTGCTTTGCTGTATTTGTTTACATTTCCCTATAATGCATTTCTGTACAATCAGCATATGAATCATTTCTGATGGCAGAAATAGTTAGGAGAAGGTAGTGGAGAGGAAAAAAAAAATCCTGACCCAATTCCGAAGCCTTCCAGTCACTATGTTAGGATGGAACAGATGCTTTCGGTGTTTGCAAGCTCTTTCAGTACAAAGCTGTCGCTTTTAGCTGCTTCTGGCAGTGAAATTACCCAACAGGACTACCCTCTAGAAATCAAAAGGCAGAGGGAGACTGGCTTGAAATTTTCTTTTAGAGCCTTTTAGGATGTTACTGGGAGATGTAATCTCCAGGAAGATTAATGTAACTGCAATCTCCCAGAAGCACAATTATAGGTATAAGCCAGTAGACGGGGTGGCTAAGTTCCAGCCCTGGAAGTGATCGATGAAACCAGAATGATGATTTGTGGGGTTTGTTGTCGGTTGGTCTTTTTTTTGTTTTTCCTTAAAAGCAAGTGTGGGAGGCTTTGCAGGGTGCCCATTAAAATTAAGATTATGGAAAGAATTAGAAGAATTTTGGGTGGAAGGAGGTGATACACCCATACCAGTTTAATCTGGTGTCAGGGAATGTTGTCTACTTCTGTTCATCTTGACTTCTCCAGAGAAAAATCAAAGCACATCTGTTCTCCTCAACAATTTTGCGTCCTTGCTGATAGTCTGCTATTTATGAGTGTGGTGATGGTGTTTAACTCAGAACAAGTATTACTTTCCCTGTGCCAGTGGGGTAGCAGAAGTCTAGATTAACATTTTTTAGTAGCAACAAGGAAGGGTCTGGTGAGCATCTCTGCTCAACCGTGTTGCAAAAGCAATATTCCAGCACCAGAGCTTGAAATCTGTGGGCTCAGCCCTGACTTGTGCTGTTCCTGTAGTTCTGATGGAACGAAGATCTATCTGGGAACAGATTTTAAGTCTATGAAGCTGTGTCTCTAAAGTGTCAGAAATAAAACAAGTCCAGACCAAGGCTCCCACTCATAGAAGCCTCTCTGATTTTGAACCCCCCTGTCCTTACCTGAACAGCATCTTTAATTTAACTGCCCTGCTGCTTGTGTTCCAGTATCATAAGACACTCCTGAAAGTCATAAACTCAGGGAAATTGAATAGTGGTGTTGAACAATGCCCCTTAGAGAAAAGAGATGGTTGCAATTGTAGTCTTTATCTTTTCACTGAGTACATTGGACCTATGTTTATAAACAAGTATCAAACTCTTCCTTTGAGAGTGTATTATCATTTAGTTCCATCTCTCTATTAATCTCTCAACTGTCTTTGCTTGAAGTAACTATGAGAGAACAACCATCTAGTGGAGATTTTAGAATTGGCTTTTAGGAGTGGGCTGTAGTATGTCTGAACATGGGATTTGTGGGTACAAGTAGGGGAACTATAACGTGGGATGCATAAAGAGCTGGTTCCAGGAAGAGATCTGTGAAGATTTTTTTAGCATTATCAAAATCCTGGGATGAATAAAGACCTGGGGATAAGAACTGCAGAAATTCTGTCATGGAACGGAATGCTGGAAATCTTGTTTCTGGGAGTGAAGAAACAAGCTCTAAGTGTTCTGTAAAAATGGGAGTGATGTTTTGAGACAGGCAAGGACTTCAACCTGCAGGAGCCCAGCTGCAGCCTGTGCTGAGGCAAGGTCGCAGACGGAGAAGTGTCCAGGATTTCAGCATGAAGCTGCAGGTGCTGTAACATCAGCATGCTCCACTTTGTAATTAGAAGAGAGCAACAGCTCAGCAGACAATTTATTTAGCAGAAGAACTTCTCTCCAGCCCACACAGCTCACTGTGAAACAGTTAAAACAGTAATTTTGCAGTACATAGGAGGAGAGGAGCACAGTGATGCATATCTGCAGCAGCAGAGCACTGTGGTCCAGCAGCACCAGTATATCTTGTCCCAGCTCTACAGATGTGGAACATCATCACGCTGTTTTTCCACAGTGGTGCAGTGATGTGGTGGCAGATGCTACAGTGGTACAATTAGATACGCAGAAAAGATTGCAGGGGTGACTTCATGGAGGATGTCATTATTGCAGTAACAGCAAAAAGGAGCAGCCCAGGACTATGGGGTTGTGTCTGAGGGAGACAGATTTATAGCTGTGCAGAAAAACCCACTGAGCAGAGGCAGAAGTGCCGTGTTTATATAACCGGCACAGCAATATAGTGCACTGTGGGTGTGTACTCCAGAAGAATGTTAAGACTCTGCCAGGATACAGGATGCAGTGATATTTTATTAATTAGGTTTATGCTATATTGGTGCAGTGATTATAGTTAATAAAGCAGTGATACTCTTGTAGGGCATTTCACCACATTGTCACAGAGCGGTACCCGAACTAACAAATGTAGAGTAGTGTAATGAAGTGTAAGCCAGGATGTCATCTGAGTCTAATGACATGTTTGCACACAGGATCGGTGAGGCAGCTGCAGAATTGCACTCTGCAGTGGAGTTATACTGGGTTAGCATGCAGTGCCGCACAGCACCGAGTGCCTGGAGAACACAGTACTGACAATGCGGTGGTATGGTAACACAATCCTATGACAGAACAGAGATGCAATACTGATGCCAAGTGGTAGGGAAGTTGGCAGTGCACGGGTGTGATAATTGTGCAGTGTTGTAGCCTGACAGAAGAGTTTAGCCGTCTAATGATGTAGTAATACAATATTCCAGATGGGAGCTATTCTATACAGCAGTGATTACTTCTGGTGTGATATTAGCAGTGCACTGTGCTGATCTGACAGTACCATCCCGTTGGTGCGAGTGAGGCGTTAGCAGCCTGCTGCAATTCTGGAAGCATGGCTGGGAGTTAGCGTGTGGGCAATGCCACAGACTTACTTGGTACCAGAAGTGCAGTGTGAGTATGAGCTGGTGACACAATGCCTGTGACAGTGGGACAGCAGTGCTTTACAGTGGCCCTGCAGTGGTGTTAGCTCAGTGCAGTGTGAGCGCGGTGCAGTGACTCACGGGTGTAGTTGGCAAGGGATGTGTGTGTGATAATGCAGCAAAGTGGGAAAGCGGTGAGAGAAGGGAGTGTTGAGAGGGTGTTTCATTTAATTTTGGCCTGGTAGCAGGGTAGTGTTGGAGTGGCCAAGTGTTAAAGTAGTGTTGTGGAGCAGAAAGGAGCACACAGAGCAGCTTATAGAGTCTGTAGCATGACTACTGGACACAGTTTACCAACAGTGCGGTATTGAGCAGTAATATGTTTGTAAGAGCAGAGGAGCAGTGATTCCTTGGCATCCAGGCTGGTGGTGAGGTGGCAGCCAGGCAGCAGGACATAGTTTATTGGTGTGATGACAGTAGCAACAGCAGCACAGAGACCGAGACAGCACTGTGGTAGCAGCAAGAACCACAGTGTAACTGTTTTGTGGCAGCAGGGCTCCCAGGGCAGCAGTGATGCGGCAGCAGCACCTACAGTGTCGGGACAGCTTGGCACCAGGCTCACAGCACAGTGCTGTACAGGTACTGTGGTGCAGACACCCACTGGTTCTCATTGCTTCTTTGGTCCTATACCACAGCGTTAGCCTAGCTGGTCCCTTTAAGAAGAGATTTTTCCGGGCCTTTGCTATGCAATATTAATTTGCAAGTGAACCTGCCATGTGAGATCTGACCGTTTTCAGAGCCATTTAGCTTTCACACCCTGCCTGCCTGTTAAATTTTTCAGTGAAGTGATTCCCCAACAGTTTTCTGTCAATTGCTGCTGGTGGCATTGGGGAACAGAGGGGTCAAACAATGCCCTAGGGAGTCATTAAATATTTACAGGCTGCTGCTGTTAGCACTGTGGCCAAAGGGGCTTTTGTATTTCTATTAGTACAGGATGTTAAAAGCCTCTCCTGTCTGCACTGTCTCCCATTCCCACTTTAATGTCAGTGTCCACATTACCATTGAAATAAGGGTAGAATCTTTTTGCTTTTTCCTGTATCATTTTCTTGTTCTTCTCTATCTTCCTTTACTCTTGTGCTTTAGTTCTTCTTAACTGATCTTAATGGACCTTGTGGCAAAGCAAGGTGACAGAAATGGCTCTGTTTTGGGGCAGCATGTGTCCCTGGGCTGCCTGTGTGGGGCATAGGTGTCAAGAACATTCTCTTCTAAACCAGCTGGGAGTGGGTAAGGAGAAAGTACTTTGCCCAGCCTCTTGTCCCTCTGGTCCCCTCATCTGCAGGATGACCTTGTTCCCTCTAATGGTTTTGGCTTGAGCTGATTCTAATGGAAGTTTTGCCCAGGAGCAGTCGATGCCTGAGGACCATGCTTGGAGCTCTGCCAGAAGGGAGCTGGGGAGCCCTGGCTAGCCTAGCCAAGGGGTAGCAGTTAAATGGCTTGGTGAGGAAAGTTTTTGGTCGCCCCTGTGTTTTAGCACATTGTGCTGTGTTGGAGCCGTGATCCCAGTGACAGTGACTTTTGGGTGTCACGCTGTGGGATGGCAAAGGTGAAGAGGAAAGGTGTGGGTTTGCAGGTCATGGCGTGCTTTGTTGTACCCTGCTGGAAAGCAGGTGAAGCAGCAGCATGTCAGGGCTCATGGCCTACCGAGGACGGACAGTCTCTAACTGATTTGCAATGTTAAATTGGCACAGTAATTCGGGGTGAACACTCTTCTGGCTCAAAACGATCAACCGCCGTGGTGATGCTGATCCCGTTGCCCAGTGTGGGCTCACTGGTCCGTGCTCGCATACACTGGGAAGCAAAAACCCGCTGAAGAAACCCCATATCTTTCTCTGACTTTTCACCTCTTCTTGCGGCGCCTCTGAGGGCTTGTTCTGGCCCCAGTGGGGCCCTCAAAGGGCTCGGAGAGGGAAGGGTATCCCGAGGCCGCAGGGGATACTCCTGAAGCCGGCGTTGCGCCCCGAGCTGCCACCGGGGCTGCTCGGGAGACGCGGCTGCGAGCCGCCGTTCTCTTCTTCGCGTGGTGCAGGGGACCACAGGGGTCCGCTGGACAGCGGAGCAGCAGCGGCTCCGCCTGGGGCTCCCGCCGCTCGTCCCCGCCGGGTCCCGTCTCGTCCCCGGGGGTACCGTCTAGTTCGCACTCGGCGGCCCCAGGGCGCCCCCTACTGCGGGCGGCGCTGCGCGCCCACGCGGCTCCGTGGCCTGGGGGCTCCCGACCGGCTCCTTGCCGGGGGCTCCCAGCCGTCGGGCCGCTCTCGGCACAGAAGCGGGGTGTCCCGGGCATGACCGTGCCCCAGGATTTTGCCTCTGCTTGGTCCCTGGGCCGCCCAGTGGATATGTGGGACCCGGGGAGAGCCTCGTTGTTCCCGTAGTGTAGGCGAGAGCCGAGTGGGGCGTCCCGCCGACTGCCGGGTGGGTATTTACGGGGGGGACTGGGGACCTGCTAATCTGTCATCCCATCCCTGCATGCGCTGCCACAACCCACAGCCATGCATGTAGCCTGCCGTGAAGGGCGTTCATGGACGTGTCCTCTCTGTGTGTGCACAGCCTTCGCTAAGTCTCCTGTGTGGCCGTACAATCACCTCTGTACAGGCCTGAGCATTCCTGTGCTTAAAATGATCAGCATATGCCTACAGCCCAGGCTGCCGACACCTGCCACACCAGCCAAGGTATGTCTCATGTTTTCTATATGTAACGGGCACAGGCACGGAAGAACTTTGTTCCACTGGAGCACATCCACTCAACTCCTAGCTTGCTCAACCTGGAGAAACATGTGTCACGTATATGGTTTGTAAGGAGCCAGAAGTACAGAATCCCTGAGGGGCAATGGATAAGCTTCCTGCCTGCAGTGGGTCTGCCAGCAAGCATTAGTTTTTGCCAGTGATTTAATTTTTAAACAAATCTGTTTTAAAAGGATATGGAAAGACATAAAAATAAAACCAGGCTAAAAGAACATTCATTTAATATTCTGTTCATGAAATATACAGCAGCATGATCTAATGCACTGGAATACACAAACCTTCTGGTTAGAATCAGCTTGTCTTGTGAGAGAAGAAAGCATTTAAATAATAAATTAATCATCGTTTCAATTAGCCCGTCAACTTATCCCGCCTTGATTTTTGTTTCATGCAATATTTGGTTTGAACAAAGTGCTGGGGAGGAGTTTAGCTTCAGATGTAGTGGCTGGGCTGCAGGTTTGTCAGCTGAATTAGCTGTGGTTCTTTGTAGCATGGCAGCTTCAGTAACTGTTTTTCCCTGATGAGTCCATGAGTGGTATTGATTTCCAATAACAAGCAGCTATATGGTGCACATCCAGTAAAAGATGCCTAGCTAACTTTGTTCTCTCTTGCAATAATCCTCTGACATTCCTGTGACCTTAGACAGCAAAAACAGCGCCCATGAACTTGAGACATCCTTCGCTTTCAACCAAGTTGCCCCACTTTGAAATAAAGACAAACAGCTATCGTAGCTTCTATGGTTGCATTTATTTTTGGGTAGCTTTCTGCGCCAGCGTAAGACCAAGAACTCAATTCCATCTATGAGTGAAGTCATAGCAATATTCTAACATTTGTTCCACCCCTTCCTCCCTTAGAGGACTTTGCACTTTGCAAGCATGTTTGGAAAGAATACACGGCATTTCTTCATCCCACACAGATGAAGTACATTCTCTGCTCTTTGAAGGAAACAGACAAACACGTAACATTGTCAGGCTTCCTGTCACAACGGTTGAAGGCAGAAAACTGCCAGCAACCTCCCTGCATTCTGTTGAAGTGATGCAGAAAGGGGTTTAGTAGTTTGTGACCAGCTGTGTTGAGATCTAGCCAAAGTTCTGATGGTGGGATGTGCAGTTTGATGCTTCTGAAGGTGCTGTCGTATCCTTACTCAGAACAGAAGCGAGGCAGACCTCGGTGTTATGGTAGTGGCATCACACGTAATGCAGCAGGGTTGGTTTGGAGTATTGGTTAGTACTAGTTCACCAGGCTCTGCTCATCTAATAATCAGCCCTGTTTTCTGTCACACCTCAGTGTTTCAGCCAAATACTGACCCCATCCTGGTCCATTTTGAAAGTGAGGGAGCCAGGGCAGAATTAGCTGCTTTTGCAGCAGTCCCAGACAGGCAGAGTGATTCACAGTTCCCATATTCCTGAGCAAAGAGAAGGAACCTCTTTAGGTTTGTTTTAAACAGTCTCTGTACTGTGTATACATGGCAAATTGTTCCAGCAGCTTCTGAGCTGTCAAGCTTGTACTTGTCTTTTTCTAGCCCACTGATGATCTTGAAAACAGAAAATATCCACAACAAATTGTCCTCTGGCCAGCACCTCTCCGGCACAGGAACTTAGGAGTTGGGCTGGTACAACCTACATCGATCAGATCTGCATGGAAGGTGTCAGAAGGTGGCACAGTCCCAACTCTTCTCATCTAACACAGAGTAAAACTAACAAATTACAGACAAAGCTGATCTGAACAGAAGTTGACAGCCCAGGCTTTGTTCCTTTGAGAGAGTGGAAAATATCCTTGGTCTTTCTAATAACCTTCCTGTTGTTTGTGATTGAATATGATCCAGTTGCTGTAATGGAGGAGAATATTACGCACAGCATGAGTCAGCAAGACTCTTCCTAGAAAAGCTGACAGCAAAGAAAGTTCCCAAACTCTCTGCAGAAATAATCCTCCTCCTAGATGAGGATCTGAACTGCATCTACCAATGCCTGCTGGTACCTCCGCTTGGGATGGACCTGTATTTGTCTGACTGGGATATGGAACTGTCAAGGTTCGTTTGAGCTTCAAAGACACAACTATGTGTGTCAAAAGTTCTTGGGAACCTGACAGAAGAGAGGGAAGCCAGTTGCAGAAGTGCCTCTGTGTGTTCCAGTGATGGAAGCTTTGAGATGAGGCCCTTGATAGCACTGGCACTGAGAGGATGTTAGCAATCCCAAGTGCTTAGGCTCATCTGAGGCCATCCAGGAAACAAGACTGGGTTGTTTCTTGAAAATACGCATCTGTAGCCACCAGTTAAAGGGTGGTTAGGAGCTACTAATCAGTACATGGACTCTCTATGCTTTTATAGATAAAAACAGACCCCAAATTATTGCCCTGTTATGATGAGTTAAATAAGGCAGCATATTTTGAAGTACTAAATGTTCAAAGTATGCAGTGGGATCTTGGGTAGAACTATGGACTTCTGTGAAAAGATGCTAGAAGTGAGTTTTCCCTGCTTTACCTTATACTCCCCTCAGAAATTAACCCTCCTACTTAGTGATATTGCCCTGCTGCTGTGTTTGTGTTGTGTTGAGAGCAACTTTCTCATCCAGCAAGTGAAAGACCATACACTGAAATGGGCTTGGCACCTCAACAGTCTCCCCATACAAATCCATAGTTCCGCTGGGAAGTTCTGCCAAGCAAAGCTACACTCTGATAAGCAATCCTGAGTTTTGGACTGACTTTTGTTGCCTCTGTTGTGGCTGTTTGCTGCTGCTGAACAAACCTTTTGGCATCTACCAAGTGGTTTTCTACAGTGGGATCCAACACTTTCCGACGAAGGGAGAATTTCTGCCAAAGGTGCCAGCCTGAAAGCACAGCACCACTGCTTTTTATAGAATCCAGACCTATTAAACCACCTAAATCACTCCCTGTTCATATTAGACTACCTAAATCACTCCCTTGAATGCCAAGTCACCCAGCCTCCTCCTTGCTGTGTACTCAGGTCTGTCAATGTGCCAAATGCTTTTCTCTTGTGAGCAGAGACCTCGGTCTGTGCCAAACTATCTACTGGGGTCTCAGCTCTCAACCTGAGACCTCGGTGGAGATGGAGGGACGTGGGCATGTAGGCAAGTTGCGTTTCACAAAGTTCCACCAATTTTTGGAAAGTTTACGACAGAGGCCCAGACCTTAAAAGAACAGTGTGATTGCCACAAAGAACAGTGTGGGAAAACCAGTATACATGCATGTGCAGCCCTCCCACACGCATACTGACTACCCCAGATATAGGCATACCCACAGATCAGCACCTACACACAAATGTTTTTGACACACTTATTCTCAGCATCCTGTTCTCTTACAGCAGTCTCAGTTGGAGGAAGGGAGAAAATCATGTTCCTTCTAACCTAATCTTCTAATGACCCTTCTGCCAGCTCCACTTCCCTGCCTAGCTCTAAACTGCCTGCAGTGGTTATGGGAACACGGTTCCACTGGAAAGAGATTTTCCTTCTCCAAAGTCAGCAGGGTCTGTCTGCTGGGTTGTGATGTGCTGCCCAATTGTTCTTAAGAGATTTGGGATCACAGGGAGATAAGAAAATTGTTTATGATCTTGACTCTTGGGCCCCTTTCAGCTCTGCTGGAGTTCTTGCAGAGTAGGACTGTGACTGTGCTGCAAACCTGATACAGATGAGCTCATATCACCCCTCCTTTCTTGAATGCTGCACTCCCTACTAAGTCTGACAGCAGATCTCAGCCCTCTTGCTCTGCCCTGTACCTTTTCTACAGCTGCCTGCAACTACAGGGCAGAAAAGATGGGGAACAGGCAGAGGTGGCAGCATGCAGTGTTGTCTGGCTCCTAGTGCTTTGGTACAAGCTAGTATTTAGAGACCATCTCAACTTCTGGTGAGGGGCTTTTAGAACTCTAAGGTACACTCAGTGGCTGTCTTCCAAAGCTGTCCTGTAGCACCCTGAGGGCTGTGATGGATTCTCCTGGCAGGAGATGCCTGACTCCCTTATTCTGCTCCTGCTTTCCAGGAGGATGTGGGAGACCAGCACTTCACAATGGCAGGGTGTTTCTGGCCTCCCTGCTGCCTGTCAGGGACATTCATTAGCAGCAAGTAGGTGATTCTGTCTCCTCTGTGCTCTGGAATTGGAGTAGTTTGTCTTGGGAAGAAGCCCAAGAGCCTCGGGCAGCTTCTGCTCAAGGGAGACAAGCATTTTGTCAATAAACAAGGAGCCTGGGGAATGGCTCCAGATGACAGAGGACATTGTTAATGGCTGGTGCTGTGGCTGAGGGTAGATTCGCCTCCCATTAGCTGCTTTAGGAGGGGAAAGAGAAAGCCAGCAGAAAGATGGCAGCCTCGAGAGAAGCTGTGAGTTTTGGCATCCTCCTGCAAAGTCCTTCACTGTGAGGCCCAGGGCTGGAACAGCTACCAAGATGTCACTGTTTATTTCCCCAGCATCAGGAGTCTTTAAAGGTGACAGCAGGACAAGAGACAGTCCCAGCTCAGGAACAGTTTTGCTTCCCAGACCACCATGGGTGTGCTTTTCTGTGGAGGTCTTCCCACCAGAGCTTCCATATCCCCTCTGGTGTTTCTCAATCTGCCCTGAGTATAAGGGATGTCTTCCAGTATTTGCTACTGCAGCGTCTTGCTTTGGAGAGCTTGGGGACCTTTGTGCAACATCTTCTCTGGCCATGCATGGATGGAATCTGGGAAGAGGCTGTTCCACTGCCTTCACTCTTGGGAAGAAGTTAGTGCACTCCAGGCTACGACTGGAACTGGAGAGGCTGTTTGCTCTTGTCATGGCTGGACTCCTAAACCCATCTCTTGAAGCATAAGAAGCCTCTAAGCTCTAATATAGCTGTTGATTCACCTTCCAACATATTTGATTTGGCACAGCACCATCACAGTGGAAGCAGAGAGATCCCTGCTTTGTTGTGACACTGACAGTTCGTCCTTCTCTGTCCCACAGCCCTGTGGCTTCCAGAAGAGTGAGTACTTGTTTCCTGCACAAAAAAGCATGTGGAGCAGGTACTCAGATCACGTTAGGTCTTTGTGGAGCTTTTTGTCTGAAAACACATTAGCAAGGAGAGTTGTGAAATCTTTCAGCCTTATGATTCTGTGATTCTATGAGCACCTGAGTGTCCACCCAGCCTGCTGCATAGGTAAGGGTATAGGGTCAGTGTCATCTTGGTCTTCTTAGTTCTTAAAGGAACTTTTCATGTTCTTTGTTTTTTTAGTTCTTAAAGGCTTTTTGTGCCATGGCTTCTTATCACTGTGGAGCTGCAGCTGGGTTGGTTTCACAGCTAAGGGTGCATTCACAGTCCTGTCCAGGTCTTTGCCTGGGTGTGATGGTGAGTTTTTTGTGCAATGTAAATATCTTTTTCAGACAGAGTGCTCTTACCTCAGTCTGAGATCAAAGGAGAATGTACTGGGTACTCACCCCTTTTCTTTCAAAGCTGATTCTGTTACCACCATAGATCTAAAGTCCAGAGTGAAGAGCAGGGTCTAAGATTAGGAGCCTCCCATTTATTCCAGGACTTGGGTGCTTGGAAATGGAGTGGATGGATTTGACATCCAGATTCTTTGCTTCATCTTGTCTAGCTTAGGGTTGCTCAGATGTAGGGTTGAGGTGTGAGCCCATCCTTGGCAGACTTGTGCAGGTAAACCATCAGTGGATTTCCACCTGCAGAAACTGGAAAAACTTTACCACGAGACTGGCTCAAGGTCTCTCCCTTGTGGTTAAAAATTACTGTCCTGAGTCCGAGATTGTTATAGAGTCTCTGAACTGCTGCCTCTGTGCTTGCTTCCACTGAGACAGAAAAAGAAACTGGGAGTTCTAGGTCCGCTGGTATTTATAAGCTGAAACAAGTCCCACCCAGATAAATGGTCCATTTCTGCTCCAAAATGGGCTCTGGACTCTGCTGCAAGCCCCTAAGTGGATTGCCTTCTGCCAGCCTAGCTTTGTGGTGATTGGAAAGCTGTGAGAGAGTTAGAAGGGGGTGGGTAGGGATGTTATGCTCAGAGGCTGTGCAGACCCAAACTAGCTGGATTCACTGAACTCATCAGTGAAATCACTTCTTGCAGTGCCTCTCTGTTTTAATTCTCCCTGAATCAGCCCTCTCCCGTGAGCGAAACAATCTTGCCTGCAGATTGAGGGGGGTGGGAGGGATCTGAACATTAATCTAATGTAGATTATACATCCTCCTCCCTCTCCCCTTCTCACTCTCTCTCTCTCTCTCCCTCTCCCTCTCTTTCTGTCTGTTTCTCTCCCCTCCCTCTCCTTCCTGCTTCATCTCTTCAAGAAAGTGAACATAAAGTAAAAACACGGAGAGAGAGAGGCAGAGAGAGAAAAAGCTCCCTGAAGAGGGAAGCCCCAGCAGCCAGTAGCTGTTTGGATTTGCCTGGCGCTGCCTTTCTTGCTTTGCTCCCAAGGAATACCTTTAATGGGATCGATTGCTTCGGTTCCTATATAACCAAGGCCACCGGCAAGGCAGACTCAACATATTATGGGCAACTGTGTGAAGTCTCCACTGAGAAACCTCTCAAAAAAGGTATGTTCCCCGAATCAAAGTGCGTTATGCGTTTCCAGCCCTGCTTCTTGGGATGGGTGACGTCGTGGGCAGATGGGACTGGGAGGTGGGAGAGACACAGAGACGTGTCTGAAGGCTCAGCTCTCGTCACCAGACTTTTCTTGTAAGAGCTGCTCGTGCAGATGCAGCCGTTGAAGCCCGTAATGTGTGGAATTAGACGTGTGGGTTTGCCTGCACGTGTGCGTGCTCGTGTCCTGCTCCGTGTGTGTGTATCATGGTGCTCTGGGTATGTGCTGCTGGTGCCCAGTGTGCACAGAGCGCCGGCACACATCTGTATGGGCAGCTTTGTGTGCTATATACGTGTGAGTTCCTGTGTGTGTGTGCGCACATGCGCTTCAGCAGAGAGGTACCTGCATGAGTCTAGTTGTGGATCATTTCTCTAGGGACATAGGTTCATGGACGTGGCAATGGGCATGTGTTGGGGTTCCTCTTGGGGTGTAACATACACACGTGGTACAGTCCGTCTGCAGTGTGTGTGTGTCCGTCCTGGGCTCTTCGCCTTTGACGTACACTTTCTGAGGTGCATGAGCAGAGTTTGTTGTGACTGTTTTGGGGGGACTTGTGTGTGTGTGTCACACACATCCCCCTGTGGGTATGGCACTGTGTGTGTTATACCTGCCAGCGGGGGTTCTCACCCAAGTCTGTACGTGCACGCGCCTGCATTTTTACCTATATCCATCCCTGTTTATGCACACGTCCAGTTTTGTTGGTATGTGTTTGGGTGCAGAAGCATGTTTTTCTCTGTTTTCTGCTTGTCCATGCCTCTGTCTGTGAGTGGATGATGCACTGGGCCCTGGCCGTGTGTTCGTGCATCATGTCGCACGTCAGTGTGGCTCATGCGTCTACATGCCTAGGCCCAGCTGGACCCCATCTGCGAGCTGCCATGTGTTGACTGTTAGGCTTCCACCTGTGGTCTGCTCACGGATTTACCGTGATCCCAGGACTAATTAAATTCAGGAATGATTCTGCTGTTAGGGACTAGATTGAAATGGGAACAACATGCCCCAGAAATACTTCTTGTTTGACTGAAGGTCTTGAGGCACTGTGTACCTGTCAGCCACACAGTTCTTGCTCAGCATTGCTGCAAATGTGATAGCTCAGCAAAAAGCTGTGCAGTTCACTCCTCGGCAACGGAAAAGTTATGTTAAGCATCCAAAGTACCGCAGTGAGTTGCTGCTTCTGTGCAGGCCTTGCCAACAGAGAGGTGCCACTGCCATCAGGATGCTCCACTTCAGCACCTAAGGTATCTTCTCTGGGAGGGAAGTGTGGTGAGTAAGTCCTTAGCAAGGAGCCTCTTCTGGCCAGAGATTTGCCTCTAGTGTGTAGAAACTCAGTTGGCTTGTATCTCAGCTGCTGCAAACAAAGCCAGTAATGGCACGGTCCTGCTGCAGGGGAGGTGGGCTACAGGAGGAATGTGTTCATCACTGAGCAGTTAGGTAGCCCCTAGGTCATAGTGACCTTCAGGGGGAGGGAGAAGTAGCTGAGGTTCACCCAAATGTTGCACAAGTGAAAACCCGACCTGGTTGCTTGTAGATCACCTCCAACTTGTGACAGAAGGAGTTGGCTGCAGCTGTGCTCAACATGATCAAGGCGATTGCAATTAAAGTCTGACATGTGGCCAGCCCGCTTGAATCAAAAATGGATTCAAGAACTTACAAGCTCTGTGTCATCAGTCTTTTAGGTAATTTATGCTTTCGTTCCTAGAAGCCGCTTTGAATGGTGCACTTTGCGCCTTGTTAGAAGGTCTGGGATGGCAGGACTAAAGAGAGAAAGTCGCAAAGCTGAATTAGAGAATTTCTCAGACGTCACTCCAGGTCGCCACGAATCAAGTCCTTGGGCACTCATCCTGGCAGGTCCTGGGGCTCTGATCATGAACTTTTGATCATGACACTTGTGACTGTATGGAGGCTTTCCAGTTCAGTCCTAACATTGCACAATTTCACTTGGCTGTGTTAGGCTTCCAGTCTTTTCTCTCAGCTATTGTCTTCACAGTATCACAGTAAACCAGGTTGGAAGGGACCTTGAGAATCATCTAGTCCAACCTGTGACATTAAAGAAATACAGTTTGAAGGAGACAGCCCAGCACCCTGTCCAGCTGAGCCTTAAAACTGCCTGAAGTTGAGGAATCCACTGTTTCCCTGGGAAGGTTATTCTAGTGTCTAATTGCTCTCATGGTGAAAACTTTCCCTCTGGAGTCCAACTGGAATCTCCTCAGGAGCAACTTCTATCCATTACCCCTTGTCTTTTCTATGTGACTCCATGTTAAAACTGAGTCTCTAGCTGCTTGGTAGCCACCCAGTACATACTGGTACGTGCTGCTAAGGTAATCTTGGGCACACTCATTACGCTGGAATTCTGTAGAGGAGGGACTGTAGACAGCAGGTGTGAAAGCTGCTCTGGGTGTCAGACTGATCTCTTGAACTCATGATTTCAAATGAAAATTTGAGAGTCACTCTCCAGCACCTGGGACTGGCTGAAATGGGGGTGCTTTGCCTGTAGAGGTGTTAATGCTCCGGCTTTGCAAGTGTGTTGCTGGCAGTGTCTTCCTACTGATCCAAGTGGCCTGTCGGCCTTTCCCTGCGAGGGGCACTGCAGTGCAGAGAAGGGGTTAGCTGCCCTGCAAAGTCCCTTTGGCATGCAGCAGGAAAACAAAGCGAATCCTCAGCTGTGCTTGTGCTGTGCAGGAAGGAAAAGATTTGACACCCAGGTCCTTCACTTTGCCACTCTTTGCCATCACTATGGCTGTCTCTAAATTAGTTAGGTCTCTTCCCTCTTCAGAGTTTGCTGGGCTGGCACAGCTGAGGGGTGGACTTAGCCAGGACAGGTAACGGTCAGTCCTTTGCTCAGGGAGGGGACAGAGAAGCCTCAGCTCCACAGTCCTGTCCCTGCATTTTCCTTGTCGTGCATGCTGTTCTTTCCTGTGTAATGGGCAGCCGACATTGCTTTGCCCTGTACCCATATCAGAGCTTGCTTCCCAGCTCTGCTGGGATGAGGTAGGAGTATGGTGGAGGGAACTTGTGGGGATGCTTGCAGGGGAGACCTGGGGAGCTGCTGGCAGAGGGACCATCCCCTGCCATAACTCCTGCCTGCAGTGGCAGAGGGGGCAGGGCACCGTGTCGGGATCGTGCTAATCTGTGCACCTTGTCCTGGCACTGCGACGCGTTGTCTGGTCAGCATGCCTCAGTGGCTCTTGAGAAATATTTCCTCAGACTGGTAATCTCTATTCATACAGGGAAATAGGGGATGACAGTTCTATGGTACGGCTTTGTGGCTTGGTAATAAACCCTATTGACTGGAAGGGTCAGCAAACAAGGATTAGGGGCTGTGGGGCCTTCGATCTCTCGTGTGGCTTCGCTGGAATTAAACACGGAACCACTGTGGGCTATTTAAAGTAATTCGCGTTATTTCTGACAAATGTGCCAGGAAATAAAGCTGATAATTTTGAAAATACATTGCACTGATATCACAAAGCTGTGCAGTTCAACACAGATGCTCTGACATTTAGCTGAGCTAGTAATATGCCATTTGTGGACAGATGCTCATCTCTCAAGTTTTTAAGGACAAGTGTCCTATGTGTCAGATTTAATCAGAGACAGATTTCTTCCCCATCCATGACTGCAATGAAAATGCTTCCCTGCTTCATCGTTTTCTTTCTCCATGGCTTGCTCTTTGAGTTGTTTTTGTTTTGATGCTTGATATTCACATGACATTATACATGAGCAGATTGGTGGAAAGGCTGTACAAAAAGGCGAACTCCGAGCCATGTGTGCGGTATAATAGCACATGGCAGGCACAGCAAGGAGGTACGATTAGACTAGGACAAGTGTGACTGGGATCTATGTGTGTATGTGGTCTTTGAGCCTGAAAAAAACCACCTCAGGCTTTAAGGAAAGGGTTAATAAAGACAATGGCAATGGACAGAGCTTCTCCGATCACCCCTGGGAACACCGTCTGCAAAAGTAGAATCATTCCTGAAGAGGAATCTAATGTGTGATTAATGTTTATTCTATAAAACCAAGGGTCCTGTGGGTTGTGCTGGCTTTTTATAGCTGCATGGGAATATCAGGATAAGAGTTTTCTTGCAGAGCCAGGGAAATGCATTTCTATAAAAGGAAAGCAGTGGCTCTTTATAAAATCCAGCGCTGGATTGTGTTCTGGAGCCCGAGCTTAGCAGGACGTGTGCGCTTAGGGAAACGTGCGAATGCAAACAGACAAAAATGCTCTGCCCGTGCCTGATCTCCACTTTGGGACTGGCAGCGATTCGAAGAGGCCAGAGCAGTAACTGCCTGAGACCCTGAGGATGTAACTAATTGGAAGTGGCATGGGCGGTGTGAGCCTGCAGTTGGCAGAGCCTCCCGATGCTCTAAACGGCCTTCTAATGATATTATAAACCGTGTGATGCTGTGTGGCTGAAATGCAACGTGGAGCCTAGCACGGTGCTTTTGTGCTGGCTCTGCCTGGTCTCCTGGGGATGCTCTGGCTGACATGGTTCTGCCAGCAGCTTCACCCTGCGCACAGGCTTGCACACGTACTGTTAGTTTGGGGTTTGCTCATTCCTTGCAGCTCATTCAAGGGATCGTTAACTTTGGGGCTGGTAGTGGGAGTGTGTCTCTTTGAGCTGTGTCTGTGTAGATGTGAGCAGCGCTGAGAGTTTGATGTCGTTTCAAAGCGAAATTCTCCTGGTTTTTGTACTTCTATCAGCTTTTGAAAGTGAACTCCTGGACTTACTTCTTCTGTACAAATCCTAATAGACCGGTGGGGGGGAAGCAGTGCGGACCAGATGAAGGAAAATTAGCAATGATGTCTGTGAGGCAGTTCAGTAGAACTTCAGAGGCATGGCTGGGTGAGTTGGGAGGTAACATCCTCTGTTGTGTTGTTTGCTTGCTGCTGGTTGGCTGGGAAGATCCGCCATGAGGAGAAGACGTGCTATAAGGCTGTCCAGACGAGCGAAGAGGGGTCATCGGCTTGCGAGTACCAGGGTCCGCTCATGGTGCTGGCCCAGAACTGCGCCGTCATGCACAACCTGCTGGGGCCAGCATGCATCTTCCTGAGGAAGGGCTTCGCAGAAAACAGGCAGCCTGTACGTAAGTTACACACAGCCGGGCGAGACATGCACAAAGCCTTGTGGACGTGAGCCAGGGATGCTGAGCTGCTCGCATGCTCTGTCCTCATGGAGCTCTGTAACCCCCAGCTCTGGGTCTGGAGCATCCTGGCTCCAGCTCCAAGTGCAAATGCAATCGCAGGCAAATGTCTAACCTGAAGGATGTGCAGAGATGTCCCTGTGCCTAAATACCAAGCAAGGAGGATTCAAAAAATGCAGCTGTGGAAGATAGATCCAAGCCTGCACTCAATTGGCATAATGATACGGACTCAGGAGAAGGCCTTAGGACTTCAGGACTTACATAATTATCTGGACTCAGGAGGAGTCCAGTGCTCAAAGCTGTTATTCCAGCAAGACATTCACATTTCATTCCCAGTGGCTCAGATTAGCATTTAAGGCCTAAATAGCCACTTAAATGCAAATCAGGGCATCCGTATTGGGAACAAGCTGTCCCACAGAGATGCCCATGTTTGATACTGTTCCTGTCAGCTCACAGTGAGCACTGTAGCACCAGCAGAAATGAGCATACAGCTGCCTCCTCACAGAGACCCAACACAATCTCTTACACTCTGTCATACTCAGCCTGACACTGCAGCAATCTCAGCCAAATAAACCAAAGAACATCAGCCTGTCCTCATCTCTGCAGATACTGCCACACTCCCAACTGCTGTTACACGTACGCACAGGGCGATGCACAGCAATCCAGTCACACCTCTTTGTAGTGACGTGCTTGTGTGCATTTGTGCACAAACAGGAATAGTGTGTTCAGATGTACATTCAGATGTAAACACTAGGGCATGTTAAATGTGCATAAGCATGCGCCCCAGTATTGGGTCTCTTCAAGAACTAAAACACATTTGTGCCTGTAAACATCTGATTCCTGCGAAAAGCTCTTTAATCTGAGGGTGGTGGATCCCTGGGAACAGGCTGCCTAGCGAGATGGTGGAGGCCCCATCCTTGCAGCCATCCAAGGTCAGGCTGGATGGGGCTCTGGGCAACCTGGTCTGGTGAGTGATGGCCCTGCTTGCAGTGTTGCGGGGTGGGGGTTGGACGAGATGACCTTTGGAGGTCCCTTCCAGCCCTATGATTCTCTGATTCTGTGATTCTATACAATAACATGAACTTAAAGGCAAAGACACAAACATGCAATTAAAAGGGTTGTTACGGCTGCGTGTGAGTGGATATGTGTGTTGCCACATATTCACCTGGAGCGTTCCATGTTCTTGTGGTGGAACAAAGCTCACTCCTGTTACCTGAGAGTCAGAGCTTTGTTGCCTCTGTACGAAATCTCTTACTTGTGTGTTGACATGGTCTTCTACTGCTGCAGGAGACTCCTAGACCCTTATTTACCAAAGCTCTTCTTCAGCAAACAACCCCAGAAAGAGTCACTGGTTGTTATTGATCAAAGGGCTTTTGTTCTCCCTAAGCTCCAGCCACCAAGTGATCACATGTTCCTTGTGCCAGTTCACTACAGCACAAACCAGTGTTCTCACACCAGCACACTTGCTGGCATGCACAGAGCTACCTGTCGTAGGACCAGCTCCCTAGTGGAAGGCTCAGGCTGGACAGGCACTTGTTAGGCTGTAGAAACCCTCAGTACCCTAAGAAGTCTGCAAAATAGGATTAATGATGTCTCTACCTACCCTGATGTAGAATAAGTGCATCTGATAAACAGCTTTACTGATGCTCTAGACCAACAAGTTTTATTGTGGTTAGAACAGAAAAGCCGAGGCTAAGACCATGACATACAATGGACTCTCTGAGGGTCACCTCTGTTCATATCTGGGATCAGACCTCTCGGAACATTTTAATTCCTTTTTCCATATGTTCTCCAAAAGCTTTAAAATGATTCAGCCCATTTCTTCCCAAGCAATTTTCTTCCTTTATCATTTTAGGGGATCTTCTTTCAAATTTAAAACAGAAAGCCTCTTCATGACGTTAGTTATCGTTTGAGTCAGATTTTTGGAGGGACGTAAGCCCTCCCTCCCCCTCCTTTTGCATTCGCAGGCTGTGGCTCTCTGATGATGGAATCTGCATTTGCAAAGATGTGCTCAGAGCCCTGCAAACGCAAATGCCTTGGTGTGCAAAATTAGAGCTGCTGATGGAGCCCCCATTTCTGACACGTCTCTGTCGTGTTGGATCCAGCGTGGCCTTCAGTGAGTGAGGAGGAGGAGGATGGTCTTGTGATGAATGTGCTGGAGGAAGGCTGGGGTCCTAGCCCAGCCACTCTCACAAGACAGCAGTCACCGCGGGTGAGTCACAGCACCCTTTGTACCACGATGGTGCTGATGGTACACCCCACACCCCCTACTGCACTGAGCACAGCAGTAACTCCAGGGATTTACTCCAGGGATTGGCGAACTCTGGAACGAAGGACACAAGGTGTTGGTGCTGATCACGGGTGCTTTTCATCTGCTATCTAAGGCAGGAGGGCCATAAAGCCTCCTGCACCCGGCTGGAGGAGTTTGCTTTGGTTTATTACTTGGGGTTGATGAAAGCGGAACAAATGGGATGACATGTTTGAAAATACCAGGTCTGTGAGGGACGAGACAGCAGAGCCAGCTCGCTCCGGCGCTTCCATCCAGCACAGAGATGCCTCTGGGAAGGTTATGAGTGGCAAGCTGGTCATTTCGCTGGCACAGCCCACTTTGCACAGACGTAAAGCAGTGTGTGTCCCAGTTTGTTATGCACTCTGAGCAGCTGCCATTAGAATTGCCAGAGGAGCCTGTGGTTAAATAGCAAAAGTTCATCCTTCTCAAACTGAGCAAGGGCACCGTCTCCAGGGGCGTGTGGTGAGACTGGAGGACATCTGGAAGGCAAGGAGAATCTCCCCAAGGTTGAGGGGAAAAGCCGAGAGCGAGACGACAAAAGAGATCGCGGTTCTGTGTTTCCAAATCCTCAGATGGTTTGGATTTGCCTGGGAGCCATGAGAGGAATTAGAAAGGGCAGTTAAACCAGAAAGCAGTGCATTTCCATGCTCATCTCTTCTTCCTGGTGCAGTGCTGGAATTTTCCTATACTCTTGTGTACCCTTCCCCTTCTTCCAAGAAATTCAAATTGGATGTTTGAAGTTGCAGTGTTTCCTGAACATGGTGAATCCTTGTCCTGTTTTGTTTGTAGATGACCTTGTTGATGTAAATGTTGTGTGTCTGCCTTCACGCCTGGTTTCAAAATGCTTGTCTATGGAGTTGAGGCTGGTGGGGAAGGGGGAGTTCCTGCCTTTTAGAGGGAACTAACTGCAGGAGATGGCACTGGGATGTTGGCTCTAAGACAGCTTGTAGCTTGTGGCTGTTGCTGTCCTGCCAGAAGGACAGGGATCCAGCAGTGATCCGAGCAGATGATGGTACAGACCTGCTGGTTACAGGGACTGCTTCCAGCTGCTTTGATCTGGCTGTGTCAGTGGGAGCTGTAGGAGGTACAATCAGAGCTCTAGAGGAGGTTGTCACTGCTGCAGGGACAGCCTCTGCTACAGGACTTGATGCCGGAGAGCAATGTAGGAGGTTCATGAAGGTGCCTGTAGTATGGTCAGCTGGGGAGACCACATGTATTGTTGTCCTGGCCCACGTCTCTTTTGTTTTTGGGGAGCACTTGTCACCCCTCTGTCCAGCAGATGAGAGTGAGAAAAGTTTCCACAGAAAAGTGTGCAGGCTTTCATTGTGGAGTGCTGGGAAGCTTTGCTAGGTAGACGGTATTAAACATGTCATCACCTTCTTGTTTCTTCTCTCACTTTCTGGCTTGCCCCAGAACTGTTTGCACCAACAAGTGCTGCTCTGAAACTGTGGCCAGCAACTGGCTTTAACATCCTATGTTCTCTTTTTGCAGGATAGAGAACTGCGTCCAGAAGAAATTGAAGGTAAAATTTGTTGCTTCTTCTGTGTCATCTTTCACCCTGCCCCATGAAAACCTATTGAGCAGCCCTTCCAGGTTGGCCCCCGTGGGGTAAAATAATACGGTTGCAAGTCAGGGAAGGTGATTGTTGGGCTAACACCTGGAACCCCCAGCTAAAGAACTAATATATAAAACTTCAAGAGTGCTGACTGTGAAGGAATTTGCATCTATTCCACTTTCTTCAGTGTGGGAGGATAAGTAAAGGAATGGATATTGGCTGGCAAGGACCTGCTGTCTACCTCAGCCCTTACAGCATTTCTTCTAGAGCATGATCCAGAGACGCGTTTCACCTGCTGACCCCAACAGTGAGTGCTGTGTCATATAGTGCAGGGGTCAAATTTGGGAAAACCTGTTAGTTTCGATGTCTTTAGGGAGTGCAGCTTAGCAAAGATGAGTTTGTGATACCTGTAGTCCAAGCAAGCTTTCCTGTAAGAAATGGGTCAGCGGTGCTGCTGGTGGGAGAGCCTAACATTCCTCCAGTTCTTGCCTCTTTTCAGGGAGATCTGCTGGGAAGATACAGAGTGTCTTAGAAAGTCTGGCCTTGTAAAGTGCTGCTGATTCAGGGGAGGTTTCTTGGGAAAGGTATTTCAAGCTGTCACTGACAATATTGTTCTTTTTGGATCCACTCCCACAGAGTTAAGAGAAGCCTTTAAGGAATTTGATAAAGACAAGGATGGGTTTATTAACTGCAGGGACCTGGGGAACTGCATGCGAACCATGGGCTACATGCCGACCGAGATGGAGCTAATAGAGCTCTCCCAGCAGATCAACATGAACTGTGAGTAGCGTCCGCCTAGCTGTACCTGTCTGTTGCTGCTGTGTCCTGCATCATTGCCCGAGGCTCGCTCAGTCTCCTGCTGTCTCTTTTACTTTGTATTTTTCCCCCCTTCTTGTTTTGTTTCACCTCTTCCCCATAATCTGTCCTGTTTGCTTGGTGTCCCTAGAAGTTGATGTCTTTGTTTCTCACTCATCAGAGGGTCTGTGTGAACTGTGCTGTACGGGAACAGGGAGTGGAAGAGTTGTCCTTTGTGTTTATGCTGTCTGGTATCAAACTGCCCTTGATGTGGGCAGTTAGATGTTTGTTGTGGGTGTTGGCATATTGCAGCTATTGTCAGATGGTGTCGGGCTGAAGAAGGAGCCTGGGAAGCTGAAGATGCTTTGATCAGATGGGTGGTGGATGGACTGTTCATTCTGTGATGGCTGTTTGTGCATCTGCTGCGTTCCTGGGGTTGGGCTGTGTCTGATTCACTTTGTTTGTGCCTCTTGTCTGGCACCATCATTCTTCATCTCCTCTTGTCTGTGGCAATGCAGGGTAGTACCCTCAGCCAGGTGGGAAGAAGATACAGAGTGCATGCTATTCCTGACACATGACAATGTAAAAAAGACAAGTTACTTGGTCAAGGGAAGGAAAACAGTCGTGACATATGCAACCAGTCACACAGGAAAGCAGCCGATAACCCTGGCACAGAAGTGCTTAGGAATTGGGGAGTGTTACTGCCAGTGCTCAGATAGGGGACGAACAAGGCAAAGTGCTAATATGAAGAATAAACAGTTGGACGTACGTTAGCCACTGCTAATGGAGCAAGACTCCACCAGTGCTGCAGGGCACTGCCCAGGCCACGCAGGAACATCATGCTGTGCCCTTGCCATGTCCTTTGGCACAGGCGCAGCAGAGGGTTGCTGTAAGCACTAGAATGATCAAGCCTTTAATACCTAGTACGTGATGCCATTAGGATGTGACAGTCCATGGCAGCCTAGGATGGAATAGCTTGGGCTCATTCTGCCCACCCTACAATCCAGACAAAAATCAAAGACAGTGTCAGACTCCCTCTGCTTTTCCTTCCACTGTCCTGCATCTTCTGTGCTTTGCTTCCTCGAGAACCGAGCCCTCTGTGGGGCACACAGAAGTGCAAAGTGAGTGCTGGGCTTGGCTAACGTGTGGAGTTCTTATACACAATCTTTCGTCTTGTCCCAAGTGGGTGGCCATGTGGATTTTGAAGATTTTGTTGAACTGATGGGACCAAAGCTGCTAGCAGAAACTGCAGACATGATTGGTGTAAAAGAGCTCCGTGATGCCTTCAGAGAGGTGAGTGCTTCCTACCACGTGCCCCCAGAGAGGTGAGCAATAGGAGACAGGAAAGAGACCTACTGGGGAAAGAGAAGAGGAGGAGGAAAGAGCAGCACAGTGGAAGACAGAGAAAGAGCCAAGGCAGGCATGAAACAAGGGAGGAACAGAGAAAGTCACTCAGATAAGGGAACACTTGAAGCAAGGAAGAGGAAAGCTGGTGCAGATACAGCAGTTACCAGGGCTTGCTGAGGTGAAAAGACAGACTGGATCCAGAAGGCACCAAGGGAAAAAAAGAGGAGGGACACAAAATGAATGCAAAAAAAAAATAGGACACTTGGGAGCAGGACAATACAAAATCCAACCCAGAGCAAGGTCGTTCCCACTCGCTGTATTTTTCATGTGCTTGCAGTTTGACACCAATGGTGATGGTGAGATCAGCACCAGTGAGCTGCGAGAAGCCATGAAGAAGCTTCTAGGGCAGCAGGTTGGCCATCGGGATATTGAAGAAATTATCCGGGACGTGGATCTGAATGGAGACGGGCGTGTTGATTTTGAAGGTGAGGAGCGATGAGTGCTCTCTGTCCGTCTGCTCTGGTGTGACTTGGAGTTTCAGCTCAGAGGTGGAAGCAGAAGGGAAGATTTGCGTGCACAGGGCTCAGGTATCTCAAGTATGGAGAAAAAAATCAGACAAAGACTTTTTTTTCCTAGTCAGGTGGAGCAAACAGAGAACATTGGCCCACAGATTAAATTCCTCAGTTCAAGTGTTCTTTTGTATGTCGTCTCTTGCAGCATCTCAGTTTCAATTGTGGCGTGGTAAGAGTGTCTCATCACAGAGAAGCAGATCTTTGTGCATACATGCTGTGACCACTTTCTTTTTATGGGGCATTTTTCTCTCAGCCCTATCACAAGAGCTTTAAGGAGGCCAGATTGGTGTGGAGATTGCATTGTCCCTTCCATTTCCACTGGCTCTGTGCCTTTATGCCAGAAGATGGTCACGTGCCAGATGTGCTCACTGGCACCACAGATATCTGATCTAGAGGTATCGTGTTTAATCCTAGAGATGATAAATTTCTTCTCCCACTTCTCATGCCATAAGGACTTGGAAAAATTAGACTAGTTAGGCTACTAGTGTATCCATTAGCCATGACAGGAACAATATTAACGGAGCCCAGGGTTTCTGTGAGGGGAGGCAGTTGCTATCAGCAGCTAAGGGATAGAAGAGCTGGAAGGTGTGAAAGAATGGCAGGCTGCTTGTTTTCCCATCCCTTTGCAATAAGTGTGAAGCACAGGAGCTGCAGAATTCAAATTAAATTGACGCAATGTTTTTGGCTCAGAGACATTCCTGGGTCTTTTACATGACAAGCAGTCTCAGACCTTGTTTTGGGGCTTCTGGGATCTTTGGAAATGTTAATAAACTAGAAGTGTCTCCCTAGAAAGTATCTGATAGCCACAATCATTGTAATGCACTGGCTGATGACATGGCAGCAGCTCTCCTTGTTTCCCACAGCGAAGTTATGTTAGACAGACAAAATACATGAAACACTACCCCAGTATCATTTTCTCTGTGAGTTGCTCCTTTAGTTGTCAGAGGACAGCTCCATCAATGGAAGAGGAGAAGGCAAGGGGGTAATTTCCTCTGCCCTCCTCTTTGCCAAGTTATTAGTTTGTTGACAATTCAAGTGTGGCATGAAAACACTTTGATGGCATTTACCCTCAACTTGAACAACTGAAATTGACTTCGCAAGCTGCAGCTTGTGGTGAAGAAATAGATCCAGGGCATCGTTACAGTTTACCAGTATCTTTAAAAACAAAATTCCATCAAAGTAAATGCTGGGGCTTTCCCACATTGAGCTCTCTGAAGTGGCCAGCTTGTGAAGAGTCACTGAATCTCAAGATATTAGGGGTTAGAAGGAACCTCAGAAGATCATCGTGTCCAATCCCCTGCCAGAGCAGGATCATATAGATCAGGTCCCACAAGAACACACCCAGGCTGGTTTTGAACATCTCCACAACCTCTCTGGGCAGCCTGTTCCAGTGCTCTGTCACCCTTACTGTAAAAAAGCTTTTGCTGATGTTTACATGGAACCTCCTCTGCTCCAGCTTGCACCTGTTGCCCCTTTACCTGTCATGGGATGTCACTGAGCAGAGCCTGGCTCAAATCCTCCTGACACCTGCCCTTTCCGTATTTATCAACATTAATGAAGCCACCCCTCAGTCTCTTCTAAGCTAAACCCAGCTCCCTCAGCCTTTCCTCATCAGGGAGATGTTCCACTCCTTTCATCATCTTTGTAGCTCTGCACTGGGCTGTCCGTGAACTGAGGGGCTCACAACTGGACACCAGATTCCAGATGCTGCCTCACCAGGGTAGAGCAGAGAGGGAGGAGAACCTCTCTTGACCTACTGACCACCCTTCTGATCCACCCTAGGATGCCGTTGGCCTTCTTGGCCACAAGGGCACACTGCTGGCTCATGGCCACACCATGATGAAATCACAGTGTGTCCCAAGACTACAAATAAGGATTATCTGAAGTTGCAGTGAAGGGAGACAACGCTTGCCGTAGTGTCTCACAAGGAGTTGCTTGTGCGAACGACACTGTACACGGACTAGGAAGGACTCTGAGGCAACGAACTGACCTGCTAGTGGGATCATATAACGATATCTGGTGCAAGATTAAGGCTCTTTTTGTGTGAGCTCGCCAGGGCTGGCCAGGAAGTGGCTCAGACCTGCTGGCCACGTGCCAACTCTCGGTTTCACCCTGCCTGCATGCTGTGTGCAGGGAATGAGAGCGGGGCTTGGGATCGTGGGTACTTTCTGCTTCAGAGTTACCTCTTCTTGTTGGTTGCAGAGTTTGTTCGCATGATGTCCCGTTGAAAATTATTCTCAGCTAAAGAAGAATCAGCACCTTAGAGAGGGCAGAAGAGGACCCAGATGGAGCATCTAGCCCCGATGTTCCCACATGAAGGTTTATCGGCTGGCTGCAACTGAGACATTGCAAGATGACCTGCTGCTCCTCCTCCCTCATGGTGGTCCCCATGCCCCTCCACCCTTTCACACTGTGAAAGACTTGCAACTTCCTACAACTGGAACCATTCCTCGGAGATGATTGCAGGAAACTGCAGAGCCAGGACTTGCCATGATGCTTTCATGGGATATTTGCAACTTTAGACTCCTCCTCCCCAGCTTTATTCTCCCACCAGCTGCTGCAAAGCAAAAGCAGGAGAAATCCTCGTGGCTTGGTGGATGAGAGCAAAGCGGTTGGGACTGGTGGCAGCCTCAGGGCGTGCTCTGCACTTCTTGGTTTCCCTTGGTGAACCGTGTCTGTGTTTGCTGTCTGTGTCTCTCTGTGTAGAGTTATTTATGCTTCCCCTGCACATATTTGCATCTCCTGTGGTTATGTTTACCAAGAGTAACTTCAAATACATGTCTTGCGGGGGGAAAGCGATAAATATGCACGTTGAAATGATGTAGAGCCTGGATGTCCCTGTGAGAGGTGGTGGCTGGGCTGGGGAAGAAGGGCAGATGCACGCCTCTGTATCTGCAGCGAGGTCTGGGGGTGAGTCCTTGCTGCAGGAAGGAAAGTCACTGCCAAACTCTAAGCCTGTGACAGAGCCCTGCCCTCCCTCCCAGTGTCTCCACATCTGAGGGGCCTCGAGGTGCTTTGGGGTGAGGGCAGTGTGGAGACTCCTTGCCCTGCATCCATCCCATAAGGTGAGAACCCCTGTGGCATTGTGGCAAGGAGCAATGGGAGAAAGGGCACGAGGAAAGCTGGGTGGGAGGGGGATAGCAATATCCACCCCGTTCTCAATGCAGTGGTGAGCATACATGCTGTGGGCGCTGAGCACCATTGACGCTGGGGACTATGCTTGGGTTTCCAGCTTGTTCGCACTCAAAACCGCTGCATGTCAGCAGCACAGGCCAGGTCCTAGCAGGTGCTTGCAAACACATCGGATGCTCATCTGCCTTCCCCTTTCCCCAAGACACTCCCAAATTCCTGCTCCCTTCCTCTGCCCAGAGCCAGACCTACAGTTGTCCCCTTTCTCAGTGCAGAGGCTCAGTTACAAGTTCCCAGGACGAGTTTCTGCTCGACTTCAATGGGCATCCCCGTTGCTCTGAGCTTCTCAGCAAGGCTGGGACATTTTTTCCTTTCAGTTACTCTCTTGTTCCAACAGAGAGGTTAAGGACCAAAATTCTCTTGCTTCTTTCATCCCAAATCTTTCACTTCCCAGGTTCACTTTAAAATTCTCAGGGTCCACAAATCTAATCCTAAAGAAGGGTTTTGTCTTCTGCTTTGTGCCAACTGGCAGAGCTGCAGTGATGGCTGATGTCCCAGCAGTAGAGAAACTGTTTCCCCTTACATGAGTGCGTGTGTGCTCGTGTTTGCACACTTGTGTGCCCTGGGAAAGGTCTCTGCGTGTGCGCACATCAAAGCAGGGAGCGCAGACAGGTACCTGGGAGTGCAACAGCAGAAGAGTTTGCTTGCAAGTGGGGGTGGGCAGACCACGTGCGTCTGTTGATGGAGCTGGTCCAGTCTCAGAAATGTGGGTGCGAGCCAAGAAATTGGATATTTACAGTTCTCTGTCGTTACTGGTACAGCAGCTGTATTGTCCTTAGGAGATGAGGGTCATAAACTGAACAAAGTCCAGAGTCCTGGTAAACTGTAGGTGCTGAGGATCACACTGAGCGGGGAGAGACCTGTGCAGGCTCACACCTACTCTGGGGCATGTTGCTACACAAATGTGCTTCACTTTCAGCAGAGCCCAGTGAGAGCAAGAGGGCAGCTGTGCTGCCTCTGTGAGCAGAGTGACTCTGCCTGCCTGTGGTGGTGACCCAGGGCACATGCCTTGTGCCATAGCCCAATCCTGATGGACTCTGAGTGGCAGCAAGCGGAGTGGCTGCCTCTCCCTGCTGCTTCCCAGGTCCGGCACTGAGCAGATGCACTTGTTGCCCACAGCCCCACACGGCAGGACAGAGTCTTGGTTTATTTGCAACTGTAAACCCACTTCTAGAGGCTGCCCTGACCCACAGTACAGCAGCGCAGTGGCTGGGAGTGTTCCCTGCTGGCTCCTGCCGTTTTCACTTAGGCAGGTCCCTGTGTTCATTCCACAGCAGAGCTGTTTGTCTTCCCAAGAAACACAGGGACACTGGTGCTGGGGGAAGGATGGCTGCAGGACACCTTTGTGCCATTGCAGAGGCTGTCGTGGAGCCACAGCTACTTCTGAGGAAAGCTGGGCTGCTGCCAAATCATCTGTGGCTCTATTCTGCCCAGTCTCACCATGACACAGGGAACAGGGCAGACAGGGCAGGTCTCAAAGGATTCAGTTTTTTGCCTTCTAGAAGCAGCTTTAGCCGCAAGCCTGGTTTTACTTGCACAACAAAATCCAAGTAATCCCAAGGAGTTTTACTGTTTTCTTGTGCAAACATGGTGAGAGATTAAAGCTCCAATCGAAATAATCTAATACCAGAGACAATCCTTTTGCTCCTATCTTCAGTCCAGTAACAGGGAGACTGCCCAATAGCTCCACACAGCAGGGCAGAGCCGCTCCCCTCTGGGCTGTAGCCCCATGTGGTTCAGGAGCTGGCCCAGGCTCATCAAATGGTCTCATCAGCCAAGAGTCTGCTTCTGTGACCCACACATCCCCATTGCTCTTTTGTGGACACCCCAAATTGCAATCTCTTTTTCCTGCAGGAAATGGCTAATACCCAAAGGTCTGCTCAGGGCTGTAGGTAGCCCAGGAAGGACTGATTTGACACTGAGAGTAGTTTTGGCTGCCAGGGAGGCAGGGAAGAACTCAGACGACCACCCTGAGCCTTTCACTTGTAGATTACTGCTGTAAATCCAGCCTCTGTGATAGGACACAGAGCCTTTGGCATCTGGGGCGCAAGCTGGCTTCAAGTTGATGGTGGCTGCAAGTAAAAATGTAGGGGCAGCAGTGTAGGACATTGCAGCCACAGGCCATCACAGTACAGCTGCCATCCTCTGCCAGCGGCCATGGCCAGACCATGAGCCAAGGTTCTTCTCACATCTGGATGAGCAGAGCTACCACCCACCTCACTTGCTGCTCAGTCAATCCCTCTTGCTTCATGGTGAGGGGCTGATTCTTGGGGAATAATCATTCAGGCTAGTTTTCTGGAGGTGTTGCAATGCTCACGCCTTGCCTTCTAAACACACTAAATCTTCAGCTGGAGTGGAAAAATTGTTTAAGAAGAGAAACTCTTTTAAAGGAAGAATAGCTTATATTTTACTGTGTATTCCCCTTGGTGGACCCTTTGCTTCCCTGGGGGGGGTGGTCTCTGGACTTGGAAACATGAGGATTTGCATCCATGGATATCACCATAACCTCAGCCATCTCCTTGGCCTGCTCTTCCTACTTCACTTCTGCAGCTCATGGCAGTAACCTGGTGACTCACAAAACGTTTGCATGCTTTGAAGTTGTGCTCCTGGCCCATGCACACTGCAGTTTAAACTGAGCAATCTTGAGAGATTAGGGAGGATCATCTGTAATCTGTACAAATGAGCTCTAATGAGGCCTCCCTCAGCCTCACCAATGGACAGTGTCGTTCAGGCCACGGCTGCTTGCACTCCTTTGCTGAACTGAACTGCCGGGACACCCAACAGGTCACAAACACAGCAGGGATACGGGAGAGGAGTCTGGATTTGCTCAGATGCAGGCAGGGCCGGGGTCTGCAATGCTGCGATGCTTTGCCAGGAAGCACTGTGAGGTGGTTTGATCTGGAGAGGGGCTAAGGGTGTGCATTTTACATGGCTTTTCGGGATGTGGTTTCCTAAGCCACCTTGCAGTTTCAGCAACCCTCCCTGGCAGTGGTGCTCGTGTGGGAACACAGCAGGCCCACGCCTGCCTGGTAGTTATGCTTTGGGGCAAGAGCTGCTGTGACAGCAGCAAGAACACACTCTGGCCCTCAGTGGTGCAGGACAGGGAGAAGGGGGTGGCTCATTACACCTCCCCAAAGCCAGTTCACTTATCCAGGGTTGCATCCCAGTAAGAGGCCTCATAAATGCTTTACAAAAGCACAAACCAGTTCAATTCTCCATCTGCGGTGCCAAGTCTTTATGTCTGAACCGCTCTGTGTAAATCTCAAATTAAGAAACCAGCACTGGGCCTGAGAAGCAGCCGCTGCTGACGCAGCTGCTGACCAGGGGGAGTACAGACAGAGGCCTGGCTAGTGCCTGGGGCTGCACCCACACCGAGAGCGGGCAAACACTAAACCACGGGCTCCCCAGCATGTGCTGTGTGAGCTTTAATCTGATGTTCAAGGTCAGGCTTGGTGGGGCTCTGGGCAATCTGGACTAGTGAGTGATGCCCTGGTTTGTCGCAGAGGCGGTTGGTCTAGATGACCTCTGGAGGTCCCTTCCAACCCCATGATTCTGTGATTTAATGAGTGCCTGCAGGGTCTGGCTCCGGCTCTCCCAGACATCACCAGCCCCCAGGACCCCACATTCTCCTGTAAAACGCAGCAGGGAGAGAAACCCCGGCCGTGTCCCGGTTCGCCCTCCCTACCCCCGACCCCGCGCCTCCTCCACCGGCGTTTGGCCTTTCCCATCAGATCGCTGCGGCCCGGGGCGGCTGCTCAAACCGCTCTCAGTTTGAGCACCGCGGCGGCGACGACCGGAGGGACCAGCGCGTACTGCTGAAGCAAAGAACCGGTACCGGGAGCTGCTGTCCAGATTGCAGCGGGCACCGGCACGTAACGGGGAGCTCGGCTGCGCTGCCGGCACGACCCGAGCGCCGAGACCGCCCCCCCAGCTCCGCCCCAGCGCTGTCCGTTGCCACGGCAACAGCCGGCCTCGCGCTTCCCGCCGCCTCCCGCCGTGCTTTGCGCTCCGCCGCGCTGGAGCCCCGCGATTGGCGGGGCAGGGGAGGAGGAGCCACTCCCGCAGGCGCCGGCGCTGAGTGCAGCTCGTCGGGCCGCTGCCGCGTTCTGGAGGCGCCGCCGGAGAGCCTCGTCCCGTCCCGCGGTCCCTCTGGGGCAGCCGATTTCGTTCCCGCTCCCGACGCCGAGCCGGCAGCACCGGCCCGGGGCTACTCCGGGCTGCGTTCGGGGCCGCTCCGCTCGCGCCGGACACGCCTCCCTCCGCAGCGCGCGCCGTCCCCTCGCCTCAGCTCGGCCTGCTTCCGCGCTCCCGCTGCCCATTGGTCCAGCGCCTTATGAATATGCAGATGAGGGCCTACGGCCGCCTAATGACAGTCGGGCGGGACATTAATATTCCCGGTACGACACGCCGATTGGCTGGAGCGCGCTCCG
>JAOXOE010000776.1:8362034-8385226 GCA_028565055.1 Phoeniculus purpureus | reverse complement strand
CTTCTTAAATCCTCTGTCTGATGTTGCCTGAAGCTTTTTGTTCAGTTTATATTCACAAGGTCACTGAGACAGAAGAGCAAGGACAAAATCTGGGTAGACTAAAACAGCATAGTAGTGCATATAGTGTTGAGGTATCTGTCTTGAATGTTGCTCATGTGTAAGGTAGACAAGTAATCCCATTCTCGACCTAAATTAGGATGTACTTGTACTCCACCCGTGTCAAACCACAATTTGATCTTCCATGCATAGCCAAACCCATGAGTTTTGCTTCCCTCTGGAAGCACAGAGCTGAATTTGTCATCAGGTGCAGTATCTGAGTTGGGGGTGAGGGAACTGTGTTTTGTTCTGCTGTATGCACATTGCATCCCCAGATAACCCACAGCTGAAAACTCAAAACAATCTGGCTAAAATTAAAACTGCTTCTTAAATCCTCTGTCTGATGTTGCCTGAAGCTTTTTGTTCAGTTTATATTCACAAGGTCACTGAGACAGAAGAGTGCATTCTCTGAGCTAGTGGGCCCCGAGCCTTTCATGCAGATGCTTTCCTTTAACATTTAGGACATTGTCCTTCTCTCTTCGGTTCTTTACTTTTTACTCTCTCATTTTCTACATCTCTGTATCCCCCACCTTTTGAATTCAGGATTCCTCAGATCAATATACCTAGTAATAAAAGCTGTCCCTTTTTAGCACCTTAACATCTAATCACTAATCATAAGCTTTCTTGGCACTCAGGCTGTCACAGGACAGACACTGCTGGTCTGTCTGCCAGAGCTGCCACACACACTGCCTGCAGCTCTGCCCTCATCCTTACTGTCATCCTGCCACGTGGAATATTTGTCTTGCAAAACCATGTGTTTGAAGCTAATTCTGTTTATACCCTTTCAGGGGCTTGCAGGGCGATCTTGGACTACTCTAGATCAAAATAGGAAATTCACATTCCTTCAATTATTCTTTTTTAATAATCAAGAGCAGGGCATTTCAGATTAATAGTGACTGTGTGCTCTGCAACACATCCCAAGTGTTGTAAATTGAGCTTCCATTAAGATATTGAAAGTGGAAGATTGAAGATAAAGTTTAAGATCTGATAAAGGGCGTCAGTGTCTTGAGTTTGGCTCTTGCTGTCTAGAATGGCCGCAGAATCAGGAGTGTTCTCTTCCTGTGCAGTAAAAAACAGTGTGAGAGAAGAGCAGAGCAAAAAGGTGTGCCAAGTGAGGAGCTGGCCCTAAACTTCCAAGCTTCATTTTCTGCTGTTTTTCAGTGGGAATAATTGCAAATACTTTACTCCCAGATACACAGTGAAAGGACTAAAATGTCCACTTGAATGTTTTTAGTTATCAAATGTGATAAACTCAGTTTGCCAATCTAGTTTGAGAGATCTGTAGGCAGCCCACTTCTCATTTGTAGCAAGATGCTGCAAGAAGCAAACAGCTATTTCCAAACTAGTTAATTAAAAGTCACATCTGGAATATTGTGTCCAGTTCTGGGCCCCTCAGTTCCAGAAGGACACAGAACTGATGGAGAGTCTAGTGTAGAACCGTGAAGATGTTGAAGGGAATTGAGCTTTTCCCTGACAAGGAAAGGCTGAGGTCTCTTTAGATTGGAAAAAAAGGATACAGAGGGGTGACCCCATTAATATTGATAAATATGGAAAGGGTGGGTGTCAGGAGCATGGAGCTAGGCTCTTCTCAGTGGCATCCAATGATAGGACAAGGTGCAAGCTGGAGCAGAGGAGGTTCCACATCAATATGAGAAGGAACTTCTTCACAGTGAGGGTGACAGAGCCTTGGAAGGGGCTGCCCAGTGGGGTTATGAAGTCTCCTTTTCTGGAGAAGTTTAAAACATGCCTGGATATGTTCCTGTGCGACTTGATCTAGGGGATCCTGCTGTGTCAGGGGTATTGGACAGGATGATCTTTCGAGGTGCTTTCCAATCCCTAATGTTCAGTGATTCTGTGAAAGAAAGGCAAAACATAGAATATTAGTTTGAATAGTTCAGGATTCCTTTCTGCAGTAGGGAACACAGACTAAATAGTAGGGCACTTAAATTATTATGTCATCTGCTGTGTAAAAAAACTCCGTATTTAACACCTCCTTAACAGGAATGTTAAGATGGATTAATTATTCTTTGTTCTGGGTCTCTGAAGATAAAGGGTAATTACAGTTAATTATGCGTAATTGGTAAATTGTTCCTTCACAAAGAATCCGATAGCATTAGTGGGATTTTAACTTCTGGTGACTGGTAGGTGAATGCTCCAAAGTGTCATGGCAAAGACTGCCATAAAATTGACAGTGGCCCAGGCAAGTCTTTGTCTGCACTGGACAGCAGGTTTTGCACAGATATCAGATCTCAGAGCATGCTAGACAGGGAACAACCACAGGTAAACCAGAGGGAAAGTATTAGAAACAAACATCCATCAACAAAACAAACTCTTGAGCTTGTCTGTCTGAGAAAGAAGCTTTTGAAGGAAAAATCCAACTCATGATGCTTGAGTAACCAGAACCTCACTTGTGGGTAAGCAGGAGCAGTAGAGTGTGGAGGCTATGTTGAGATATTTGAATGAAGATTAAAAAGAAAAAAAATTACTATTGTTACAAGGGCAGAGTACTTGCAGTTGTGCAAGATGAGTAGATTTGTTAGTGTGAGACTTAACATTCCTAACTGCTGCACTGATTTCTGTTGTTAATTAGACATCCTCAAAATACTCATGTGCACAGCTTTCTTCATTTCAGTGGGGGCTGCGCACCTTTCCATGTGTGTCTGGCCCTTAAGCTCTCTAGGTCTAAGTTTCACATTGACAAAATGAGGATAATAATGATTTTCTACTTCAGGGAGTGCCACAAATAAATTATCAAGTTGTTAATCACTTAAGTAATATGATAATTGAGATAATAGCAGCTCTTACAGCATAAACATAGCATACCCTGATCCATCTTCTTCATGAATGGGTTAGTGTAGAGGCTACACTGAAACAAAAATGACGTCTACTGTTGCTCATCTTGCAGGCCTTTGCTCTGTGCCTTTCCTTTCCCCCGAATTCCCATATGCGGATTAAGCCAGAGCCCTGTTTTACAATAAGACACATCTGCTTGTGATGCCGTTACTGAACAATCCTTTCTCTGTGAGGCTTTCTGGTTAACTCCAGCAGTCAGAGCAGCATAGGATCAGAGATGTCTTCCACATAGCACTTCTCTCCCTAATGAGTGAGGCAATGAAAAACATTTTCCAGAGCATCCATCACTTAGCAGCTGTGGTGCTGAGGCAAGATGACAGGCATCCTGGAGTAACCTTCTACAATCCACACTTACTGCTTGGCTCTGGTAGGACAGCAGAAGCATGTGCAGGCAAGGAGGGGGCTGCGGTGGATGGGTATGGTTAGGGCTCCCCTTGGCAGCTGCAGGGTCTCCACTTGTACTGGTGTCAGCTTGGTGCAGAGAGTATGTCAGTCACTGCCCAGTTGGGGCACACGGGTCTCAGTGTTTCGCCTGACACATTCTGACAGAGACCTCCCCACCTGTCTGTTCTTGCCTAGATCCAATTTTAGCTGCCCAGCACATTAAGTAAAAGCCCCTCAGAAGCAGAGCAGGGTGCAGTGTGTGAGTGCAGATTACTGTGGGGACAATCATCAGAGGCGAGGCTATTTCCTTTCTGCTGTGCTGACTGAGGTGCTCACAAAGACCAATAAGGCTATAGAGACTTCCAGAGGCACTGGGTGTTTTCCACTGAAGAAGACAAAAAGCACTGGAAGCATCTGACCTATTTTGGGAAGCTTGCTGGGGGCTTTGAGCTTTTGTCCTCTTCAATTTTATTATTTTTTATGTTCTAGAGATGTGCTTGCACCTGAGTCAAAGACACTGTAAATATTTGTCATTTTTCTGACTATGTCCACCATGAAGACAGAAGTAAACTAAATAATCTCTTGCTACATTTACTAGGTTGATTCCACCAGCTACCCTGAGGATGTGGGAGTTTGAGCTGACACTTGAAATGACTTCTGCCTGCTCTGGTTGGTCCCAGACTAAAGCTTCTGGTGATGCACATAGCAACTTTCTTGTAGTCCCTGATGGCATCTGGCACAGTGAGACGATCTGGGGGTAGTTGACCCAGGGCATGTCCCTCAGGCCACCTCAGTAAAATTCCATAGCGCTCATGCTGGAACTCAAGAGGTTGTTGTTACATGACCTTCTCTGTCCCTATTTCATACCTGTGATGCTTAAAAGATCATGTTTATCCTACTGTAACATTAGTGACTTAATTAGAGCTGAATTTGGTCCTACTGCCTCTGAACATGAGCAGCTTCCATCAAGTCATCTAAAGGGTCAGATCTGGTTTCTTCTGTCTCTCAGTGCTGGTGGCATCTGGTTTCATTTTCCATCTTTCCTGAGGGAGCTCACTTTTCCCCACATTTCAGCATATGCCTGTTGTATGTCAGCACCCCAGGCTGTCTGTGTCCCCATGTCAAGCCAAATACCACTCTTCCAGCCTGCAAGGTACAAGATGATGTACAACATGAGATGCATCAAGAATTGGTGGAATGTGTTCAGCTTAAAACTAGTACCTGCTCATGTGGCAAGAAACTAAGCTGGAGCCAGTTAAGTGTGTTTTTCTTTTTTCTCTGTATAGGTTGTTTAGAGGTACCAGATTTTCATCCTGCAGTGTCATAAGAGCCAGTGTTTTTGCACAGCATGGCTCCTCTTTGTTGATGTCATAATGGGCACCTAGAGGTAAATAGCAGGATGGGCTCTGCTTTGAAACAGCAGGGCTAACAGAGGGCGCAGTACTACCAGCATCGTCGCTTAATGCCCAGCACTGTCTGCATGACATCCCCATCTATTTCTAAACATGCCAACCTGTGAAATTTCCTACATGTGATGGTTTGTCTCCAAGAAATGGATGGATTATTTTAAGTGGTTCCAGCTATTCTTCATCTTCCTCCCCAAACCAATCACTTGGCCAAAACCAAACTCTCTTAGTTTGTTTGCTTTCTGGTACAGAAAGGGACAGCTATTGAAGCAATATTATTAATCCTTTTTTTGTAAGATATAGGGGTTTTAAAAAACGTGAGATGATGATTTTGGGTGTTTATTAGATTCCCATAAAACATTACATTCAGCTTCAGCTCTCACCATTCCTATGTGTATAGCTACACAGATAAACCCATTGTGTGAACAAGCACAACGTACTCTGTTATTTCTCTATTATTATAATGTTACCTAGTCTTGTAAGACCAACATCAGTGAGTCAGATCACAGACATTAACAAAATAATTTAAAAATAATTTTATTTAATTTACTTAATTTATACATACTGAGCTCTTTTATTTTTGGGACTCATGAGGTACAAGTGTTTCTCTGTAAGCGTGGGGGCAAGCAACTCCATTAGTCTTTTAATAGTCTCTTAGTATCAGAGACTGATGGTGTCAGCTTATATTGAAGCTCATTTTCCAATAAAAATGCAGCAGTTTATAACATGAATACAGAGCTCTCACTCCCATTCATGTTCCCTCTTACTCTACTCCATATTCTCCAACAGAAAGATACCACAGTAACAAACACTGAAAGCTGTAGGACATGTACTCAAGCTCAGGTTGAGTTCTTCAGGGTCTTTCCCACAGCTTTAGAGAGGAGGTGATGTTTAGGGGACTGAGTATAAGTAACTTTAGATTAAATAATTGACTTAAGGACTTCATATCCAAGCAGTCTCTCCTTCTGTCTGTCAGCATGGTGTAACCGTGTAACCAGTATGAAGTCTGATGTTGTCTTTATTATTATTCATAAGCTCCCATGCAGAACAGCAGTCAAACTCTCTGGGCTGTGCCGTCTTGGGGATTATCACACTTGCAGGGTGGTTAAAGTCGCTTCGCCTGGAGTCTTCTCCCTCTGAGAAGTGCCCAAGGCTAATCACTGTGAAATGTGATGCCTGTCATGTCTTCTTGTTCAAGTACGTGCGACAGGCCTGTCATTCACTAAAAGCCTTAACATCTGTTATTACATCGTAATCCTCATGCATCAGCCTTCTGAATAAGAAGCTGGTGGAGCCCAACAAGGTATCGCTCAGCTGTAGTTTGCATAATTCCCAGGATGCAAGGCAGCTTGCTCTCCCTCCTGAAATCATTAATAAGCAATAAGAATATTATATAAGCCAGCATCTTTTTTTAAACCATGATAATTTCAAATGCTATTATAATTAGGATGAAGATGTGAGTTTGAGCTGGGGGAGGGAGCAGACAAAGGATTAAGCTGATCTCCACCATGACATTAGAAGGTGGCTTTGTCTGTTACATCCTAGTTTGGACAATAGTGGATGTGCTTCAGGCACATGAAGAGGTAAATAGTCAATTAATTTAAAATTATTAATCCTTTTCCTCCTGAAATGTTATCTCTTGTCACAAATAGGATCACAGCTTTGCAGTCCACTTGTGTTTTGACTAACTGACCCTGTAGAAAAAGCCCAAAGAGCAATACTGGTTTGTGTTGTATCCTGATGACTATCAACTCCATCACAGGCTGGGTAAAGCAGATAAAAATACTCTGTTGCTGAGAGTATCTTTATTTTAGCCAGAAGGACTTCTGGCTGACTGCAACTACAGTGCTATCACATCACGGGAGATGTGGTCCCTTGGGTATCGAGTCGCAAGCCATGGCAGATCATATATGATATTTTCATCAATAAAGGTTTACAGTCTGGACTGAGCAGGCAGGGTTTGCTGGTGAAGGAAAAGCAGGTGAAATTGTGGTCTATAGAAGTAACTAATAGGGCTGCTCTCTTTGGAATAGGGAATCTTTAAAAAGTCACTTGTCAAAATCATTTTCCCTCTAATGCTGCAGCAGCCCTCAGATCGGAGCCTGTTCTTGATGTTCCCCCTCGCTCACATGCGCGAACACGGGGAGGCAGGCGGGAGGAGGTAGCTGCACTGACACACTATGGGGTTTGCAAGAGCACGATGGCAATTTAGCAGAATGATTAAAAGATTGCAAACATTTATTAATATCTTCGCTGCTGCTGCAGCTCTGCTGGAGAAGTCTTGCTTCCTCGGGGATGCTCTCACCTCCTGCCCGCTCCCTTCCGCAGCTCTGGAAGTTGAAAAGTCAGGTTTAGGCTCAGTTTCAGTTTAAAGCAACAGCTATATTCAGTACTGCAGACTTCTTTATCCCAGTGCCTGGAGGAGAGGACAGGGGTGAATTTGAGTGTGAGAAAGCAACACAAGAAGGTATGCAGAGAAAAATTAAGGGATTCTTTTTTCTTCCCAGCAATTGCTTGGCCTTTCTTGTTCTCCTTGTGCTCCTCTCCCTTTCATTGCACTTCTTTACCCACTTCTTCTCTCCCTTGGGACAGAGGGACTTATTATTTTCTGTTTCACATTCTAATGAATGCATTAGATTCATATGCAGGTCTACAGTGTCTTTTTGATAGTGTATAACAAAATCAATGGGAAATAGGTGTCAAAGCAGTATTGGAGGGGATCTGCTGAAAGTTCTGCAGGGCAATTGAATTTCCTAACACAAGCACAATCAGTTCTTTTGAGTTTCTCATGACAGGCTCATTGTCTCTTCAGATTTTTTTACCTTTATCATTGGGGGAAAGGAAGAGGTGAAGGTTCAATATCAAAAAGAAAAAAAAAGAGGAAATGGCAATTGGCTGAACAAAAAAATCACATTACTACTTGATGGCTGATCCTGCTGAACAGCAGTAAGCCCTGTAAATGAGATGGGCAATGCTGGTGTTCGAGTGCACAGCATCCAAGACATTTTTATCCCACAGACCAGATGATGGTGACTGACTGATAGAAATTTGCTGCAGAAGGGTGTTTGTCCTACACGTGTTTGTCCTTCCATGTTCCTATCCACAGTGGAATAATCAGTTTATTTCATTTTTTGTTTAAACTGTATCCTAAAAGAAACCAAAACGATTGAGCAGCCAAAAAAGAAGAATTATTTTCTGCTAAACAATGATGTCAGCAGATATAAACATTGTGTCCCTATTGTTACCTAAGATCCTGCTTGTGACTAGGTGGGATGACAGCACATCTCAATCATGGCTTTTCCCATACAATATGCTCAAGGGACTGGGTGTGTCATTTGGGCATCAGCAGCTGACTGCCAGTGCTTGACTTTTTCTTATTTGTTTTCTTTTATTCCTACACAGTACAATTGTGCTGCTTGGCAATTTAAGAAAAATATCATTGCATAATCCTTGCTTAATGCAATAGACTAGGCAGAAGGGAGAGTGAAATATCTCCAGCGGGTCAGAAAGGAGGCAAATATGGTGGTGGAAGGATGTAGGAAAGAAAGCAGAGTTACATTTTGAGACCTGAACATGCGTTGAGTTGATTTGGCTTTTTTTCAAACTGTTCCTTGCCCTGTTTTTTGTCCTATTCCTTGAAGGTTTTAGTTAAAATTGCCCATGGCCAGTTTTCAAGTGTGGTGTCCAGTTTGGAATTTGAGTAACGCGAACTTGTGTCTCTTGCAAGGGGATGTTGCTCATGGAAAACATCTTAACATCTCTGTTCACTTCTATATACTGTGATCTTCTAACTGTTCCCCCAGCACAACCTGAGGGATAATCGTAAACCACACTGAAAACTTCCTTCCTTCAGATACTTGAGGAGGCTTTTACTTCCAATATACCTAATTTTCTTTTTAATATTTTCTTGATCATTAATAAAAATATAAATTCACAGAATCACAGAACTTTAGGGATTGGAAGGGACCTCAAAAGATCATCTAGTCCAATACCCTCACCACAGCAGGATCACCTAGATCAAGTACTTCTTAAGTACGGCAACACCATCCTCTCTGTTGTGGAGCAGTCAGAACGTACAGCCTTTGCTTTTGGCATTTCCTCCTGTAGTTAGGACAGATGCTCCCTCTGGGTACAACTGGCCACTTCAAGTAACTGGAAATTGATCTTCGCAAATGAACAAAGCATTTGCTTTCTTGTGTATTGAGATATCTCTCTATGTCCTGTGTTTTGTACTGCTTACTATGTCTGCGTCCAAGTGGCAGATAACAGGACTACAGCTATGATTCAAATAACCTGCACTGAGATTCAGATACAATAAAGGACCAAAGTGTTAAGTTTCTGAATTGATAAATACATTTATTAGTGAGACTAAAAAATCCTGGAGTGCTAAGAAATTAATGAAATTCACCAGGACTTCACCTACTCCGTCCTCCCATTATTACAGGAAGATGAAGGTTTGATATTTTTACTAGTGGATAAGGAAACGGAGATGTTCTTTCTTGGCCATTGTAGAGCTCAGGACCTGGGGACAGCACTCAAGGACAGCCCGGATACATCCCTGAGGCACAATTAGTCTGTAGCTGTACAACCTTTGGAAAGGTTGGATTTGTCGAGGAGTACAGCCATCGAGAGTAATGGAAGGGGTGATCAGACATTGGAATGGACTGCCCAGGGCAGTAGTGGAGTCCCCATCTCTGGAGGCATTTAAGAAATGTGGCCCTTAGTGCCAATTTTAGGTGATTGTAGTGATGTTAGGTCATGGGCTGGGCTTGATGAGCTCAGAGGTCTTTTCCAGCCTCAATAATTCTGTGATTCTGTGAAAGGGAGGAGAGGCTAGAGATGGTAACAGAAAGGAGAATTTTCCTTTTGTGGGTACCAGATACTAGTAAGTAACTTTCTAATTGTTGAGAAGAAGGTAGAAAGCAGGACAGGGGTCTGTTGAAGATTTAGGTTCTTCTATGGAGTAAGTTACTTCTGTGTAAAAAAAGATAAAATATTCCCAGACAACATGTATATAAAAATGAAAAGGTTGTGCATGGTGGCTTTATAAAATTCTGAAGTAGTTTGGTTTTAAAACTCTAACCACACTTAGTCATTAACTTTGAATGGAATTTACTTGGCTGATTTGATGATGAATCAAAAACTGGAGGGAAAATGAAAAGGCAGCTCTTGTAAAGCTGCATCATCCTCTGTCTCCATTGAGACAACACTGTGTCACATCTGCTGGTAGCAAAAAATCTGCTGAGCTTTGTCATCCTTTTGCATCACAGCATGACCTGAAAGAAACACACCCTCTGCTGTCACACAGCACAGGGCCGAGGATCACTCAGAGAACCACAGTGGCTGGGGAATATTGCTCTTGTCAGCACTACTGAACACTGACAAACCCATATATACCACCGAAATATATCACACTGTTTATTGCTCTGTTTATTCTGTTTGTGTAAACCTTCATCAGCCTCACCAGTTTTCAGTCATACTACCAGTTTTCAAGATTCCGCTTGCAAAGGTTTTGGCTTTAACTCAAGTGCAGATGTTATTGGTAGCCTGCCCTCTTGCCCAGAGCTTGCTTTCTTGTACTATGCTTCACCAGGCTGCAGATCACAGCCATTAAACTTTGTGGAAAACAAACTAGGATCACTTCCTTCACATTATCTTCAACTCTCCATTGGAAACAAATGTAGCACTAGGAGATTTCCTCATTTCTATCTATCCATTTTAATAATGGTAATACTGGCTTCCAGACCCTGCTTGTGCTCCTCTTTGGCACTGACTTTGTATTTTCCTCTATACCTGACATTATCTTCCTTCCTTTTAGCCCAGTATTGGTTTGGTATTTCCCTCACCATAAGTACTTGTTCACAGAATCACAGAACATCAGGGATTGGAAGGGACTCCAGAAGATCATTGAGTCAAATCCCCCTGCCACAGCAGGATCATGTAGATCAAGTTGCACAGGAACATATCCAGGTGGGGTTTAAACATGTCCAGAGAAGGAGACTCCACAATCCCCTGGGCAACCCGTTCCACTGCTTCGTCATCCTCACCATGAAGAAGTTCCTCCTCATATTTATGTGGAACCTCCTATGTTCCAGCTTACACCCATTGCCCCTTGTCCTATCGTTAGATGCCACTGAGAAGAGCCTGGCTCCATCCTCCTGACACCAACCTCTCACATATTTATAAACATTAATGAGGTCACCTCTCAGTCTCCTTTTTTCCAAGCTAAAGAGACCCAGCTCCCTCAGCCTTTCCCCATCAGGGAGATGCTCCATTCCCTTCAACATCTTCATGGCTCTGTGCTGGACTCTCTTCAGCAATTCTGTGTCCTTCTGGAACTGAGGGGCCCAGAACTGGACACAATATTTCATATGTGGTCTCACTAGTGCAGAGTAGAGGGGGAGAAGAACCTCTCTCCATCTGCTAACCACCCCTGTTCTGATCCACCCCAGGATGCCATTTGCTTTCTTGAACACAAGGGCCCATTGCTGGCTCATGGTCATCCTGCTGTCCACCAGGACCCCCAGGTCCCTTTCTTCTACACTGGTCTCCAACAGGTCAGTCCCCGACCTATACTGGCACCTGGAGTTGTTCCTCCCCAGATGCAAGACTCTACACTTGCTTCCCAACTCCTCCAATCTCTGCCAATCATAGCAAATTGTTATGGCTATTTTGGCCAAGACTTTTGCATTATTTACATAGGTGTTTGGCCTAAATTGCCTGAAACATCTATTTTTGTTGCCTTGGGCTTGAAAAAGGGCGTATTTTAGGATAGCTTCGTTTGCCTCTGAATAAATCCCAGCTGAACAAAGTAAACAATTGCTAGCATTCCTTTGCTTTGGGCACCTGATGTCCTATGCAAGTTCAGGAAGTCACACAGGAGAGCACTGTGCTTTCCTGCAACAGAACCAGAAAGGATACAGCTGTCTCTCAGCTCCATTGAAAGCCTTGTTTAGAAGAGGATGTGTGTTCTGCATCAATTTCTCTCACAATGAAATAAGCCAACACATACCTGACTTTTCTTATTAAAATTCTCCTCTTTCCTAACCTAGAGGTCAAGGTTTGTCAGCTCACCAAGTTGTTGCTGTGTCCATTTAGTGAACCGTTTCACCAAGTCTTGGTGAGGTGATGTTCTTTGTAAGTAGAACAAGAGGTTGAAAGCCATCCAGTTGAAGACCAGGGTGTCATGGATAATGGTACGGACAGAGATGGCTGAAATGCCTGTGTCAGTTGGATGGAATTTACACTATTGTATTCACAAAGTGATGTGGCTTTTTGGTGCTTATGAGTAATGTGTAGAGCTAGTTTGTTTAGTGTCCCTGTCCCCCAAGGCCACTGCCCTTTGAGACGGAACAGTGTGTACCACTTCTTTTGGCAGCCATGCTCCCAACCTGACGCAGTCGGTTTGGGGGGGCCACGGAGCTGGCAGAGATGACTCATTCCGCCTCAGTGGCTCATTGAGGAGCTGCAGGGAAAAGCTATTTATAATCAGACCTTTCAGGTTCAGTGCAGCAGCATCTTCGGCAGGAGGAGGGGGACAAGAATGGGGATAGCACATAAAACTTCTCAGATACAGATCAATCCCCACCCCGATATTGTCCGTAGAGCCACGTACCCACTAGCTGACTTCAGACAGCCCTTTTCCCCAAGCCTTTTCTCAGCTGTCTGGGTGCTCTGATCTTGTAAGATTCTGCTGATACCTCGTCACCTCCCCAAAGAGCAGGGAGACAACTGTGAATATCATCATTATGAACAGACCACAAACTCTTTCTGCTGTAGCTGCTGACTCTTGCTGATTCTTTCTGACCCATGGCCATAGCATTATCACCTTATCTTTGTTTTTGTTCATGTTTATCCCTTGTTTGCCATTAAGATGAGCTCTTTCATTAGTGTTTTCAAACAGTGTTTATGCTGCCAGCTAATCCTATCTGAACCTCCTGAGATTTCTGTTATATACAAACTAACACTATAATTTATGAAACTGTGATTTGTTTTCTGATCTTGCTGTGGACTCATTTAACCTTTAGGTGCTTCCATGGCTCCATATGTGAAACAGAGATAATGATACCCCCTGGTTCAGCATAGTGTGATCTACAGCTATGAAACACCACCTAAGTGGTAGGTAGTATTACTACCAGAGAGAGTCACAGAACGATAGGAAAGCATATTACACAACAACAGAGGACAGCATGCATTAAAGGAAATACTTACTATGAACACGTACGTCTTCGTATCTAGGTAACTGTGGTCTTTATCTTGAAGCATATTAGCATACATTAAGATTACTGAATTTTATGTAAAACTAAACTTTTTCAAGTTGTCTGTTCTCTTTACTGGCTTCTCAATTCAAAGCCACACAACACTGGGATTGTCTTGTGTGAGTATTCACCTTGTTATTGTTCTACCTCTGCCTTACTAAATCAATTGGTATGTGTGAAACTGGGCTGAGTTAGATCACAGAATCATAGAATCATAAATTCATTCAGGTTGGCAAAGACCCTTGGGATCATAAAGTCCAACCATCAATCCTACTCTACAAGTTCACCCCTAAACCAGATCCCCCAAAACTACATCTAAGCAACTTTTAAACTCATCCAGGGATGGGGACTCAATCACCACCCTGGGCAGCCCATTCTAGTGCCTGACCACTCCTTCCTTGAAGAATTTTTTTCCTGATGTCCAATCTAAACCTCCCCTGTTGAAGCTTGAAGCCCTTCCCTCTGGTTCTGTCACTAATTACCTGTGAGAAGAGACCAACACCAACATCTCTACAGTGCCCTTTCAGATAACTGTAGAGAGTGATGAGGTCTCCCCTAAGCCTCTTTCCTCTTCCTCAAACCATGTCTGTCTGCTTTTCGTAATATCCAATCTGAACCTCCCCTGTACCATGGACAAGGTACATGCTTGAAGCTGCCTCAGAATGTTTCTGCTTTGAAAAATACAAGTTTTCTAATTAAAAAAGAAAACGGGTGCAACTGAAATAACTTGTATTTTATTAAGTTTCCTCTATACCGTTGATTTTGTTTATTTGGAGCTTCTGGCTTCAAGACTTGCAAAATTTTGAGGTTTCAATTCTGAAATGACTTTAATTCTGAAAGCTTTAAACGTATCAAAGTAAAACGCATCTACTGACCCCAAATATTTATGAAAAAAAAAATCCCATTGCCTACCGGTTTGATCTGATAAACCACAGGAGATTAATTAGTCTCAGTCATGTGACTTTTCAAGCATTAACCATGGCCGGAGGGGTTTTGCTTTTCATAGTGCAAGCCTGTATTTTCATGTATTTATATAAAATATATAACGTATAGGGTACATGGCAGTATTTAGCACTGGTACGATTATTTTACCCCAAATATGAAAATATCCATTTTGCCAACAGCTATAAGGCTATTTTCATAATGAGAGTATTTCAATGTGATTTTTTATCCACAAATGCAAAACTGCTCCTGTTCAATTGCTTTAAGTAATTTGTATAATAATTCAAATCATACTACGAAAATAACCTCTATTTCCCTTTTAAGTCAGAGGGTACCACGAACACACCAAGTAATCGCTCACCAAATTTTCTCTAAGGTATGGTCTGCAGCATCTTAAAATAGACCATATGTTTCCTCTTCTCTTCTACACTGATGAAAAACCCCAAACAACAGGACTTTCCTCCAAAGATACTCAGCATTGACTAAACTCCTCTAGTGGCACCTCGAGGGGGTCTGACATATGTCCACATGGCTTCTAGATCCAGACAAATGTCCAGACAACTGAATAATTTATTTCTAGGGTTAAAATGAGAAGAAATTAAACTCCCATAAACCCCCTAACCGTATCAAAGGCGGATGTCTCCTCACCCTGCTCCACTTACGCAAATAGAACGTTTCATAAACCAGCAACACAGTCGCTTCAATGTTTTAAAAACAAAACTTCTTCAGAGACATTATCTTCAATTCATTTCCTATGGATCTTGTGAATTAGAGGTACATTGTGTTGAGGTTGCGATTTTTCTGTAGCTGTGAATTTCTGCCCCCTTTGGCCTGCAGGGAGGAGCAATGCCGATGCAGGTGAGAAGCATCTGCACCTCTGCCAGGCAGGAGCAGGTGTTTGGTAAGGATGTTGATGGATCAGAAGCTGTCACCATCCATCCTAAAATGTTATTTCTGACTAACCATCACACTAGAAAAGCTCTGTAATATGGCTACCAGGTTCAGTATTGATTTCCCATCTGATTTAATACCATGATTGTATATTACTTGGCTTTGCAGTTTATTATTCCCTCGGATGTTAACTTTGAAGCTTTAAAAGCATTTAGTTCTACAGCTGCAATCCTTAACACCTCTGCAGACATCTCTTTGTCAGCCCCCTAAACCCCATGTTCTCAGCCAGCCACGTGTAGCGGAAAACTCTTCCTCAGCAGGTACCAACTCCTGAAACACCAAATCGTGGTTTCAAAAGATTTAGCACAGTGAGAAAAGGGCTTCTTAAAATCCAAATTATAAATAAGCTGCTAAACCCAAACTATAAGTAAGCAGCTGTTTTCCCTGGAACACCTTTGAAGGGGGAGAAGAGGAAGGTGGTCAAAGGTTAGGGCTGGACTGGCCACAGGATGAATGGCAGACACTCTATCAATACCTCTATCTTCCTAAAGGGGAAGAGAAAGGGAGGAGGGGAGGGAGACTTACGGATTGGAAAAGAAAAATAAACAATAAAATGAAATATATACAAATGCACACAAACCTAATAGCTAACCCAACCCTCAGTTGGCTGCCATCAGTATCACGGCACTCCAAGTAAAGTAACAGCTAAACATATTAAATCAAGTTTTCCTTTGTTCCCTGATGAGATTTGAGAGGGCAGCGCACGGTACCTGCCAATGGATGGCAGCTTCACAGCCGTGTAAAGCCGTAAGCAGAAGCAGGAGTTTGTTTTCATTCATTTTCTATCTCTCGTTCAAATATGGCAAAACATTTATTAATCCTCCTCCAAACCATATGCCACATGTCTAATGAGCGGTGGGTTAAGTTAATCACGCATAAACCCAACCAAGGATAGCAACAAACCTACTGCAGAGTAGGTAAAAAAGCTGGTACTGCGGATTCAAATTACTTAAATAAGGGAAGAAGATGAAGAATGCGCAGGATCAGGCCCTCCTGGAAGTTCAAATAAATATTGAGTCATCTCAAATTTTTCTGGGTACTCAAGGTGCTGGCTGGAACATCTTCACGGCTTTGGTGAAGGCTCATGCTGCAAGGATTGCTGGCCCTGCTTTGTAAGGTTTAGGAATCCTTCTCAAGGGTTATCAGACACATTATGCAGGACTTCATCACAGCATTTCCTTAGGCTGTAAAGACCCAATGAGAAACTGAACCCAGAGGTTTCCTGGGCTCACTTGTGGGGTATCTGACTGAACTGATGCCTGAGTATTTCTAGATACCTTTTACTGAAGAAGTGGAGCGACAGCTTACAAGCTGTGGGTGCAGAATCAGGAGATGGTTTAGTGGTTCAGGGTTATAAGGTGGATAGTTGGCCCTGATGATCTTGAAGGTCTTTTATGACCTTGATTCTGTGACACTATTTGCAACTTAGCAAGGAACTGTTGGAGCAATTTAGTTTTTTTTTCCCCACCACTTCATCATGTTTCACCATGCTGAGGTATCTGTTACCATCTTCTTGCTGGGACAGCAAATGCAGACTGTGAAAAATGATTGTTGACCAGCTCCGTGTGAATTTCCCTGTGTCATTCAGTGCCCAGCTCTAATTTGCAACAGCTCTTCTATTCTCCAGCAATTAGCCCGCAGTGCTTGCCAGACTGGAGCAGTCTTGTGGCTTGTGCAAACAGCACTAGGAAGACACTATCATATACATTTCGCCTGAGCCCTAATTTGACCCAAAGATTTGATTTCCAGCTTTCATAAATTGAATATACTAACTCACTCCTCCAGCAAGGCCCTTGAGTCCTTTACTCACTGGAAATTACGCTCCTATTTAACTATAAATATTTATAAAACCTCTGTGATCTTTAAAAATGTGAGAACTATCGCAGTGTTTATAATTGTTATAAAAAATATCCAGAGCCACTAATTGAATGAATCTTTCAAATGTAATTTTTTATTTGAATTCCACAGCCTTATGTATTATGTAACAATTAGTAATGATGTGATGGATAATTTTTTTGGAACAGTTCCTGATTCCATTACTCAACTACTCGATCGACCAGTAATTATGAATCATATCTTTAATTAGCTGCCGCTCTTCAGAAACATATGAAAGCCAAGGGCATAAAGTAATTGGCATAAAAGTTTTCCTAATTAATTTATCTGTCCATGTGAGTAACCGGGACTGGAGTCAGGGGAACATTTATAACTCCAGGAAGGCCAGCCCTAAAACCCAATGTCAAAGGAGATTTATATTTCTGAATTATAACAAGAACAACAACAAGCCACAAAATTACATTATCCCAAACTCCAACAATGCAGCACAGAACGCGTGTTCAGAGACGAGCAAAAACTTCTTATTGATCCCATTCATTTTCATCGTATTCTCCAGTGGGTCTTTCAAATCTCTCTGGCTATTCCCCTCATTCCACATGGTAACAGTAATCAAGCACATTAAGCAATTCATTAAACACCAGCCACGCTGACCACAGGGAGTATCACAGCCAACGTTCATTATGCAACTAGCAGAGGAGAGCTTAGCAGTGCAGGATTCAACCCTTTGTCTTTCCGGAGGAGCCGGTGGCCCACCTAGGCAGTACTGTATCTCCTTTTCACAAACCATAAAACCTTTGAGCTGGCACAGACGGGGCCTTTTTCAAGGAGCTGCTGGGGAGGGAAGACAAAGCGGAGCGTGCGCTGGTTTAATTCCCAGCCTGCCAAAGATTAAGTTAGAATCTGAGCTCATTGTTAAGCAGAGGTTGTTAAGATTTATGCCTGACATAAAACTAAAACCATACAGTATTGGTATTTAGGTCCTCTATTTTTCCAGTCTGATTTCAGGAGAGCAGAAGCTGTAAAGCACCCAGGTTTGTTCATTTGAATATCTTGGCTTGCCTGTGAAAATTATGTCCTTCATAATCACAGAAGAAATGTTAACCAACAATGCAAAACCAGCCCTTCGATATGCAGTAGTTTAAAAAGTCTTAGGAAAGTTTCACTAATATTTGGCCAGTGTACCTGGGTGGTGCTTCTGTCCTAATTAATGAAGTAGCTAAGCTTCATGTTGGTTGCAAAGTCCCTGCAAAGGAGATAAGACTGATGAGCCAACACACTGCTGTTCTCTTGCTTATTGATGTATTTCCTTTTAAAAGTCAGACCATTAGTCAATATTACTCATCATTTCTGTTTGTATAGAGATTCCTACAGCAATCGGAGCTATTTTCTTAAAAGTTGTCACTCCTAAAGCATTAAACCAATTCTTAAGTAGCTATTTCCACAGTCTACAAAGTGGTTCCATGAAATGAATGCATATGCACAAGGCTAAAAAAAAAAGCCCACCACTTTATCCTTCCAACAGTGTCACTGTTTTCCGCTACTCCTGTGGAACCACTTGGCTTCTTGTGTGGTGTTACTGAGCACATCTCCCTTGACTGCAGAGGAACTCCATAAACTGAGAAGCTAATTCATGTTGTCATGATGCTACTCTGCCTTTAAAAGCCTCCACTGCAGCATTCACGCTATTCCCTGTTGCGAGTACAGAAATGATTAAGAGCATTAAAGAGAATTAACTGATTTCTGACTTTTGTAACTGGAGGGTTATACCTTGCCATCTGAAAATACATTTATGGGGTGTTATTTGAAATCTGATGATTAAACCTGCAAACCACCTTCTCCAGAGCAAGTTTGCTTGCTAGGACACCAGCTTTCTTTCTAAAACTCATACTTCACTGGCAAAATGCCAGACTTGTTCTTTCTACCTCATGTATTGATTAAGCTTTTGAGGTGGTGCCACCAGTGAATAAATAGATAATATGGAAAAGAGTCCAAAATCCCCATTTTACTCAGTATCCCGTAGCAGCCAGTACAGAGCCAGAGCACTTGCCAAATCTGACAGAATGGCTCAGAGTGAAGCCCTGTGGAAATCGGGGCTCAAGGCTCCCTTCAGTCTTGCTCTCTGGGCTGTTGTGGTCAGAAACAAGGGAAAAAGTAGCAGTGTCCTTGCCAGAAACATGAAGTTTGCTTCCTCTGGATGGGCCCATCCCTGGGGGGCAGGGGTTTCCCACTTACAAGAAACCACGGGGCAAACATTGTTCTACATGAAGGAAGAGGAAGCTTTGCAAGGAATGGGGGTTAATCTCAGATGCTAGCTAGAGACATTGCTTGAACCTTTTTTACCTGCTTGTGGGAAACAAAGTCCAGAGGCAGCTAAATGGTGAGCCGAACTGCTGGTGTGAAAATGAGCTCCAGCAGGTGGCTGGGCTGATGGGAGAGCATCAAAGCTCAAATATGACCCATCGGATCCAGCTGCCTCCCATGCTCTGCTGCTCACAACCACCATCCTTCATAAGAAAACAGCAGAAAATAAGACATTTATCTCACTCAGACATCTTGATGGTCTTCTGAGCAGACCGTGTTTGGTTGTATGACTAAATATTTTGCGATAACGTGAACCCTGGGTCCATGTTTCTGGTCAGGAAGTTCAGAGCCCATACAGTAGTTGAAGCTCTGTTATGAGATTTAAAGGGCAGAGAGGGTACTGTGCTCATTTATGACATGGAGCCTGTGACTGCAGCTCTGTCAAACTACCCTTGGGAAACACAGTAAGTTGCTCATCTGATTAGCAAAGGAAAATATTTAAGAAAGGATGTCTAACATACACAGGTGATCGCTCGTTATTTTCTGTACTCGCTTCCAATACCGGCAAATAATTGCATTTCTACTAAAGCAAAGAGTTTATTATATATGCTGAATGGCACTGGAATATCAGTTTTATCCTTCCTGCAAAACCAGGGGCCATGAGTCATGACAGATGCAGCCTCCAGATGCCAACAATGTTATTGGTTTCAGAGCCAGAACCAGGAAAACACAGATCATTTTGCTAATTCCCTTCATTACGTGATTATGTTCTTACCTGCAGTGGGAGACAGCTTATCAAGGAATCCTGAGAATGAAAACGCATGCTTAATGTTCTGTTACTAAAAGTTAGATGTGTCCTGCAGCTCCAACACCTTACAAATACTATGGGAGATTTTTGGTATCTGGGATGTCTGAAAAGCATCTTTTTATATTGCAAACTTTTAAAAGTCTCCATCATCCTAATATCTGGCTATGGAGGTCCTTATTATATTCCTGTGCTTCCACAAAAAAGACCACTGAGCACCACCATGAGCCCTGGAACAAACAGTTCTGGTTCCATCTTTCCTTTCCAGTCTCTGCTGAGTTCACTCCCCTAAACAGGGACTACCTAGCTGTTACTACATAACGATACCTGCTGTACCAATGGAGGTGCATTAATTTACTAATACACCAGGACCGCTGTTCTGTGCTCCTCTACAACCTTAATTACACCTCCCAGAACTAGGATAATTCTTGCTTTATAGGGTAGATGAGGAATTTACCCGTCCAGAATTCCCATAGGAAAGATGCAACAGTGCTGGGATGCAAACCAGAGTCACCCAAGCTTCTGGTAAATTAATCACTGGACCACTGGGCATTTAATAGCTTTCAAATGATCTTTTTTTCTTTTTTCTGATTCTGTTTTGCCACCACCTTTAATTACCTCATTGATTTCAAAGAGCTCCCACTGCCTCTTGGAAAACCTCAAAAAGCATTCATTTTTAGAAACAGTTCTGCTGATATGTAGTTTACCTTAGATAGCTTTCTTCCTTTATTACTATGCAAATGCAAGACAATAAGTGTACTTCTGAAGAATCGCCCCGCTAACGCTGCTTATTTGTGTCTGAAGCCATCTCATCTTGCTCTTGTAAACACAAGCAGCAAGTATGGAAGGTGCAGGAGAGCGGACTGCGAATCAAGTTCTCATTTTCCTGAAATATTTTGTCAAGGTGCCTCAAGAGTACTGAGAGTTTGCCCTTCCGCCTTATCTGAGGCTTGGATTTTATTTTCATTGGGTTTTTTTCTAAAAACATCCTCCATAAGTAGAGATTTGGCTGCATTAGAATGGCACCCTCCTGCTGGTCTCTGGTATGACAGACAGGATCACCTGAGCTGCTTTAAAGGACAGTCACCGTAGGAGGAACGAAAGGAAAGGGGACTTGCTATTACTTGCAACCCATCAAAACACAAGTCTGACTTTATTAAGATCTTCACAGTGTTCAACAGAAAGTTCACACAAGCTATCCAACAAAACAGTCTAAACTGGTGGAAGACTTGTTTCAATAATGATCACCGGTGTCTTTCTGCTAGGTCCAGATGGTGTAGAGACCATGCAAAGTTGAGAGAAGGTTGGTCTCTTCCCATGTCCATGATGGAGGAGAATGTAAAAGTTAGAACGGGATGTGCATGAGAGGGGTAGCAAATCTTGGAGGTTTCAGGAAGACACAAGAAACTGCCTGCTCACTTCTACATACATCTTTTCCCTTCCCTTAGAGCTTCATTACCTTAGTTTCCCTTGAATTGCTCTTCAACCCTTTCCTCCCTGCTCTTCCCAATTAAAGCCTGTATATAATAGAAATCAGCCCTGCATATATAGTGGGTGGTCTAGGTTGTGCTGGGTGCATCCCAGTACAAGGGTGGAGACAGAAAATCTCTAGATGTTCCTACAGTGCTTTCAAGCCATTGTTATAGTCACTCATTGAGTGATCCATTTCAGTTCCCATCTCTCTTCCCTCTCTTGTCCATAGAGATTAAACTGTCAAAGCAGCAACTGTCACCGTGTTTGTACAGAGACCAGTAGAGCAGCATCTTGTGCTTGGCTGACCTCCAGGTACAAGTGTATAAACCAAATTAATAATACTGTACTGCTCAGCTACAGCTGATATGCACACAGGCAGCACAATCTGCTTTTTTTCTTAGCATTTAAAAATGCTGAAAGTTATACTAACTATGAACAGTTTCAGCGTCAGGCTCCACATCACCAAGTCTCCCTCACGAACTGTCAGACCATCAAAGGCACTTAGGTGCCCAATTCCCATTTCATGTCACCAAATGCCCTTGAGGTAACTGAGCTATATTTCTAAGATCTACAGTGTATATCTACATCTGTTGTGGTTTGAATCTGAGCGAGTTTCTTGTCTGAGGCAGTGGAAAGTCACAACCTGTGAATTTTTTTCCACTCTGTGAATTGGTACAACTGGTTTGGAGCTCCCGCTTTCCAGTTTCTGGCTCCTCCTTCATTTTGGTTTTGTCCCTGTTTGGAGAAAGACACACGGCACTGGGCTGGGCACAGCAGTCATCTTCCTTGGCAACACAGTGAATGGAGAGAAAGACAGTAGTAACTTGAAGATCAGAGGAAGGAAGGTCTTCTCTGAATGTCATTATTTGCTGAAATGGTGTGAATTCTTCCTTCATTCATGGCTGCAGGAATCAGCAAGCCGGAAGTGGAAGACTGGCTTGGAAACACATAGAACAGGGATCTGGACTTTAAAATACTCAGTGATGCTGAAGGCATCATATGCAAGGACTGAATGGATTCCACGTTTCCACAAGGAAAAAGAACTGCGGGAAATCTCTTCCCTTTGACGGATTAGAGGTAGCAGTATTGCCCGGATATGTAAGAACAAGTGGTTAATCCCCGTAAGTCTTTGTGTGGGGTTTTTATGTGGGGTGAATGAAATGCGTCATCTTGTTTTTCCCAAAATCAAGTTAGTTTTTGGTTTTATCTGCAGTTTCTAAGTGGTTTTTTGAACCCTCCTTGTTTTGTTTCTATTCTCACCCATTAGCACATTAACTAAATTAACTGGATAGTCTTGTTTCAGGATAAACCCTTGACATCATCACATCTAGTTTTTACCTGAACCTTTTCCCTGACAAGCCTAGTTTTGTCCTTGCATTTCCAACTTTGGATTTGCAAACGGGGCACAGAACTGAACACATACAAAACCAGTTATCTTCCAGTACTGAAGCCAAGCAAAGTATTCTTGCCTGGACAACTTTTTGGATATTTTTGATGGATGGGAATGTAGGATGTTCTCCCAAAAATGCGGCCCCTATTCAGGTCTCAAGTCACAGAATTACAGAATCACAGAATTACTGAAGCTGGAAAAGACCTCTAAGATCATCAAGCCCAAGTCTATGACTTAACATCACCACAACCCAGACCATGGCACTAAGTGCCACATCCAGTCTGTGTCTAAATCGTTATCATAGAATCATAGAATCATTAGGGATTGGACGGGACCTCGAATGATCATCTAGTCCAATCCCCCTGCCACAGCAGGATCACCTAGAACAAGTTACACAGGAACACATCCAGGTGGGTCTTAAAAATCTCCAGTGAAGGAGACTCCACAACCCCCCTGGGCAGCCTGTTCCAGTGCTCTGTCACCCTCACTGGGAAGAAGTT
>JAOXOE010000776.1:8348574-8361934 GCA_028565055.1 Phoeniculus purpureus | reverse complement strand
TGAAGCCCTTCCCTCTGGTTCTGTCACTAATTACCTGTGAGAAGAGACCAGCACCAACATCTCTACAATGTCCTTTCTGATAGTTGTAGAGAGTGATGAGGTCTCCCCTTAGCCTCTGAGGTCTCCCCTTAGCCTCCTCTTCCTCAAACAAAACAGCCCCAACTCTCTCAATCTCTCCTCATCAGATTTATCGTCCAGGCCCTTCCCCAGCTTTGTTGCCCTCCTCTGCACTCACTCTAGCACCTCAATGTCTCCCATGTACTGAGGTGCCTAAAACTGGACACAGTGCTCATAGATGGCTCATTGGCTCCTGTCATTCTGTCGCTTCTTTCCATAGGCTAAATTATGCATAACTGGCTCTTCATCTTCTCTTTTTCTTCTCTCTACTTCCTTATTCCTACTCCTTCACTAAGTAGACAGTTGGCTCCACAGTATACTACTGTTGCATGGTTTGATGAATATAAAGTCTCAGCACATTGTAAGGACATTGGGTAGATCTGTTGGGTCCTCTGGTGTTCTTTCTGTTGGCTGCCCCGCACTGTCTGCGATGTACACTAGGATGTATTTATTATCTCCATACAGATGCTGTACTATAAATAGGTTTCTGCCTTCAGTTTTGGCAACTCACTAAAAAGGAAGAGTACCCTGCATAAACCAGGCAGTGCTGCAATGATTATTTCTTTCTCAAAGCAAGGTTATATGACTGCAGAGATTTGTGAATGTGGGATGCACCTTATATGCTTCAGCTCATCATTTGGGCAGGAGGTGGCCTCTGTCATGGTTTTCCTGACTCTCAGTTTAATTTTGGAGAAAGTAGACCTCTGGCTCTTATGGTTGTAAATAAGCCTCTAAAACATCAAGAAAATGTAGCTGATACAGAGGTATTTTTATTGCTACAGAGAGAAGGAGACTGTATTCAGGGATGAGGACTATTCTGTTTATTTTTTATTTGAGTGGTAAACTAGGGTGTGCAGTGATTATAACTGTAATGTCAACTTTGCTCCTTGTCTTTCTACAGCAAATTTTACACGGTAGATAAAATGGATCTTGGAGCTGTTGGTTTATCCTTTCAGCAGATGCTGTGTCTTCCCTTTGGCACTTTTGGCCTCATGATTGAGTCTATGTAGTGCAGCTGATTCCCTTGCATGTCTCACCACCTCCCCTTGGACTAAGGTTTGCAACATGCTTGAGGAGACCCCTGAAAGGAGACCCCAAGGATGGGCGCTATAGCCAGGGAGCTCACAAGGAAGCACACCTGGCTCCTCAACCCAGAACTGAGAGGGCCTGGAGGAGCAACCAAAGAGTATGCATACATGTCAGAGACTGAAAGGATTTACCTCCGTGCATTTCCAATTGCTTGTTTTCTATCTGGGGAAAATCCCTTTTGACAGCCCAGGCAGTGTGCTTCTAATTCCTGTCTCCAGCTCATTTTTCACTTCAATCCCTCAGCGAACGGATTTTAATGCTTGATGGATTCAAACAAAATTATTTCCGTTCCTGTGGCTTTGCAAAAGCCTCTAGGGTGTGTGTGTGCGCGCAGGGGAGGATGGATGGGGCTTGTTTTCGTCACACTCCAGTAAGCCTCCTCTCCAAGGGAAATGTATTTCATTTCTTCATTTAGGGCTTTCTTGCTGATGATTGCTCCCATGCTGTCTTCCTGACTCTTGGGTCAAAAGAGGACCCTTGAAAGATTTGCTGTTCTGGGGGGTACAGGTTGCAATGTTCCACATCATTGTTTCAGCTGCAAGTGGGGATTCAAATAATGTGACCAGACTGTGCTTCCAGGAATAAGACTGGACTGGGGGGAATAACCGTGGCAAAACTTTTATATTCTCCAGCTCTAGCTGGGAGTGAGACAACACCAGAGGCTGAGAGACGAGCTTAGCAACTGAAGCATCGTCTGGGCAATCAGCAGAATTTAGCATTGACATCTTGTTTGAACATGTGTACAATTCACCGTACTGCTGTTGTAATGGACAAGCACTGCTTTTTATTACAGCCTCAGTTTTATTTGTAGCCTCTCCTGCCAACAGAAATCTCTGTAGGGAACTGAGCAAGGGCTCTGCTTGCATAACATTCAGTAATCAGTCAGAATTTCAGCTGCTCAACCATCATGTGTTTCTGCTGGGTTTCTTCCACAGAGTTTCTGCATCTAGGGTGCTGAACTATGTAAATGCTCGATACCCCACTTTCTATCCAAATCTAATCTTCAACATCAAAATTAACAAAGCAATCATTTTATGATACCTGGCTCTAAGAAATACTTATAACCAGCATACCAAAGATCATCATTTTTCTCTGAAGGGTTCAGAATGTTGCATGAAGTTGATGATGTCTCTCAGTGTATAAGAGCACTGTTGTTAGGGTGAGCTAAGCCCACTTGGGAATACCATGTCTAGATTAAGTTGTTTCAGCTTGTTATGCCTGCTACCAAGCTGTCATTTGCTCAGGCAAGGTAAAAGCCTTGTTCCTGGAGTTGGAAAGTTACTGAGTGTTCCTTTTCAGGATGTGCCTGTCTTCTAGGACAACCTCCTGTGTCCACAGTCTCCTGTGAATATTTGCTTAGAGCTATTGATTTTCATCATAAGCATCTATTATTCTGTGCTTATAAAGCTGATGGATCCTGGACCTGCAAGATGTAGCCTGCTAGTTATCTGTCTGATCTCTTTATCTCTTTATCTTATTTCAAACCCCCAGTTCCTCTAACCTTCAGTATAAGTTCAAATTATCTTTTTTTTTGTTTCTTAAATCCATTGCTTACCAGTGAGAAGCCATATTTTATTAGTGTGGTTTTCTAATATACTTCATTGGAGATTATTAGCTTCCATTATAAATACTCGCAGTCATACATGAAGCTTATATTGAAGTTTTAGTTGTAAATATAGTAATAGCATCTCAGGAATCACAGAATCACAGAACATTAGGGATTGGAAGGGACCTCGAAAGATCATCTAGTCCACTCCCCCTGCCAGAGCAGGATCCCCTAGATCAAGTCACACAGGAACATATCCAGGCAGGTTTTAAACGTCTCTGGAGAAGGAGACTCCACAACCCCCCTGATTTACTTTATCTGGTTAATATACTCTTGCTTGTAATTGTATATTTATTTCTACTTTGTCAATAATCCCCATGCTTTTGAGCCAGGGACAGTAAATTGAAACGGTAATGAACTTTAGAACTTCATTAATAAAATCAAGTCTGTTAGATAGAAGAGGACATTCATTTATGAGCCAGTAGATACTGACCAGCCTGAAAGCTTCAGCTAATTATTACAGCAGTGGTATAGGCAAGTGTCCTCTTACATATCGTTAGATCATAAAAAATAAATCTAATTGACGTTTTCTGAAGAAAATGAGAAATCAAAAGAAATGTGAGTAAAAAGAGAGGTCTTAAATTTCTGTCTTGTCTCTCTGCTGGAAAATGTGGAGATTTTACTGCAATAACTGATGCATTAACTTTGTGCTTTGTCACCACAAAAAGGAAGTAGACAAATATTTAGAAAATGTGCTTAAATACTCTTATTTCAGCTGATGTTCTGGATTGCTTGTGTGGTATTAATAATGTTTATCAAGATATGTTGGTTGAATATTTTTCCTAAGTCACCAATGTTCCTTTGCCAAAGGAGTGAGTTGTGGATCCAGCTGGACACCCATTGCTTATATTTGCTTCAGATCAGATGATCTAATATTAAATACATATTAGCATTGGACTGCACTGGTTTTATCAATAGCATTTGCCAGTAACTAATAGCTTATTTTCATCCTGCATTCCAGCACACTGAGGGAGTGAGGATGACAGAAGCTAGAAGATATTGATAGTGACAAAATACAGTGTCAGTACTACTGAGAAAAGCATCATGCTGCGTTTTTGCTTTCACTTATCTCTTCTGCTTAGTTGGTGACTCTGAGACCAAGAAGCCTCTTCTGCATTGGAAAGTCATAGATATGGCTAGTGTTTTTCAGCTGGAAAAGCAGTATCAGGATTTCCTTTGCATCCCATGTCATAGCCAACTTCCTACATGTGCTGTGAAACAATACTCTTAGCCGCTGCCCTTCAATGTGTTTTGCTCTGCTATTTACTCATGTATGTGTTATCTATAATTCCTTAGTGGAGACAGGCTTATCAGTGGAATATCTGAATTTTACCTGAATATCCTTTTCTGCACTGTTTAAAAACTTGTGTGTAAGACTGCTTCTAGCACTTGTGTGCCAATATCCCATTTGATAAATGTTTCTTTTCCTTTCCAGCTGACAGCATGTTCATATAGCACTGCAACAGCGAGCATTCCTCCTATGAGCAGTCTACCTGCTAGCAATGGTGTGTAACACAGAAAAGCAATCTTGTCTGTGTTGTGCAAGCTCTGCTGCTGCTTGTAGAATCAGAAGCTGACCCATGGCCTTATTGCTCTTTACAGGTACCTGAAAGGAGGTTGTAGAGAGGTGAGGGTTGGCCTCTTCTCCCGAGACATTAGCAATAGAACAAGAGGAAATGGCTTCAGATCGTGCCAGGGGAGGTTTAGATGGGAGAGTAGGAAAAATTTCTTCCCTGACAGAGTGGTTAGGGATTGGAACAGGCTGCTCAGGGATGGGGTGGTGTCACTATCCCTGGAGATGTTAAAAAAGTGCTTACATGTGGAAGTAGGGAATAGGATTTAGTGGGCAGGGTGGAGTTCAGTTAATGGTTGGAGTGGATGATCTTGGAGGTCTCTTCCAACCTTAATGATTCTGTGACAATTGTTGCATCTTCTTCCATATGCCGAATATTTTCTTGGTCCATCCTGGCTGTCACAGTGCATGTGTGCTTCTACATGACTTAATCTATGAGCTTAACATGCTTTTCTCTCTCAAGTTTCTTGCATGGTGTGCTTTGTGTTTTCAATCTGTTTAGAGCTGGTTTGGACTTAATTCTGAACTGGATGATTGCCATGGAGTAGCTCTTTGACCTTTTATCAGTTTTGAAAAAATTGAGGGGAAAACCAATTCCCTAGTAAGAGGACAAGCCACAGTATGAATATTCAGCAAAAATCTCAGGAGCCAAACCCCTTAGTAACCTTTGAAAAGATAAGAATCAGTCAGGCACATGCACTTACTCGGTTCCACTTTCCTTTTTTCATACTTTCCTGAAAAAAACATCTTTGCGATTCGTTTTTATGTGGAGTGCAAAATCTTATAATGTATGTGGGTTTCTAAAGGCTTTTCACTGCCAGAATTGGCTGGAACCTCTTAAAACATTTCAAATGCATCAAAATAGAGTATTAAGAAAAATAAAGCTTCTGATTGTCTTCCTTTTTACTGGTGTACATGGCTTTGGGATAAACACACATTTCTAGCACGTGCACATGCAATTTAATGTTTTCCCAACTGCCTTCTGTATTTCCAGACATTCAGCTCTTCTGAGCGTCTTCATAGCTTCAGTTTTTCCATCCAAGTTACACTCTTTGGCATATTTTTACTCCTGATACCATATGGCATCCCTTAATCCCGCTGCACCCAAACTGCTTTAAAGTTATTCCTTATTAATGACACATTTCCAGCTGTCTCTGCTTAATAGAATGAAGGCTTTTGCTATGTCCATGTTCCTGAGCCTAGGCAGCAGAACCTCTTCAAACTACAGTTACCAGAGCTATGGCTTGGGAGGGAACATGCTCCAGGCATGGGCTCTGTGGTAGAAGCATGGTGTGGGCATGGCAGAGGGCTGGCAGAGGGTGTCAGTCCCCAGGTTAGCAGAGGGTGTCAGTCCCCAGGTTTTTCCAGAAGTAGGCTACCTCATAAGTAAGAATTACATTCAAAACACACTCTATTATTTGCCTGATTACACTGTATTAACAAATGATACTTCTGTAGAACAGAATGAAACTATCAGAGTAATTGTTCCCATGAGAATCTCATGGAAATCGCTGAGGCTCTTAAAGGAAATACCCTTTAGGGCACTGCCTTGAAGAGGTAGGTTGGTTTTGAACAAAATAACCAATCTCCTGGTAATAAATCTAATAAGCCCAGATAGTTTACATAGCATTGACCCCTCTGAGCTTTTGTGCTAATTCCTCTTGGCCAGTGCACAGGTGTAGGGAGCTGATGTCACTGCAGAATGACAAATGCACCGAGTGCAAATTCTGTTCTCACATGTTCTTCCCGGGAAAGTCAGTACAGCCGCAGGGGTGTAAGTGAGCAGATGCTTTTCCCCTCTTGTAGGGACACCTACTGTCAGAGGGCACAGTGCTGAGCCAGAGGAATTCTAGGCTGCACCCCTAGATCCTTGTCTTTTGCTACTGTGGACGGCAATCTCTGCACAAGTTGTTGCTGCTATTGTTGTTGTTATTATCATAATCATAACTACTGTTATTATTATTAATGATGATGATGTGACACTGCAGATCTGTCCTCCTCCCTCCAAGATGCTCTTTCTGCCAGAGCTCTTTCTGCCTTTGATCACAGCCAAGAAGACGGCTTTGACGTTATATGTATTCCCTTAGCCCTCTGCAAATTCCTAATCCTTCTAATAGCTGGAGGTTTTCAGTTTAAGTCTTTTATTAATATTCCATCTTAATTGTAAAGCACTTCAGTGATATCCAAAGGCTTGTCTTACATAACAGTCTTATCCACACTTGAGTCCTTCAGAGCTGGAGTGTCAGGAACAAACTCTGTTTGATCTGCCTGGTCTGTCATTAGTCCTCACGCCTTTAATGCACAAACCCATTAGAAATTAGAACACACTGGGAATGCTGAAATTCAGTCAATGTGTATTTCAAAATATTTTATATTATTAGAAGGAGTGTGACTTGCTGTCATATACAGATAGAAGTGATGTAGCTAGCAAAGTCTCTGTGAAGTTTTTTAAGAGCCTTGTTTGGAGCTCTAAATCATCTGGAAAGTAAAAGAAGCTATGCAAAATGAAGATAATTAAGTTCCATAAAGTGCCAGTGTTGGTAAGCTCTGACTATGGGTTTTCTCAGCTGGGTAAATAGATGAAAGCACCTGTAAACTGGGAACTAGTTGCCTCACTGTAGTTATCCCACAAAATCACTGAAAAAGAAGAAAGGGGAGAGGTTTACTGATCGATAATAAGCCTTCTTGAGGTACTGTTCATAAGATTTTAACTCATTGCAGATGGTCACTGCCTTTCCTCTTATACTGCTTCAGCAGGTATTCTCAATGTTTATTATTTCCAATAACTTTAGTAAAGACTAGGAATGAGTAGCACACTGGCATGTTTAGAATATGAACCTTCATGCTTACTTATCTTAAGGAGATTTTCTTCAGGAGATTGATTCAGCTCAGACATACATTATCCAGGCTGAATGATGCCCAAAGAATAAACAGAGAGCCATCCTGGTAAACCAATGCAGGAAACAGTTTTAGTAGAGTTTGCTCTTATTCATGAGCTGATAAAGGAGAGGTGTGAACCTGAGCCTCAGGCAGCAAATAGGAACTTCTCCTTAAATTCCACTTTAAAAGACAGTGTACCAGCACATATCCACTGCTTGCATTTAAAAGTCATATCCAGAAGCAGAAGATTTCTGTTTTCTCCAGCTTTCATATATGCTGTGTTAAATACATTTTAGAAGCCCACAACACTTTCTGCTTTGTATCCGAACAGAAATTCTTAGATCCAGAGACCTGAGAACACCATTGGAAAGCTGTTCCTGTCTGTGCATCACATGGAAAGAAACTAAAGTGTAGTGCGATAAAGCTCAAATCTCACATGGTCTTCAGTGTGAGAGAAGACATCAGAATTCAGTGATTCACACAAAATCACAGGCAGTCAGAGTGGTCATTGTTTCTCATCCTGACACTGAGCTTCCTGCTCATGCATCAATAAATGCTGCATGCACGAAAACTGCAAAGCTGAGTTTTGTCACTGCATTAGATAAAACCACTCATTCCGTATGAGTTAATTTGATCCTTTAGTAACCAGGAAATAGAAACACTTCTTGAGGAGTTTAACAGGACTTCTGGGCAGCTTTACTACTGAAACAAGCTGTCCTTCCTCCACTGGCCACATGTCCCAGACCCTATTCTTTTTTGCCAGTGCTAGGGCTATAATTTCTCATCTGGAAATGTCTACTGGCTGCTAATAGAAACCAAACCACATTTTTTCCACTCATAGTGATTCCTTTCTGGTTACAAGCCAGGTGTGCCAAACCCTGTCTCTCCCTGGAGCTATCTTCTACCAAAACTGTGCTGGTTCTGTACCAGTGTTCATTAAATAAAGTATTTGAGAGAGCAGCTCTTCTGAGAGAACAGCTTCCCTGAAGATAATGAATGATTCACTCCAGCCAATCCCAAATGAATTTCAACTCACTATAGTTATTTCATTCTCTTGCCTCTGTTGTATAACTGAATGATGTGGTATAACTGATTTGTTTCATGATGGCAGCCCGAAGTTGAGTTAATGGCATTGAAGGGGTCAAAGGATGAAAGCAGCAGCTACTTTATTTTAATTTCACAGCTGCATCAATAAAATATAAGAACTTAAAAGTTGTAATCTTGATACATCTTAATACCCTTCCCACTGGAAAATAACCTTCCAAAATAAACACAAGAAATTTTCTTTGCCAGGAGTCTTGGCCAGAGATCAGGCTACCAGACTTTGGGCAAAAAATAGCCATTTATTCAACCTTGTCCTCAAACTTCTTCCAACCCAGATTGCAAATGTCTGACCTTCAGAGCTGCTCTTTTTTCATCTTTTCCTGAACCAATGTTTTGGCAGTTAATAAATTGAGAAATAAGCTCTTCTTTTGTTTTTTTCTTGTTTTATTTAGCTAGAAAAGATTAAATGTCCCCAGTCAAAAGCTGGCTTTTTACCTGATCATCAGGGATCCTTTTAAGGCTGTTGAAGATCCACCTGGCATTCTGAAAAGCAGCCATAATCCTGTGGTCCAGATCATATTGCAGAAAGAGATCACTCCATCACACATGCAGTTTGTTATGACTGTAAAACATCTGTATGGGCTGTGAAAAGCTTTGCTCTTTTCTAGGAGAGCTCAGGTCATCTGAAAGTGGAAAATTATGAAGTTACTTAATTTTTTCCTTCCTATATTAACGGCTGCTCTCAATGTAAGGCAAGGACAAGCCAGCCAATTGAACATTCGTGTGCTATTTACTATTTGCCTTGAGACTGCATCGAATGGCAAGAGGGACCATGGTCACTGTTAAAACTACTCCAGTTTTGCTTCAGTGATTTCCAGCATTTGTTTTGGGATTTTTATTCCCTAGAGCTCAGATCTCCACTTTAGTGTGTTTCCTGCCTTGTGGTTCACCTCGACTTGCACAGCAGTGCCTTCTACATAAAGGTGACTGAGAAGTTGATTGTAGTTTGCCAACAGAGATGCCCAATACAGAAGAGGAGACATTTGCCAGCCATGGGCACTAACTGCAAAGCTGAGCCACCTATATCAACCTAATTAATTGCATTCCTAGCTGTGTGAATTGGAAGACTGAGACTCAGAAAGGGAGGTGTTAGAGTAAGAAGTAATTCCAAAAACAGATTTGCATTTATTACATGCCTGCAGTAGGGAAGGTTGGGTCTGGCTAAAGTTAAGCAAAATGCACCTGCCCAGTGAGCCCAGCCATGTCTGTCCTGTTGAGCAGCAGTTTCCATTGCATCTTCTTTCTTGTTGTTTGGTTTAAGAAGCTAAGAAATGTATGGGGTATCATGTCCATGTGAAATGTAGTGTCCTGCCCTGAGTGGCCTTTCATGTGCTGACAGCATAGAGTGATAGAGTCATGCCAAGGTCTGTGCCCTTGCAAAGCATCAGAGAAAAGTGTGGCCCTTTGGAAATGCTTCCCCTCTTCCACACCAATGATGGCTCTTGCCCGTTTTTCCCCACTGCCAGCTACATTACAATGTATAGGGAGCTTTACCTTTGTCCTCCACGGGTTTCTTCTCCCGCTTATCTCTCTGTCATCTTGTCTTCCTCCAACTGTATTTTTCCTGTGGTTCATCTGTTCCTCTCGTGGACTGTTATTTTTGTTCCATTTCCCTTCACCCTCCTTTACCAGTCCTGTAGGCTTATTACGAGATCACGCTGTGGCCTTTCCCCTCTTCTCTGCTATTTGACCATAGAAAACAGTGACTGTCAATTCATCTGCCAGTCTCATCCTGACAAATACAAAAGGAAGTTCTTTGGCTGCAATCGGGATGCGGGTAACCAGGGTGGATTTGAGCATGGGGATTACAGCCAGAACAATAATGCCTTTGTAATGCTGTCAGGATTATTCCTCTCCTGTGGAGTAAAACTTGAAGAGCAATACCAAGACTTCAAGCAAACAGAATCTCCAGCTGTCAGTGCTTTTGCTTCCTCTGGAGGCAGACACATGCCTGTCCAAATACAATATGCCAGAACATCGATACTTGGCATCTTTATGACTATTGGAACATGATAGGTCTCTGAAACCCTTTAAAAGTTACAAGACAGTAAAGGGAAAGGAAAGGCCATAAATGAGGGCGAGACAGTTCAGTTTCTGTGTGAGACAGATTCTCAATTAGTATACTGATTCTCAGCCCAGTCCAGATTATATTTTACTGGGCTCTGGCAAATTGTATGATTTCCTACTTACCCTAGATGACTATGTTCTTGCAGAGGCAGGTGAGAGAAATAATACAAAGATATTGGTACCAAGAGAACTGCTGCAGAACATCACAGACCTTTTGTGCCTTCCCATCAACAGATTGCTGGAAACTTCTCATGGGCAGTGCTCACCCATTTCACTCTCAAACTCCTTTTCTAGGCTGTGGTCTTTAGCAGAAATTGAGATAGTCCGTTCTTTTGAGTTCAGACAGTGCAGCCCCTGGTTGTTTGAACAGTAGTCTCAATGTTTTTCAACAATTTTGTCTACACCATGTGAAGCCAAAAAGAATCACCCAAAGCCTTCCCCCTGAAACACTCACACATTAGTTCACTTGTATACTTTTTTGACAGTGCTTTGAAGGAAAGAAAAGAATTACACTTGCAGGCAGTGCTGCATTTGTCATTGCATGCTGGATTTGAATCCACCTTCCCCTGCCAGCCCCAGGCTACTCTCTTGCTCCAGAACCCTTCTGGTTTGGGGAGGGTAGTGCAGCTTCCCTCTGGCTCGGCCTCCGATTGAATCACAGGGACAGTTTCAACTTAGCTCCATGTCTGGAAGCAGCAAGTGTGCACATTACATAATATAATCTTTGTGTCTTGAGGATTCAGGCCTGTCCTTCTTTGTGCTGCCAGATGGAAGAGGAGCCACGCTCTCTCTGGAGAGATGTCCCTGCACATCTCGCTGCTCAGCTGTGCTGGAATTATGTACTTCTGTGAGCAGCCGTGCACCGTCGTTCCTGGGTATTTGGCTCTAGAATAGCTAGCTCTTTAGTATGCAGTGGATGCTATGCAGCCGCCGTGATCCCAAGATTAATTTGTCTAGAAAAAGGAGACAGATGAAGATCCTCCAAAATGAATTAGCACTCCAGATTCTCTAAACACCTGGGGTTTGTTCCCACCTGAAACTATGTTGTGAACAGCCAGGTTTCTGGTTTGTGCTCTTTGTCCCAGTTCACAGTTTTTTTATTTGCTGCTGCTGTTTTGTTGCTCAGTGCTGTAACATGGCCCTTGCCTGCACTGTTTCTGCCTTGGTTAGTCAAGCTGTTTCATGCCCTGATCCCTAAAGTGCTCTCCAAAGTGATGAATCACACCTGCACTAGTTGAGTCCCTTCTCACTAATGAGGTATCTGCTCCAAATTCTGCAGCCCTCAGTTGATTATGGTAACAAGCTACAACCTACCTGTAGACAGCAGTGTCACTCCAGTCCTCAGAAATAGCTCAAAAGACTCTAAGGAGGATGAGGACAGTGTTAGTCAGGCTAGACAGGAATCTTATTTGTGTGAACTTCCTCACTGCAATGCCTTGTCAGCACCAGCTGCATCTCCAGAAATGGCAGCTTCTCTAAAAGCAATATTACACCCTAACAGTTAACTTCCCCAAGACAAAGGTATTGAAAAGTTTTCATTTCAGCCTCCTGTTACCTCTGAGCTTCCTGGCAGAAGAAACCCTGTAAGCAGCTATGGCTCCAGCAATGCAGCTGCAGTGGGGTTAGGGCTCTTCCAGTCATAAGTACTCGTTCAGTGCTGTTGATACCAAACAGCTTGTTCTGAAAAAAAAACCCCAAACAAACCAAAAATGTACCTTGGCTATAATTAGAGGCTGAAATGACCTTGAAGGTATGAATGGGAGATTGTTCCCACCACAAACCACTTCAACAGCCCGTTTAGCCACCATGACAGCTGCTGCCAAGCATCCACAACAGGAAAAGGGCAGAAGGACCAGCATCTCCTCTCTGCCATCCTGAGGATGAATGGAGGACACTTTGTGCAGGAATGGTGCATGGCTGCTGTGCATCTGGTGCTGCTAGGACAGCTGAGGGGACAGAACACACTGAGCTGGGCCCACAGCACAGTGCTCATTCCATGGCAGCTTTGCCCTGACGAAAGCATGTGACTGTAGTGGTGGGGGCACAGCAGCACAAGCTGCAGTGGGACCCCAGGGTGCAGAGAGGAGTTGCACTTGGGTTGTTGTAGAGAAGACTGTGTCATCACATAGTAACTGCTGTGCATGTGCCAGCAAGAGCAGAGCTAGCATGAGTAAGCTTATTATGCGATAATCACACCTTCATCTTTCTGGATACATAAACTGCTGAGGTATCCAAGTCTGGCAGTGAGGCACAATCACTGTCTGAAGATGAGCAAGAAGGAACTGGGTCCTTTCCTCACTGGGAACATATGTCTGATGTGACACCATTATCTTTTACTGTTTTTAAACAGAACATCATTATTGAACAACCTGTTGCCACTTAATTACCTGTGTTTGATTACAAAGACAAATTACAAGATTACAAAGCCAATTAAGTAATTGGCTTTTTTAGGGAAAAACTCCTTCATTTTTATACCCTTTTGTGCTGCATCCTCACAACGCCTCGGTACCCATTTCAAAGGCTGGTTCAAAACTTTCCCTGTGGGCTGTATCAAACAGGCAGGGACTGTGCCTTCAACCTATGCTCATGAACTTAGGGAGACCTGGACTTTGCATCAGGACCTGCAATTCTCCCGGTTATATCGGTAAAAGCTACAGGTGCTGCCCTCGAGGGCCAGTATCCACCTCGTCCCGTGTTGCCGGCTGAGCACCCGGCTGTTCCGGTGGGCCCCGGTCCCACGGCGCCTGTTCCTGGCTCCGGAGCCCCGCGGGGGGCAGACGGGTCACGCGGCGGGCAGGGACCCGGCTGTGCCCTCGGAGGTTCCACGCTACTGCCCCGGGAGTTGCCGGAGCCTCGGGATCAGCCCCCTTCATCCCCCCGCCCTCCCCGTCCGCACCGCTCCGGGGCGATGCTCCCGCGCCTCC
>JAOXOE010000776.1:8309313-8323366 GCA_028565055.1 Phoeniculus purpureus | reverse complement strand
ACCCGCTGCCCCTTGTCCTGTCACTGGGTGCCCCTGAGCAGAGCCTGGCTCCATCCTCCTGACACCCACCCTCTCCAGACTGATCAATAGTCATGGGGTCACCCCTCAGGCTCCCTTTTCCCCAGCTCCCTCAGCCCTTCCTCAGCAGGGAGCAGGTCCCTCCCAACCTTAATGACTCTGTGATTCCAAGAGCTCAGCGCAGCGACGTGGACTGGGGGAAGCGAGAGGATGAGTGAGGCCACTCTGGGATGGGGGAAAGGGAGTCCAGAGCAGAGAGCAGCAGCCCCTGTGAGTAGCAACAGGGGCAGCGGGGGGGTTTGCAGCCAGTAAAGGACTTTCCTTAGGCCAGAATCCCTGAGCAGCCCAGGAGACAGCAGCTTCACGCCTCAGCACGAGGGATCTGGAGCTGGGAAGCTGCAGAGACACTTCAAACTCTGTAAGAAACCGCAGGAAGGATGCAAACCTGCACAACAGCCCCGCCTGCACCCCCTCTGCTCACACCCTGCCCTTGGGAACAACGAGGGCCCAAGGAAGGGCTACGTGCCACAGGCAAACAGGGACCAGTGACAATAAGGCCAGAAAGAGACAAAAACCAACCGCAGCAGCCGGTTTGGCAACGGAGCAGAGGTGGCTGTGACAGAGGGGCCAGTGCTGGTCCCCAACAGCTCACCCCCGTAACAACAGGGCTGCCAGACCAAGTGACACTCCCAGCCAAGCAAAAGGAATTCAGCCAGCGGAGGTTTCCAGAGGGCTCTGGGCAGCTCCACGCGTTCCCCTCGCCGAGGGCACTGCCCCTGAGGTGGCCACCAGCTCCTGTCCTCGGCCAACAACATCGACCGACGTCTTCTGCTCCTGAGCGGAAGCAGACGACAAACCCTTCGCACCCAACGCGGAGGCTCCAGCGAGAGCCTGGCAGAGGCGCAGCTGGCTCGACCCCCAACGCCTGCTGCTTCGAGCTCTCAACCTCCAGCATCCCGAGACCTCGCGGAGAACGGCGGCGGCCGTCTGCTTTGTGCTCAACCTGCTGCTTCTCCCTCCGGCCCGGGCAAGCGGCTGCCTCTCTGCGAGACGTGGGCAGTGCCAGGGCACCAGGCACTGAGCTGGACCTCCCCTGAGGAAACTGGTGGCCGCAGCCCGCTGCTCGGCTCCTCGTGGGCTCCATCGTGTCTGCTGCCTTTGTGCAGCTTCCTCCCAGTAAGGAAACTGGGCTGTCTCCTGGGAAAGGAGAAAGAAAGGGTCCCCCCTCGCAGCAGCTGCCCTGCTGGGGAGAGGGGGGGATCACAGTCTCTAATCTGACTGGCACTTTGAACGTCCCCTTCCAGCTCCCCCGGGGTTGGCTTCTAAAGACGATTTGCGTGGGTGCCAAGCGAAGAGCGTCTCGGGTCAGGCCCCATCACCTCCTCCACGCTGGAGCAGAGCCCGGGAGGAGCCAGCCCAGCAGCTCTTCCCTGCAAACCTCTTCTCTCAGCCACAGCTCTGCACCCTCGGATCCCGCGGAGTCCGTGCACGAAGGTCTCCAGCTCCAGCGGCTCCAAGAGAGCCCCGCTGCCGAGCGCAGGGGCTGCGGCGACTAGGAGAGCTCGAAGCCCGTGTTCATGCTGATGGCGTAGCGCAGCTTCTCCCGCAGGATGCTCTTCCTGCTGTAGTTGGGCAGCTTGAGGAGGTTGAAACACGTCGAGGAGGTCGGCAGCCGCCCGCCCGGCTCCTTCTTGCGGATGGTGAAGAAGCCCCTGAGGACACTGCCCAGGGTGTCCCCCGTGTCCTGCGGAGGGGCACAAACCCGTCACCCTCAGCCCATCGCTGCCAGGCTCCTTCCCACAGTGTGGAGGGGCCGACACAAACCCCAGCTGCTGGGAATCGGGCAGTCAAACCCTGGAGCTCTGATCTCCTTCCTCTTGCGACTGCCACCCGTCACCACCTGCAGGGTCCCTGCGCAGGGATGTCCCAAGGAGAAGACACAACCCCGGTGGCCCAGGCAATGAGAACCCGAGTGGGAGGAGGTTGGGGCCGCCTTAGGAACCCCAGCAGGGGGAGGCTGCTGTCACTGACCCTATTTCTTTATCCCTTAGGAGCTCCCTGCGCAGACAGGGACGAGGATGCGGGGGGCAAGGGGATGCTGGCAGTGAGCAGAGGAGACAGGAGCAGTGCAGGTACCGACCTGATCATCAGACACTTCCACACAGCGGATGGAAAAGGGAGGCTTGAGGTAGGCGAAGCCCAGAAGCGGAGGCCTGGAGCAGCTGGTAACGAACTGAAAAAGGGAGGGATGGTGAAGGAGGGCACCAGTGGGAGCAGCCTGGCTGGCAGAGAGCCCCCCCCAGCCTCAGCTAAGGGAGTCACTGCTGCTTGGATCTGCACTGGAGCATCCAACGGCGATGATTCTGCCGAGTTGTGGTGCTCAGCTCTGCTAGACTTTGGAAACTGCCCTCTGTGAGACACAAGAGCTCTTGGATGAGCTGCTGGGGAACGGCGTCTGGCTGCTGCAGGGTCCTCCCAGCACCCCCAGAGCAGGCTGGGCAGAGCTGGCAGCACTCACCTTGAGGAACATGGCTCTCTCCTCGGGGCTGAAGTCGTTGGCCAGGATGTCCCACAGCCAGATAATGACCCGGTGACTGCCGTGGAAGCCCCCGTAATACACCGTGTGCTTCCTGGGGAGAGAAAGGCTTGTGCCAGGCCTGCGTCTGCTGCAGCAGGAGGGCCACAGCTCTCGGGAGCTGCCCCGAGTCAGGGCTCGCTGCTGCAGCACACGCTGCCAGCACTGAGCCCTGCCAACGCTTACTGGGCAGGGAAACGGGAAGGGCAGAGAGACATCCTCCGCTCAGGAGCCACAGAATCATCAGGGCTGGAAAGGAGCTCCAGGATCATCCAGCCCAGCAGCTCCCTAACCCCTAGGCCATGGCCTCAAGGGCTCTGGCTACTTGGTTTTTAAACCCCTCCAGGGATGGGGACTCCACCACCTCCCCAGGCAGCCTGGTCCAGCGCCCAACCGCTCTCTCAGCAAAGGGCTTCTTCCTCAGATCCGACCTAACCCTCCCCTGACACAACTTCAGGCTGTTTCCCCTCATCATAGCGTTAGGAATTTGGGAGAAGAGCCCAGCAGCAGCCTCACTGCAACCTACTTTGAGGTAGCTGTGGAGAGCAAGGAGGTCTCCTCTCAGCCTCCTCTTCTCTAGACTCAATAACCCCAGTTCCCCCCAGCTGCTCTCCACAGACCCTGTTCTCCAGCCCTCTCCCCAGCCTCGCTGCCCTTCACTAGCCCTGCTCCAGCCCCTCAATGTCCTTCTGATCCTGTGACACCCAAAACTGGACCCAGTACTCAAGATGGGGGTCTCATGAGTGCAGAGCACAGGGGCAGCACCACCTCCCTCCTCCTGCTGGTTTCCCCATTCCTGATCCAGTCCAGGATGCTGTTGGCCTTCTGGGCCACCTGGGCACCCTGCTGGCTCCCATTCAGCCAGCTGCCACCCAGCACCCCCAGGTCCTTTCCTGCCAAGCAGCTCTCCAGCCCCTCTTCCCCCAGCCTGGAGCTGATAGAGGTTGTGACTGCAGTGCAGGACCCAGCACTGGGCTCTGTTAAACCTCATCCTGTTGGCCTCAGCCCATCGCTCCAGCCTGTCCAGATCCCTCTGCAGCAAGGGAAGTGGAAGAAGGGACCCTCCCCACCCACTAGCACTTTGCCCAACCCTAAGGAGCACATTCAGCTCTGTCTGTTCGACTAGGAGGAGCCCAGCATCGTGCCAGCCTCTCCTGCGAGCCCCCCAACACCTCTGGCTGAAGGACAGGGCCAGCAGCCCAAGCCAGTCACTCACTTCAGGTCCTCGAGGTCGATCTCCGCGTTGTCACCCGAGACCAGCCGCTGCAGCTCTGGAGCCGAAAACATCCGAATCCACTCGGGTTTAATGATGGACCTGAAGCCCGCGATGAGCGCTGCCGTCTGGCTCTTGATCTGTGTGTGCATCCTGAAGTGAGCCATCAGGTGGATGTAGCTGATCCTGGGAGCGACACGGGAGGTGATGGTGAGGGCCACCCAGCCTGCTGCTGCAGGGACCAGGTTGCTGACCTGTCTTCTCCAGCCCCAAAGGGATCGCTGCTGCCTGGAGATGTCCCTGCTCCTTGTCGCAGCACAATCAGCTGCCAATCTGCCCAGACCTTGTCCCCGACCTGCTGCCTCTGGGGCCGTCTGCTCAGTTCTCAGAGCTCCTTCCCATCACAGGGACTAGCTGGCTCTGATAATTGCTCGATCACCCTTGCCCAGGCAGGAGATGCAGCGTCCAGCTCTGCTTTCAGCATGAGATCCCCCCTCCAGAAGAGGATCCGACCCCCACCTCCAGGATACCCTCCAGGGGCAGATCCGGTCCCCCGCCATCCAGGGGCAGATCCCCCCATAGGCACCTCCCTGGGTTTGAAAACAACAGCCTGGGCTCTGCTCCTTCCCCAGCTCCCAGGCAGCCACCAGCACCACCTCACCGACGGGATTGCGGCCCCATAACCCCACCCCACCATGAACAGGAGGGTCCCTGCATCCCTTTCCCCTCCCAGCTCCAGAGGGTTTGTGCCCTGAGCGAGCAGAGCCACGCAGAGGACTCTGAACTGCTGACAAGCTGAGGGCAGACCCACAGCTCTCTAGAAGCCGGTTAGCTGTGAAAACAGCCACAGGGCTCGGTGTCTCCTCTGCTCTCCCGCGGCTCCAGCGCAGCCTGTCGGCTCCATGCGGATGCAGCGGTGCCCCTCTCTCCCGAAGAGCAGCGCTTGATGCGACTGCCACATGTTATCACGGGGCGGAGATCCGGCTGCTCCAAGGTGCCTCTGAGCATCTGTGCCCTCTGCGTTCACGGCTGCGCGCCCCAATTGCCTCTGAACCCGTCTGTCCGGCTCTATCAGCGTCACTAAATCCTGCGAGCCTGGCGGCCCCGGCTGCCTTTGACCTCGGGAGCGCCGCGGCGGCGAGGAAATGGTCCGTTTTGATTTGGCAAATGGGATTGACTACGATCTCTGCCGGTCAACCGCAACCGGCAAATGCTGTTGGGACTTTGATGTGGCCCTTCCAGCCCGAGCCCCACACAGGGCGCCCGGGGAGCTGGAAGAAGCTGTTCGGCAGCGGTGACCTTAAACAAGAAGTCATCGATCTAACTGCTGCACTTCACGGGACATGAGGGGTTGGAAGGGACCCTGAGAGATCATCCAGTGCAACCCCCCTGGCACAGCAGGATCCCCTAGATCCAGTCGTTAGGGGTTGGAAGGGACCCCGAGAGATCACCCAGTGCTAACGACGAGCAGCAGTAACAAGCACTTACTTATTCTCATTGGTAACGGGAATGGTCTTCCCTCCAGGAATGAGTTCGTGGCAAACAAGCTGAGGGAAGAAATGATTTCATTGCCAGTTACAGCCCGGAACCACGAACGGAAGGCGACGCCACAGCTAAGCTCTTCCCTCCCCATACAACATTGATTTCTACAACGAAGCAGTGGGGTTGAGAGTGTTCAGCAATAACCCCTCTTCTGCCTTCACCCACTTGTGCTTAACCATCAGTGTGGAAACTGAACGGCGGGGAACTGCCGCTGTGGCACCAGCGGAGCCGACCCTCCGCCGAGGAGCCTCCTCTCCAGCCCGATCCACTGGTGCTGAGCTGCACAGACCAATTCCAGCAGCCCTGGGGACTGTCACAACCCCTTATGCAGGGGCTGAACGGGCTCAGCACAACAGCACAAGCAGAGCTCTCTGCTCCACAGGGCTCAGCTGAGGCCAGCAGGGTGTGACAGAGCTCCCTGGAGTTCACTGGCCCTCAAGCTGGGGGTGCTCAGAGCACTTTGAGGCTTCTCCTGCCTGCCCTGCTCTACCCAGAGCCAGTGACAGGGATTCTCTGGGTGGCTGGCTACAGCCACAGAGTCCTGAGGCATCTCCACACCAGCACCAAGAGGCACAAAGTCTTTACTCCCATGGTCCAGTGGCCTCTGTGCTCCAGGTCTAGTTGACTTCTGAGGACAGAAGGGAGCCCAGCAGAGGGAAAGGGCTCAGCTCCCCACCCAGTTCAGTCAGGAACCAAACCCTGAGGCAAACTGGAGTGTCCTGGTTCATTCCTGCCTGCCTCTCATGTGCCACTTCCTACTCTCAGGTGGAAGGAAAACCTTGAAGCTGAGCCCTCCATGGTCCTGAGGCCACAGACACCTTCTCAATCCCCCTTTCAGCTCAAGCTGAGGCCACACCAACCAGCTTGAGAGCAAGAAACTGCAGCAGGACAGGCTGCCCCAGAGAAACAGCCATGAATTAGTGGTTTCTGAGCTCCCTGCTGCTGCATCTGCACCAGCTCAGGCTGGGGTCTCCCTGTGGAATCTGCAGCAAGAGGAACCTCTGTTGGTCTTCTCTGTCTCTCCAGCACCACAGAACCCAGGGCTCAAGTGCAACCAAGTAAGAGGCTGGCAAAGAGCCTTTTCTGCCCAGGGCCAAGAGGCCTCCTGACACACTGGAGGTTTTTCTGACAGAAACAGTTAGGTTTGAGGAAGAGGAAATCCCTCCTCACTCGCACAGATTCATCGTGGTATCAGAGGAGCAAACCAGCTCCACAGGGAAAGCACAGGGCAGTGTTTTTTCAACTAGGAAGGAAGGAAGGAAGGAAAAAAACCTGGTGGTGGAAAAATTAAGGGTCAGAGGGTGACTTTCTTGGTGGCAAAGGTGCCGTCTCTCTCCGAGGGGACAGCAGGAAGCTGCTGAATCCTACGGCTGAGCTCAGAGCAGCTCCGATGCTGAGGCAGCCTCTCAGCGCAGGCAGTTGTGTTTAGAGCAGAGCCCCAACCACAATCAAACAGGAGGTCACTCGCCAGGCAGAGCCCTGCTCAGAGCTGCCAAGAGCATCCACCTGACCTACTCAGAAACACAAGCACCAGAGTGAAAAGCTCTCGTGTGGCACCAGCGTGGAGTTCAGATGCTTGAGAGCAGCTCTCAGAGAGCTCAGCAGAGAGTAAGAGCTGCCTTCTGCTGGCAGATCAGACTGCAGGTGTCTCTCTGCTCTAAAGGACCCTGGTACAAGATAAAATACCTCTGCTGTCTGGTTGTCAAACCTTGTTCTGCTGCCAGCTGCTGATACTGTCCTGACTGAGCAACTAAAATCCAACCAGAGACAACCTGAGTCCTGGGCTGTGGACTCCACCAGCACCCACAACTCAGCTCAGCAGCACCCACCATGGGGAGGGAGTTTAGAGAGCAAAGCAGAGAGAAAACCCAGCAGAGCCACCGAGTAAAGACCCACCTGACCCATCACATCCTCGTCGTAGGACAGTGTTAAGCCCAGGTCACTGATATCCCCATCGTAACGCTAAAAGGAGCAATGGAGAAAGGGGAAGAAGGTCAGTGCTCAGCAACAGGAGCAGCAGCTCTGCACTCGCTCCTCCACTAAGTGACCCCCGGCAGGCACGAGGCACCGGAGCACAACAAACAGCTGAGTTGTTCCAGCTCATGGGGACACTGCACAGGACCTGAGGCTACAGCTCTGAACTGGCCATCAGGACACCCCAGCTTTACTGCCTCAGACTCCTCACCCCTGCTTGCCCCAGCGATTTCAGAGACCTGCTGACCTGCCTCAGCTCCTCCCAGAGAGTGTTTAATGATGATCAGTAACCCCAAAGGCAGCTGCAGATCGCAGAGTCACAGACTCACAGAACAGGAGGGATTGGAAGGGACCTGGAGAGATCACCCAGTCCCATCCCCCTGCCACAGCAGGATCCCCTAGATCCAGTCGCACAGGAACAGTCCAGGCGGGTTTGAAACGTCTCCAGAGAAGGAGACTCCACAATGGTGATACCTGAGGTTGGGTCGGGGGCAGGAGCACCAGGTCCCCACAGCAGGGCCGTGTGGGGTTCGTTCTGTCTGTCAGATGCTTCATCCCAGAAGGTCTGCAGGAGTGGGATTTGCTGTTGTTCTGGAATGCAGAGGTGCCTCTGGAAAGGTGCCCGAGGAATCGCACGCTGCGTGTGTCTGGGTGGGCTGGCTGGGAGCTGACAGGGTTTGCTTTTGTCCCTTCAGGCCACCTTCATTCACGAAGACATCGACAGCGCAATCAGCGACAGCAAGAGTGGGAAACAGAAGAAGAGGCTGGAGACGCTGAGGTAGGTAAAAGCCAGAGCTGTGTGTGGTGCGTTGGGTCATCGCTGGTGTCGGAGCCTTCAGTAAGGCTCCGAGTCTGCCTGCGGTCCTGTGCTTGGCTCTGCTGGCTGCAGAGCCCTGCAGGTGCAGTGCCTCAGTGGCTGTTACAGCTCTGGCTTTCCCAGCTTGCAGCATCGCTCTGGATCCCCACGGCTCCACCTTGCTGGTGGCAGCGGCTGGCGCGCGGCCGCTGCACCTGTGCATCAGGGAGCTGAGAATTTAGACTAGAGGTTGCGAATGACTTCAGAGAACCCTCAGGCTAGAGTGAGCCGGACAGGAGCCGGGGCAAGCAGTGACACCCAGCCCCGTGCGCCCTGCCCGGTGTGAGTGACGTCGAAGGGAAGAGCAGCTGGCACGTTCGGGCTCTGCTGAGAGGACGTGCCCAGTGAGGACTTTCGCACGAGCCGGAAGCCCGGCCGTCGGGGTGCCCACGGCAGTAGCAGCCATCCCAAGCCGTTGAGGGCACCTGTGTGAACCGACGAGTCCTCACGTCGTAATGTCGCGCACCGGTCGGGGCTTCCCCGTGCGGGCAGGTGACAAAGGTCTGCCAGTGCCATCGCGGAGTTGGCTCCCTGCTGCGGTTACGCGTCGTGCCCTCGAGTGCTGCTCGCTCGGCAAGTCCCAAGTGCGGCCGAGAGCACGAGAGGCCCTTGCGCAGCATCCCCGTCGTCTGCCACGGAGCCCTAGAAGCCAGAGGAGTGGTTTGTTCTTGGGGCGTCACCGGTGGGCTGCCTCCTCTCCCTGCAGAATGATCGCCAAGGCCGACAGCACCATCCCGCCGCCGCCGCGGGCGCCTGCCCCTGTGCCGCCAGGGACTGTCACCCAAGTGGACGTGAGGAGCCGCGTGGCAGCGTGGTCTGCGTGGGCTGCTGAGCAGGGCGACTGTGAGTAGTTCTGGGGGCCGCTGCCACCCCGCGTTGGGTCTGGGCACTGGGTTTCTGTGGGGCTGGGGAACATCAGCAGTAACGCGGAGGGACCGCTGCTCTGAAGATGGCAGCAGGTGGGCTCAGACGCCGAAAGGGCTGTACAGGTCTCCCCTCTGCCCTCGCTGGGAGCAGATAGGATGATTCTCCCGGTCCAGTTTGAAGTGCCCTGGACTGCAGGAGCGCGCGTGGTAGCCTGCAGCGGGTACCTCCTGCCGGCTGGCACCTGGTAGCCTGCAGCGTTGCCCCTGTCTGGAGTAAAGGCCGCTCTGCCCTGCGGTGCTCTTGTTTGTCTGCGGCGCTCTGCTTGCCTCCAGAAGGGTTTCCTTAGCTGGCCGGGCTGGCCGTGTGGCCGGGCGGGCCGTTCCGTTCCACTCGGGCAGACCTTTCCAGGAGGGTGCCGACCGAGGCCCCAGCCAGCACAAGCAGCGCGGTGGTTCGTGCGAGTCGGGAACTCGCAGCTTATCCGAGTGTGAGCTCTTGTTCTGGAGGGGAAGCCCCGGGCTCTGCCGGTCGGTGTCCGGAACGTCGTTGCCTCCCGTTTCTGTTGTAGCGGGCTCGGTCTCTGTCCAAGCTCCTGAATTCCCTTTCTCTTCCCGACGTTGACATCCGAGCTGTGTCTCAGTCAGGGCTCCACTCGTCCGTGTTGCTCCCGCCGGAGACACTCGGGCGTGTTCTGCCGGGTGGGGGGGTTCCTGGTCCGGATGCCGTTCCCCCACATCTTTCTCACAGCTCCGTGGCTTCAAGGGCGAGGTACCCAACAGCGCCGGTCACTAGCTGTGTGGGCGGGGGCCTCATTCTCTGCTTCCCTCTCCCGCAGATGACAAACACCGACAGTACCAGGAGCACGAGGAAACGGCAGAGATGATGGCAGCCAGGATCGACAGAGATGTGGTAAGCGGGGAGCTCCGGGCACTTGCTTCGTGGCTGTGGCACTGCAGCTGCGCTTCGTTCACAGGGGGGTTTTCCCGCGCGGGAGGCTCAGGTCTGGAGGGAGGCTGTGCCGGAGCAAAGCTGCGTCTGCTGGGTGCCGGCAGTCGGCTGCTGCTGCTTTGTCTCCTCTTCGAACTCTTCGAACGGTGGTGCTGTGAGGGGCTAGAGCTGCAAACGCTGCTCTGGTTCAGCCAAAGCTAGGCAGTGTCAGCCGAGTGGGGCCCCCGGGTGACGAGCACTGGCCACGTCTGGTGCTGCTGACGAGCGAGGACCCTCGTTGCCCCGGCTGTCGGCTCTAGCTCTCTGCCTCCCTGCCGAGATGGGCGCTGCCGTCAGCCAGCGCCAGGGCTCTCAGGGAAGCGCCTTGGGACCTGCTGAACTGGGTGTACTGCTGGTCTTCCCTCGTTCTCCCTCCTCCGCTGGCCCTTTGCAAACAGCCTTCCAAAGGGTCTTTCTGCGGAGCCACGTCTGGCGAATGGCTCAGTGCTCTGCGCCGCAGGGGTCTGGCGAGTTGCCACTGAGGAGCGGGGGGTCCCTGGCCACCAGTCCCTGCTGTTTCACGTGCCGTCAGAGGACGCTCGGTCTGTGAATGAGTTGTGGGCTCCCCGTCTGAGCCCAATGATCTTGATGTTTGTGTCTCTCAAGCCTTTTAGTGGCCTCGGGTTAGAGGCAGGTTAGTGCAGGTGTGGGTAGGCAGGGCCACAGAGTCCGGGTGAGTTCTAGCCACAGGGTTCTAGCTCAGCCCTTTCTCCGGGAGGCTCTTGGTGCCTTGGGCTCTTGGCTGCCCTGGCGCGTCTCAGCTGCAGGCTCTGCAGAGGAGCTGCTCCCTCTGTGCCCTCTCTGCTGCAGCAAATCCTGAACCACATTCTGGACGACATCGAGTATTTTGTGACCAAGCTGCAAAAAGCCGCCGAGGCCTTTGCGGAGCTCTCGAAGAGGAAGAAAACGAAGAAAAGTAAAAAGAAGGCACCTGGAGGTAGGAGGGCTCTGTGCTGCTCGCAGCCTGCGTCTCTGAGGGTCGCCCGCTCGCGTCGTGTCTTCACGGGTGGAGGCCTTGTCCCTCGCTTTGGGCGTCGGAGCCCTGCGCAGGCTGTTCCGAGCACAGCCTGGGGAGCGTGGCGGGCAGCAGCGACGCAGGGTGCTCCCCGCTGGCCGTCGGCAGATCCTCTCTCTCTGTGCGTGCGGAGAAGGTGGAGACGGCTCAGCGGAGACGCGGAACCCCTTTCTGTTCCCCAGAGGGGGTTCTCACCCTCCGCGCGAAGCCACCGCCTCCAGATGAGTTTGTCGACTGCTTCCAGAAGTTCAAGCACGGCTTCAACCTCCTGGTGAGTGCCCGGCGGCGGGTGCGGGCGGCGCGGCTGGGGCTCTCAGGGAAGAGGTGGTCTGTGCCTCCCCCAGCACTGCAGACCGGCGGGGCGTCAGCTTGGCCGCGCTGACCTCCCCGCGTCTTCCTTCACCGGCGTCGCGTGAAGACCGGCGGTGCCGGGAGAGGTGATGGGAAGGAGGAAGAGTCGGTCCCAGGACAGATGTGCCTGGCAGCCGCCTTTGGGTTGTCTCGGCGGTTGCAGCGGGCGCAGGTGCTTTGTCGCTGACTCCCCTGCGGGAGCCGCAGCAGGTTGCCTTGGCCCTGGGAAGGTCCTGCCGCAGCCTTGTGCCTTCTGTCCCTAAGAGGTCGCCCGAAGCTGCCGCAGCAGTTGGATCTTGTTCTCGTCGCACGAGCTGGATGTCTGCTCAGGTGCATCTGTTTGCTCGTCTCTCCAGGCCAAACTGAAGTGCCACATCCAGAACCCCAGTGCGGCGGAGCTGGTCCATTTTCTCTTCACCCCCCTGCACATGGTAAGGTTTGTGTCCTCGGCGCTTCCCCTCAGAGCCGCTGCTCCTCTCGCATCCTCGGTCGCCTTCTCTGGGAGAGGCAGAGGGAGCTGCTGTGGCCCCGGACGGTGCCTGAGGAGAAGCGGTGCCTCCTCAGAAAAGAGCTCGCGTTCCGCTCTCGCGTTGCTCTCTAGGCGCTCCTCTGCCCGCGCTCTGCGTGCTGAGCGCGCGTCCACTGCAGCTCTCCCCAGCTCTGGCTGCTGCTGCTGGCCGTTAGGTTTTGCGTGTTGAGGGCTTCGTGCCGCGCGGGAGGGGAGCTGCCGGCAGAGCCCGGTGTCTGCTCTCTGCTGGTGGGGGGTCTGAGCGGTGCAGCAGAGGAAATGCTGCTGTGGGTTGCAGCAGCTCCCCTGCAGCAGGTGGTCACGGGCGTTGAGACTCGTCGTTAGCGTCTCGGAGCGGGGGCTGCTCGTGAGCAGGAAGCGCTTCTGAGCAGCACCGCGGTGACTTGTTCTCGTAACTGCCTCGCTGACGGCGCCTCTGCTCTTCCTGCTACTCTGATACCCGTGTGCAGGTGGTTCGGACAACGGGAGGCCCAGAGCTTGCCGGGACAGTGCTCAGCCCCCTCTTAGCGAAGGACACCATTGACTTCCTGCGATACACGGTTACCAGTGAGGAGGGACAGCTGTGGATGTCGCTGGGGGACACGTGGACCAAAGCCAGGTGAGAAAAGCCTTTGGGTGTGTTGGAGATGATCTCTCGGCTCGAGTTGCTGGCCATGATGGATCTTCACCAGGGCATCCACCCCCAGTAAGGTCAGTGATGACTTGTCAGGCTCTGGGCTCCTCGGAGCTGCTCTTTGCAGTGATTGAGGAGCAGCTCTTCAGCCCAGCAACCCAGCCTGTAACCCAGGTTCTGCCCATGCAGTGATGTTCAGCTCTGCCTGTCCAGCAGCGCAGCCTCTCCCCTGCGCTAGGGAGCACTGCAGCCCGTCCGCGTTCAGGGAAGCGGCCGCACCCACGTTCACGCGGTCCTCGATGCTCATCCCCGATTTGCTTTGCACACAGAGCGGACTGGCCCAAAGACCACTTCATCCCACCGTATGTCCCCCGATTCCGGAACGGCTGGGAGCCTCCTTTGCTGAACTTCGCCGGAGCTCCGAAGGAGCAGGAGCTCAACCACTTGGCCGAGTCGGTAGCAAACGTTGCAGAGCAGCAGCGCAAGCAGGAGCTGAAGAGACTGTCAGCCGAGGTAGGTGCCGGTGCCGCGCAGGTCAGCTGAAGGCGGCAGCAGCTGCTTCCCTCACGTAGAGAAGGGTCTGTGGTGGCTGTGGCTCCCGCGCGAGCTCGTTGCACTTGCGTTAAAGGGCTAGGAGGCCAAAGACCTGCTCAGGTGCCACAGATGCAGTTGGGAAACATTTAAGGCTGCTGCCTGCTGCTCTGCTAAACCTGGAGGCCAAAATGCGATGGGCGGCCTATCGGTAGCCACAAGGCCAAAGAAAGGGAACACCCCAGACCACAGCACCCCCAGTCAGAGGCATCAGTTCCTGATAGACCCCGGCCACTTAACTCGTGCAGCTGACAGTGAGGTGAGGGCGAGAGCCAGAGCGACTGGCGTCATGTTTGGCAGCGGTTGGCAGCTGAGCTGGTTTGTGCTGGGAGACGGGCACAGAGTGAGCTCTATGAGGAGCAGGGTCGCTGCTGGAGGTCAGGGGGGTTTGTTAGAGGACAGCTGCCTCTGAGGAGTTTTCTGATGCTTTGGGTGTTGACGTGTCGGGGAGTATCCTGAGCTGAAGTCCTTCATCCCACGGTCACCTGCCTGCACTGCTTCTTGAGCTTCGGTGGAGTGCCCTGGCAGAGTGACAGGAGTGAGCCACCGGGTGCCGTAGCTCTGCGGCAGGAGGATGGTTGCCCCCGAGAGACCTCCTCTCCCACACAGATCCCCTGTTGGCTGCCCGGAGCGCCCCGGCTCAGAGCCAGCATCGAGAACAGCAGCTCAACATGGTTTCTCGGTGCAGCTCGTTCCTCAGTGCCCCGGAGTCACTGCTTGAACGTTATGGTGCTGCAGAGATGCCCAAGAGGGCGTTGACCTTGCCCTGCAGAACCGTTTCTCTAGGGGTTATCTGCGCAGCGTGACTAGCAGTAGGACAGCAGCAGGGCAGAGATGCTGTTGTCCTCTGGATCTCCCTGCCCTTGGCTGGAAGTACAGAAGTGGCTTTTCTAGCACAGCTGCGAGCACCTGAGGGAGGGAG
>JAOXOE010000776.1:8255479-8273405 GCA_028565055.1 Phoeniculus purpureus | reverse complement strand
CTCAGCCTTTCCTCAGCAGGGAGATGCTCCCCTCCCTCCATCATCCCTGTGGCTCTGCGCTGGGCTCTCTCCAGCAGTTCCATGTCCTTCTGGAGCTGAGGGGCTCACAACTGGACACAAGAGTCCAGATGTGGTCTCCCCAGGGCAGAGCAGAGTGGGAGGAGAACCTCTCTCCATCTCCTAACCACCCCCCTTCTGATCCACCCCAGGATGCCGCTGGCCTTCTTGGCCACCAGAGCCCATTGCTGGCTCCTGGCCATCCTGTTGGCCACCAGCACCCCCAGGTGTCTTTGTCCTACACTGCTGTTAAGCAGGTCAGTCCCCAACCTTCCTGGTACCGGGGGTGCAGCCTCCTCCTCCTCTTCCTCCTCTGCTGGGAGGACTGAGCTGCTGCGCTGAACCAGGTCGTTGCATTGCTTGTGTGCTGGGGGAACCTTCGCAGCAGGAGGAGGTGAGTGACCTCCCAGTGCTTTTTGGAGGCTCCAGCTTCCAACGGGATTGGCTTTCCCCTCTGTACTCCCCCGCCCAGCCCATCCAAGCCCTTTGGAGGAGTTAGGTTGTCTCCGGTGTCGGTGTTTCTAGTGTAACCTTCTGATGCAGCTTTTCTACCCCCTCCTCTGCGAAACTCTCCAGTTCCTGAGCCCTCCTCATCTTCTGGAGCTGTTTAGAGGTCGCTTGGATGTGGTGTTGGGGGATCTTCCTTCTCTGGAGACATTTCAGACCCGCCTGACCACGTTCCTGCTCTGGCAGGGGGACTGGACTCAATGATCTTTTGAGGTCCCTTCCAACCCCTGATGCTCTGGGATCTGGTTTAGGGGTGACCTTGTAGAGTAGGTCCGACTCGATGATCCCAGGGGTCTTTCCCAGCCTGAGTGAGTCTGTGATCCTCACCCTTGTGGCTAAAGCCGGAGGTTTCTGAAGCCTTTAGGAGCTCAAAAGCAGCTGGAGTTTCTCTAACAACCAGCGGCAGGTTCCCCCCTCCTTTGCTGGAAGCCCAAGGCGCCAGCGAAGCAGTCGGGTCTCTTGTAGGAACCTCGCTCAGGACACAGGCAGAACTCAGAGGACCCTGGTGAGAGCAGGAGACCTGCTGAGGCGGTTTAAGTCCACCCGTGCTGGGCCAGGTGCTTGCAGCGGTGGCTCTTGTCCCGTGGGGCTAAAGCGAGTGGCTGCGCTCACGCCCGAGCGCTGGAGCTGCTGCCAGACAGGTTAAACTCTGCGTTTCCTCCCCCGGGAACGGCTGGTGCTGGCGCAGAGGAGCTGGACAAGCTGATCACCGACAGACCTGAGAACTGCAGGCGGCCCAGCAAACAGGCAGAGCCCGAGGTCGCCACCCTGAGCCACATGGCAGCCGCCCGGGGCCGCATCTCCGTCTCCCAGCTGCAGCCTCAGCCCATCATGACCCTCTCGCTGCAGTCCATCCCCCTCCACCACCAGATCCAGACCCAGGCTCGCATCGCCCCGGGCTCCCCGGCTCCCGCCCAGACGCCTCCTCTCCACACTCTGCCGGACATGAGCCGCAGCCCTCTGGCCCACCACCCCGTGGGCCGCGCTCCTGCGGACTTCCTCAACGTGACGGCCGACGTGAACGCGGAGGTGGACGCCCTCGACCCCAGCATCGTGGATTTTGCCTTGCAAGGTAGGGGAGGGCACAGTGGAACCAGGGAGCTCAGCACGACGCTGCGGGGTGGGATGTCGCTGGGTGCTGGTGCTCCCGTAGTGCCTGGGGTAGGGGAGGACACGGTGCCTGTGTCCTCCTAGAACCAGGGAGCTCAGCACGACGCTGCGGGGTGGGTTGTCGCTGGGTGACGTCCAGCCCAGCTCTGCCCTGTTCCAGATGGGACAGGGAGCAGCTGGTTCCACCCCACGAGCAGCGGCTGAAGCCCTTCGTTTGTGCATCGTGGGGTGGGTTGGCCGAGCTCCTGTGACCTCCTCTTGTGCAGGTAACCTGTGGGAGGAGATGAAAGACGACAGCTTCAGCCTCGATACCCTGGGTGCCTTCAGCAACTCCCCGCTCCACCTCTCAGACTGTGAGCTGGGCACCCCCAGCCTCACTCCGGCCTGCGGCGGCGGCGACCACTCCTTCCCGGACGTGCAGGTCACTGGCCTCTACACCACCTACACGTCCCTGGACAACGTGGCGGCGGCAGCGGCGGCCCAGTACATGAACCCCCAGGGCAACAAACCCATCGCTCTGCTCTGAGGTCTGCACCAGAGGAAGCGGTTTGCTCCCGACCGCGGAAATCCAACCCGAAAGCGGTGAGAGGTCTCCTCCTGCAGCCGCAGCATAAATCAGACTGTGAGGAGCAGAACCGCTTCCCCCGCAGCGTTAGGGCTGAGGAAGGGGCACGGACACCGGCGGTGTGGGACTGGGGGGCTCTCCACAAGGACCTGGAAGGCTTCACCCAGCGGGAGCCTTGGCTAGAGAGTAAAGGAGCCCAAAACCAGCCTGGGGAAGGTCGAGATGTTCAATCCACGCTCCGAGCTGGGCTGTTCGGTCGCGCAGCAGCCAACAGACGGTTGGGCCAGCACCAAGGTGGAGCCCAAACTGGTGGCCACGTGGAACTTCCCATCCTCAGCTGCTGAACGAGGACCCCGCAGAGCCCCTGGAAAGGCGCCACCGCCGCTTCTCCGACCCGGCTCTCCTTAATTTATTGCTGTGAGGGAGGACAAAAGGAGCCAACTACTACGAACTGAGCAAAACCCCGACCCCAGAGCAGAGAGCTGCGACTCTGGGTTCCCTCACCCCGCGACGGAAGCAGGGGCCACCACGGTGTTGCAGCCGGCTAGAAGGTTTTAGCTGTTGTACCTCTGTTTGTTAGGAGAAGGCGACGCGTAGATGTGTTTCTAGTCTGGTGTCTTGTGCTTCTGCCTCGTCCCTGCGCTAGGCAGGGCGGCTCTTTGTAAATTTATTTATATTTATTGTTCTGAAGAGAGAAGAAAGGCTCTGACACCCCCAGATGCTGTAACCTCAGCGCCGCTCCAAAGGCTGCAGCGACCCCTAAGTTATCCACCACCCAAACCACTACATTTCTTCTTCAAGAGAAGCACTTTTGATACTGTGAAACCGAGGTGGGGGGTTCCCCGGGGTGGGGCGTTTAAGACAGAGAAACTCAGAGACCAAATATTGCGCCTGTTCCCACTCCTTGGAGCCCTCTCTGTGCCGAGTTAACCCGCTGAGGCCGAGGCAGTTCTTCCACCCCAAGGAGTGAGGGAACACCCGAAGATACCAAAAGCCGAGTGGCTGGTGGAGTGTAGCGAGTAGTTTACTGATGCCTCTGTGACCACGAAGTTATTTACCTCTCTCTTGTTGTGGCCGTTGTGGTGCTTCACCGGCGCTTCCCAGTCTCTTGGTTCCTTGCACTCACGGGTTGCCTCTGATCCCCGGCAGCTGTAGATGTCAGAGCCACCCCCGTAAGGGCATCACTGCTGTGCAGAGCAGCGAGGGGCTAGAAAACATCGGGGCTTCCCCCTGCTGCACGTGGCCATGGGAACCTCTCCCTCCCTTCAAGGGCTCGATGCTCTGCGCTGTTAATTTATTGTCGGGGGAGAGATCTGTGACTGACGATCGGCGCCACCGGTGAAGCCTTCGTGTGTTTTTTAAATAAATCCTTTCTTAGCACTAAGCCAGGGTCGTGCTGCGTCGCCACCACCTGCCCCGGGTCCTGGCGCCTCCCAGCCCACAGCATCCAGACACCAGGGAGTCATCCAGGTTGGAAAAGACCTTCAGGATCATCCAGTCCAACCAACCACTAGCCCAGTATCTCAGACACCCCGGCTGCCTGGCTGTTGAACCCTTTTCTCCACCCTCTCCCTGGGCAGCCAGTTCCAAGGGCTCTGAGCTCTTGCTGGGAAGAAGTTTGTCCTCAGATCCAACTTGACCCAGTCTCCTCTGCTCCTGTCGCTGGTCCCCAGGGAGAAGAGACCAACCTCCACCTCACTGCAGCCTCCCTTCCGGCAGCAGTGAGGTCTCCCCTCAGCCTCCTCTTCTCCAGGCTGAGCAGCCCCAGCTCCCCCAGCCTCTCCCCATCAGACCAACTCTCCAGACCCCAGCCCAGCTGCCCTTCTCTTCCCACTCTCCAGCACCTGCTACTGGAAATAGCCAAGAGATGGTTTCACACAACTTTCTGGCTGTGCAACTGGATCTAGGGGATCCTGCCATGGCCAGGGGATGGGACTGGATGATCTTTGGAGGTCCCTTCCAACCCCTAATGATCCTATTCAGCCAGTGGTGCTGAGGAGCTGATGCTGCTTGGATTCTAGACCTGGCTGCCCCGAGGTACCCACCACCCCCTTGCTCAGATCCAAAGAGAGCTCAGGAGATCCTCCCTGAGGACTGTGCTCACTTTATTGGAGGTGGTTTGGCTCCTGCACCGAGAGCATCACTGGCCCTCAGGCCCTTTCTGACCCCATCCCCAGGACAGGGGCCACCAACAAGCCAAGGCTGAGCAGATCCAGAGCTCACCCTGATTCCTGGGCTTCAGCAGAGGCACCAGTCACCAGGGCAGGAGCCCCACTACGTCCCTCCTGAAGCAGCCGCAGCAGGAGGCAGCAAGGGCGTGAGACATGCAAGAAGAGCGGCTGGTTGCTCAAATCACGGTGGATCTGATGTTCCTGCTGTAGCGGCTCCCAGCAGACCCTCTGGTGGCCTTTCTGGGCTACTCAGTCACTTCGCTGACCACTCCCCACAGTTCCTGAGTTACCACAAAACACCAGTAGGAAGCTGCTCCTGAAGCAGGTTGGTGTGTCCTTGGTGCTGGTGCCTGGCCATACAGAGACCTCCTCTTCCTCCTCCATCCCTGCGGTGCCTGGGCCAGTGGGTTTGTCCATCCCAGCTGCACAAGGGCCGTGTGGCACTGGTGCGGTCCCAAAGCCTAAGGCTGGGGCTTGTGACTAAACCACGGGAAAAGCTCTTGGAATCTCTTTCAAACCAACATCTGCGCCCGGGTGCAGCCTCCAGGCCTGGCTCATCTCCCGCCAGCCCTCCCCAGCGCCCAGAGGAGCTTTGTGGGGGTGACAGGACCGTCCTTAAAGCACAAACACCGGTGCGTCCTCCCCGTCGGACACACGAGCCAGAGCCCAAGGCTTCGGCTGAGGAGGCAGGTGGGGAGGTGAGGTCTGGCCTCTGAGCAGCACCCCGACACCCCCTCCTGCCCCGCAGAGGCTCAGGAGGGTCCGTCGTTATCCACCGTGGACAGGAGACGGGAGACCTGAGCCCTCTGCATGCGGGGGATGAGCTGGGCCACCTGCATGATGCAGTCCGTGGCCACCTCGGGGTTGGCTTGGATCAAGCTGCAAAGGCAGAGGGATGGAGGAAGCCGCCTTGGAAGGCTGAAGGAGGAGCCTCTTTGCCTCCAGTCCCCAGCCCGGGGAGACAGCATCGCCCTTGGCACCCACCGGCCTCTCACCTCCGGATGTGCTTGAGCACAAAGTCCCGCTTCAGGTACTTGATGTTCTCCCGGATGACTGACTGGGTGCAGTCGTCGTCCTGCCAGTGCTTCTCCAGCCACTCCACCACCACCTGGTTGTTGTCCCAGAGGTAGCCCTGGGGAGAGCGGCACCGTGGGTAGGGGGTCCCCCGCTGCCTGCACAGCCCCCACTTCTTCCTGCAGAGCCTCCGGCTTCTCCTTCCTCCTGCAGAAGGACCCCTCGTCCTGTCGTTCCCAGCCTTCCCCAGCCTTCTGACAGCCCCTCTCAGGGACTAGGAGGTCGCTAGAAGGTCCCCCCAGAGCCTTCTCCCCTATGGCCCAGCAGAGCCCTAACTCCCATGGAACAGCTGCTGGGTAGAAGGTTTGGTCTGGAAACTGTAGCTCAGGAGACCTTCGTGGACCTTAAAAAGCCACAAGCTTGGACCAAGCAACTCTCCTTCACCCGCCCTCGCTCCCGGCTCAGCGAGATCCCTCGAGACGCCAGGGCTGGAGGTACCTTCTCGGCTCCTTCGCTCTCCATGAACCAGCGCCGCAGCATGGACTGCACGTGGATGTGGCTGAGCTCGCCGTTGGCCTTCAGAACCTCTGCCTTCACCATCTCCTCCAGCAGCAGCCGCCGCAGCCGCCAGTAGAGGAAGGAGCGGGCGCTCCTCCACTCCAGGATGTCCTGCAGGGAGCAAGAGGCCAAAGCCGAGGTTCAACGTCACGCAAAGACCCACCTGTGGGGTCGGAGGCAGCTCCAACTGGGCTGGAGGGGAAAGAGACTCCCAGGAGCTGCAGCCCAGATGCCCAGGAGGGGACTCTGGCTCCTTCCCAGCGGCCCCCCGCTCACCGTGATGACCCCTTTCTCCTGCATTCGCCCCGGGGTGTCGTGCAGGTCGGCGAAGCGCACGGCCACCTGGTAGTAGATGGGCAGGAGAAGGTCCTCCCGGGCCTTCAGCTGCTTCTCCAGGTCCTTGCGCTGCTCCTCAGGCAGCTCCGGGGTCCCTGCGGGACACTGCGTGCTGAGCAACTGGCCCCCTGCCCCCGTGACGGGGTCCCCACAGGCCACCACGGGGTCTCTGGGCGCTGCTCTGGGGCGCCCCACTGGAGGAACGGGGGTCCCACAAGCCAACCCCCACCTTCCCTCACCCAGCTGCTCAGCGAGCTTGGCGCAGACCCCATCGATCCGCCTCATGGTCTTCACCAGATCCTTCTTCCTGAACTTGATCTCCACGGTTCCTCCTGGCTCCAGGATGCCTCCCCTGGAAGGAAGAGGGGTGAAGCAGGGGCTGGGCTGCACAGGAGGACAAACCCTGGGGTCTGGACCTCTCCTCCTAGGTCCAGGGCTCCGGGGGGAGCCCCTTCTAGAGCCCTGGAGCTTCCAGCTGATGGCTTCGATCGGCTCTAGGGTCAAAACCAGACATCTCAGGCCACCAGAGATCTCAGCTGACGGGACTGCGACCCTGCAGCCCCCAGATGCGGCTCCCGCTGCCCTGCAAGGAGGTCTCTGCTGACCTGCTCTCCTTGTCCGCGTAGAGCTCCACGTACAGGGGGTTGATGGTGGAGTCGATGACCACCCAGGAGCCGCCGCGCAGCTCGGCGTGGGGCGGGATGTAGACCAGGACGGGCTGCTTGAAGTCCCGGAGGCTGTCGACGATGAAGGCGCCGAACTTGAGCATCTGGTCGTACATGTCTGAAAGGTAGAGGGGACTCGGCGCTTGGGGACAGGCTGTTGCCCTCTGCCTCCTCCCGGTAGCCCAGTGCCACCTCCTCACCAACCAAACACCCCAAAACCCACCGAGTCCCCGGATCCGGGTCCTGCTGGTGTCCCGTCACCTCCCCAGCCCAACCGCACGTCCTGGTGCGGTGTGGGCAGGACCCTGGTAGGGTCGGGGTCATCCCGCAGGAGCTCACGGGGTGGCAGAAGCGCCCCAGGCTGTGACGTTCTGAGGGATGCCCCGAGCGCCGGTACCTTTCATGCCGCTGGAGAAGCCTCTCCAGTTGGCAAAGATCATGAGCGGGAGGTGCTCCCGGTTGAAATCCCGGATGGCCTGGGCTGTTTTGAAAGCAGAGTCTGGGAACCAGACCTGCCCAGCCTGCTGGACTATCTGCAGGAGATGGACAGCAGTGGTGGCTCCTGCTGTGCAAGAGCTGGAGGAAACCAGAGGGACCCTTCCCCTGGTTCCACCCACCTCCAGGGTGGAGAAGCCGAAGGGTTCAGCCAAGACTTTGCCCTGCCCTCCCCCTCCAGCCAACCTCCCGGGTGCACTAAGGTCTCTGCACCCACCTTCGCCTCCGACTCGGGGTTGGCAGGGTCTGCGGGGATGGTCATCTCCACCGTGCGGGTCTCCACAGCGATGACACCCACCGGGAGCCCTCCCAGCCTGCAGTGAGGCAGGGTGGGCTCAGCAGAGGAGAGTTCACCTCCACGCTGCACCCCAGCCCCACCAGAGAGGTGCTCCCCATCCCAAGGGTCTCCTCGTCATCATCCCAAGGCTATTTATCATCGTGATCCCAGGGGTTCTCTCTGTCATCATCCCAAGGTTCTCCCCATGGTGATCCCAGGGGTTCTTCCGATCACAATCTCAAGGTTCTCCCCATCGTCGTCATCCAAGGGCCTCTCCCCATCATCGTCTTCCCAAGGGTTCTGCCCATCGTGACCCCAAGGGTGTTCCCAACTCAACAGCGGTGCCACAGCCAGGGCCCTGGCCCCACATGCAGCCTCCCCACAGCGCTCCCTGCCCTGGGGGCTGCACCCCCTGCTCCCCACAGTACCTGGCTCTGCCAACCACAACCGTCTGAGCCCAGGGCTTCAGGATCTCCAGGAAGCTGCCCTGGTCGAAGAAGCCACTCTGCCAGGTCCCCTTGAGGGCTGTCGGGGCACAGGAGGGACAAAGCAGTGACCCCCAAAGGGTTCCTCTGGGCACCAACCCACAGCGGAAAGGACTGAATGGAAGGGGGTTTGGGCCATTTGTGGGGCTACCATCACTTACTGGGGTGGGGTCTCCCTGCCAGCATCCACCTGGGGTCGTAGGGGACTTTGGATGGGACAAACTCAACTTCTCTCTCCACAGGGTCACTGATGGCAGCGATGGGCACTGGGCTCCGGTTGTCCTGCAAGGGACAGCCCCGGCAGCAGGTGACCCCGAGCACTTATGGGGTAACAGCACCCCCCTAGCTTGTTGTTGTCCTGCAGCAGCCTCCTACCTTGGGCATGTAGGAGAGCCACTGCAGGATGGTGTAGACCCCCTCGAAGTCGTCGGGGACGGTGACGTGGGAGACGCCGTTGCTGTGCATGATCTGCACCCCGCCGAGCTGGTTGTTGGAGGTGTAGACCTCCCGGCCCAGAACCTGCCCACCAGCACGGGTCAGGGGGCTGCCGACGCAGGGGGGGCTCCCTCAGAGCCCAGCACAGAGCCACAGGGGTTGGAAGGGATCTGTGGAGATCCATGAGGTCCCGAGGAAGAGGGGGAGGCAGCCCGCGGTACCTTGTTGAGAGCCGTGACGCCGGTGAGGATGATGTGGGAGTTCTCCACCTGGATGACCCGCTGGCCCAGTCGCACCAGGTAGGCGCCGATGCCGATGGCACGGCAGGTCACCTGGGCACGGAGAGGAGGACACGGGGGGTTAGTGGGGAGAAAGGGCTGCGGCAGACTCCGCGAGCACCGGGAGAACGACGCTCTGCGCGGTCTGCACTGTTGGGTTGCAGCTGGTTGCTTGTTGCCTCTTGATGGGGTGGGGCAGGGCAGGGCGAGGGGAGAGGGCTACTGGTTGTACCATGCTGATGGTCACTATCTCATCGTAAGCACGGGAGGACTCCCCGGCGATGGTACCGGCAGCTCGCAGGTTTTCCACCCCAAACCCGTTCTCCTTCCCGATGATGTCCTGGAGGACGTACCTGAGGGGAGAGCAGAGCTGTGCTCGTGTCGGGAGGGGACAGAGGGGAGCAGTGTGATGTGCCGGGGATGTGGGACCCACAGGGCAGGGCTTGGGGTGTCTCTGGGCATCCCCCAGAGAGCAGAGGGGCTTTAGCTCACCTGGACTCGCCACCATCCTCCACGTGCTCACAGTGCACCAAGTTCATGGCACTGATCCTCGTGTAGTCCTGGGGGGTCAGATACAGGTACTTGAAGCCCTGGAAATAGAGAGGAGGAGGAGGAGGAGAATCATAGAACCATTACCTGAAGCCCTGGAGATAGACTTGAGGAGAAGAAGAGTCATAGAAGCATCAGGGTTGGAGAAGACCTTCAAGATCATCAAGTCCACCCGCCTGCCCTACAACTCCCCAACCACTAGCCCAGCTCCCGGAACACGAAGGTGCAGAGGAGCCCACACGCACTCCCGTGGGATACAGCCTCTCTCCAAACCCAACCCCAAACCCTCCCTGTGCAGCAGCAGCAGCAGCTCAGGGACCGGGGCTGGAAGGAGCAGCTGCACCAGCACCCGGACCTCCACCCCCCTGGAGAAAGCAGAGGAACCCTCCTCCTGTGGCACCGGGTGCGAGGTCATCCCCAGCATTGACCCCGTCGTGTCATGTCCCAGTTCAGCTCCGGGAGCAGCCCTCCGCCATCCCCTGCGTCGTGCCCCACATACCTTGTAGGGGTCCTCGGGGTCCACCCAGGCCACCTGGAACATGTGTTTGATCTCGTCGGCGAAGCCGATGCGGGCGCCGCTGTTGGCCGAGATGTAGACGCGGGGGACGCCCTCGGCTCGCGCCAGTTCCGACGCCCGCAGGAACACCAGGTCCTCCTCGGGCCCGAAGGAGCCGATCTTGTAGGTGATGTCGTTGCAGATGAGAACGATCTCCCGGCCTTTGGGGTACTCGGGGGTCTTCAGCTTCATTTTGAAAGCCACCATCCCCACCTGCCCCAGAAGAGCACAAGGTCAGGGCTGGAGATTCTTCCTTGAGGAGCATCTCCCGGGCTTTAAACAGAGCCAGGACCAGGGAAGCCACCAGCCATTCCCACCTCCTGCGGCACAGCTCCCCCTGATCCCACATCCTGGACCCATTCCCAAACCACCTCCTTCTACCTCGTTCCCTCCAGGGACTCTGTTCATCTGCACCATGTTCCCCTGCGAGTCCAGCACCAGCTCCGTGTACGTCAGGATGTCCTTGGGGCACAGCTCTGAGGAGCCCCACAGCTTGAGGAGAGCCTGCAGAGACACCAACAAGGAATCGGTTCAGAAATGCCCCACAGATCCAAAACCATCGGGGCTTGGGCTCTCTTCTTCTCCTCAGAGGAAGGAAGTCTTTCCCCCACACGCTGGGGTGGGTGGGGAAGGACCATTTGGAGGGTCGCTCTGCCCAGCCGCTCACCTGCCTGAACATCTCCGGGAAGTCGTAGACGTAGGTGGTACCCAAGGACTGCGCCTGGAAGCGCTTGGCCTGGAGCAGGTCCTTGGTGACGTAGGGCGTGTTGATGAGCATCCCGTGCTGCTGCCCTTGCTTGTCCCCATAGGACTGAAACATGATCTGGGGACAAGGGCAGAGCACGGTTGGCTGCCTTCCCTGCCCGAGGGCTTCACAGGGCTGGAGAGCTGCCGAGCTTCGCCTGGCCAAGGTGCTCCAGCAGCCACCGCTGGGTCCCTCACTGGATTAATCATTGGGAGAATCGTTGGGCCAACCATTGGGTTCCTCACTGGGTCACTTGTTGGGTCAATCATTGGGTCATTCATTGGGTTACTCATTAGGTTCCTCACTGGGTCAATCACTAGGTTACTCGTTGGGTCCCTCACTGGGTCACTTGTTGGGTTCCTCACTGGGTCAATTGTTGCGTCAATCAATGGGTTACTTGTTGGGTTCCTCACTGGGTCAATCGCTGGTCACTCACTGGGTCAATCACTGGGTCAGTCACCGGGTTCCTCATTAGTTTCCTCACTGGGTCACACTCACTGGGTCCCCTCACTGGGTCACACTCACTGGGTCCCTCACTAGTTTCCTCACTGGGTCACACTCACGTTGCCGGTGCTGGGGTCCCTGACTTCCTTGTAGAGGCTGATGTCCAGGTAGTAGCCGGACTCGTTGGTCAGGAAGAGGCGGATGGGGATGGCGGTGGCAGTGGGTGTCATGCGGATGTTGATCTTCACCTCGGCCTGCAGGACTCGCAGCTTCCAGAGGCGGCTGCCGTAGCGCATCACCATGGACCGCACCGACTCCTCGATCTGGGGCACGGGATGGCACAAGGATGGGTCTGTGGTCCCCCAGGAACACCAGAGCCCTTGATCTGCTGGAGCAGCCCCAGTGCAACTGCACCCCGAAGAGCCGCTTCAGATCTCCCAGTATCCCAGGCTGGAAGGGACCTCAAGGATCACCCAGTCCAACCTCTCCAGCTAGAAGTCCAGTTGCAATGAGCCTGTCCAGCTGGGGCTTCAAACTGACCCCTGTAGGGCAACGGACCCCTTCCCTGGGGAGAGGATTCCAGTGGTTGGTTGTTCTCGTGGGGAAGGATTTCCCTCTGGACTCCAACGGGAATCTCCCCCGGAGCAGCCTGTCCCCATCACCCCTTGTCTGTTCCATGGGACTCCTTGGGAAAAGGGAGTCTCCATCCTCTTGGCAGCCACCCTCTGTGTCCTGGGACCTGGTGAGAAGGTCCCCCCCAACCTTCTCCTCTCAAGGCTGAACCAACCCAGCTCTCTCAACCTTTCCCTACATGGCAGAGCTTCCAGTCCTTTGATTTGCTTTCGTGAAGCCCCTTCCTTCCCTCTCTCCATCCCTCTGCTCCTGAGGGTTGGTGCTCCCATCCGACTACACGGCCCAGCCCCACCGCGACAACAAGCAGCAGGACACCAGCAAAGACACCTTGGTGGGGTCCATGACGACCGTCGGGACGAAGTTGAGGAAGATGTGGTTGCAGTCAGTGCGGACGCTCGTGTTGCTGAAGGCCACCTCCAGCTCGTCCATCGCCTCCAGGAGCAGCCGCTCGCCCTCGTTCTGCAGGTACTCGAAGGAGGCCTCCTGCGGCGGGTGGGGGCAGCTCAGGGGAAGTCGGAGCACCCCGAGGGCACCCCAACACCCCACCTCTGCCCCAGGGCGGGGACTTGCCTTGGTGACGAGGTCCGAGTGGCGCACGATGGCGCGGATGAAGAAGCGGTAGTCGGTGGCCTCGGCGCCCGCCCGCACCTTGGCGGCGCCCAGGTAGAGGTGCATCTTGTGGTTGGCGCAGGGGATGGCCGTCAGGTCGAAGTTGCACATGCGGCTCAGCTCCAGCTGGAAGGCCAGCGCCGGCTCCAGGTGCCGGTAGATGCGGTCCTCTGCAAACTGGGGTCGCCCGGAGCCGTGAGCCAGCGACCAGGCAGCCGGCGGGCACCGCGGGCTCCGCTCTGGCAGCGGCTCTCACCTCATCCCTGGCTCGGAACGTGAAGAACTTTGGGAATTCTCTCTGGAGCAGAGGGGAGAGAGCGGGAGGGGATGGTGTGAGTAACCCCGGGAGACAGAAAGGAAACACTCCCCGGGGGCTGCTGCTTCTCACAAAGGGGAAAGGCCTGGCGGTGACCGCTGCCTTTTCAGGGCAACTGAAAGCTGTGGAGTGGCCACAAAGGTGTCACTGGAGATAGCAACAGCTCAGAGCACATACAGGACTCATTGAAGGACTTTCTCGGAGAGAAAGGAGGGACCTTCTCCAATAGAGAGAGAGAGAGGGGGGACCCTTCTCTGAGAGAGAGAGAGAGAGAGAGAGAGAGAGAGAGGGAGAGCGAGCAGAGAGGGGGGACCCTTCTCTGAGAGAGAGAGGAGAGAGGGGGGAACCTTCTCCGGGAGACTGAACCTTCTCCATCTGCTCTGGGGAGTGGTGGCCCCGCTTGCTGCAGAGGAGTTGGGCTAGAGGACCTTTGGAGGTCCCTTCTAACCCAACACCTTCTACAGCTCTGTGATTTCTGTAAGAACCTCCCATCTTAGGGAGGCAGAAGCACAGCGAGTCTGAAGTCACTCTGCCTGTCGGCAGCTCGGTCTGTCCTCACCTGCTGGGCGATGAGGAACGTGATCCTCCGGAGACCACAGTCAACGAGGATGTTTTTCTACATGGAGACAGAAGAATCCATCAGTCGTGAGGGTTTAACCATCTCCACCAGGAGAGCCAACGAAACCCAAGCGGTGAAGCGCTTTGGGGAGTTCCTTGGGCTACAACAACAAAGATGGGGTCCAGCCCCAGCGACAGACCTTGGACTGGGCAAAGGCTCTGAAGATGGGCACCAGCTTCTCGTCCTCGGCGTGGTCAGCCAAGCGGAGAGCAATGTTGAGGATGTGGATCGGCTCCTCACGGACGTTCTGCCAACAAACCGCCGCCAGTCAAAGCCGACCGGCAGCACCGGTGCCATCCCAGCACGGCCGAGGGGTCAGCAAGGATGTGGAGCTCACCTTGGTGTCGTCCTCCTCGTAGACGGTGGCCTGGGCCTCGCTGAAGAGCGAGTTCTCCAAGGGCGGGTTGGCAAAGCACGAAATCACTTCATCGAAGTTCCTGCCCAGACGGTGGGGATGGGGCAGACAGGTCAGGAGGTGGTGGCCAAGGGGACAACACCGGGGACCCTGGGTGTGCCCCGAGCTGCCCAGGCACCGCCGGCTTTGGCTCTTCCAACCCCTCTCTGCTCTCTGACCACTGCAGCAGCAACCCCAAAGGGGACGTGGATGAGCAGCCAGGAATGTTCCTGAGCGCCCACCTCGTGAAGTCCTCAAATCTGTCGAAGGCCACCATAACCCCCAGGCGCTGGCTCGGCGGGGAGAAGCCGCTGTCCATGAAGAGCTCAGTGCTGTGCCGGGCCAGGTCGGGGTTGGAGATGCTGATGGGAGCAGACATTCTGCACAGGGAGCAGCAAGGCAACCATCAGCCACGGCTAGAGGCACCGCTCGGGGTCCAACAGGGACCACACACAGGTCCCACAGGAGACCTTGACCCAGGGAGAGCTCATCCTGCTCCTCCAGCAAAGGGAGCAGCTCCAAACTCAACATCTTCGCAAGGGGAACAGGCCAGGTGTTGGGGTGCCCCCCTCATACCTGTTCGGGTGGGAGGAGGGCAGCTTGAACTGGAACTCCACCAGGCAGGTGCCGTCGGAGAGCTGCTGGTGCTGCAGGCTGTTAAGCTCGTAGGCCAGGTAGCCACGGCGCACGTACACCTGGCACGGGGTGGCAGCGGGTACCACCGTGCCCTGCTCTCGTGCCGCCCCTTAGGGAGGGGTGTGTTGCCCTCAAAAGGAACCCCCCGGGTCCTCCCCCAGGCCTCACCTCCAGCGCTGCCATGCGAACCACCTGGTTGCTGTGGTAGAAGAAGAAGGGCAGGACGTCGAAGATGGTGGTTTCGGAGAGGATCAGTTTCTGCAGGGGGAGGAGAAGGCAAAAGTGAGGGTGAGGATGAAGGGAGAAACACCCCCTGCTCCACTGCAGGTTGGAGGAGACACGATCCAGAGGGGTCTCTTGATGTGGAAGGAGTAGGACACTGGGTGCCACGGGACACCAGACACACCGTGGGGACACCAGCAGCCCCAGACGTGATCCATGTGCTGGTTCCCCACCAAAGGAGATGAAGCTCCAGGGATGGGGACAAGCCCTGACGCTGCAGCAAGGCTTAACCTGCTTTTTTGGGGCTGTCTGAGCCACCCCAGCCTGACCTCGTCACCAAAACCGCCCGATAGCCAAATTCCTCTGCGGAAAGCACAGGACTCCCAACCTTCAGGTTCTCGGGGCAGTACTCGTGCCCGTACATGTCGATGGCCGAGATGAAGATGGACTCGACCTGGTTGTGCCGCAGCTCGTAGGAGGGCAGGTGAGAGGCGATGAGAACCTACGAGGAGAAGGAGGTGGCTGGGGACGGGGACCCCAGAGAGGATGGGGACCCCGGAGAGGACAGGGAGGGGGATGGAGTCACAGACCTGCCGGGCCCTCAAGGCCACTTTGGAGTGCTCAGTCTTGCTGAGCTGGGTCAGCTCCTGGAGGATGGCCACCAGCTCGTCCGTCAGCGTCGGGTCACGGCCGCACAGTTGGTCCTGCAACGCACAGTGACTTGACCCAGGCCATCACTGTGGGGTGGTGGCTTCACCCCACACCCCCAGCCCCACATGGGCTGTACTCACAATCAGCATGATCACCAGCTGGTTCTTCTTGGCCACCTGGGCGTGCGAGAAGATGCTCTCCAGCACGGGGGTCATGTCTGGTTTGCACTGCTCCCGCAGGCTGATGACACACTTGTCGTAGTGAGCTGTGGGGCAGAACATAGCCCTGCAGACCCCACAGAGGGCCATACAGACCCCACCAGAGACCCCAACCTGAGCCCTCACCATGCTGGAACTGTGTCTCCACTTGCAGGTAGCGCCTTAGCAGGTCCAGCATCACTGTCTTCATGTAGCCCCGGATGCCGCTGCGGTACCTGGGGAGCAGAGAGCTCAGGGTGCTGCAAGGGGGTGGTGGGGAGGGCCGGGGGTGTCCTGGGTGGTGCAGGGCTCACCTCTGCACCAGCTGCACCAAGCTCTGGGTGTTCATGAAGAAGACCTCCCGCTCAGCTTTCCTCTGCAGCGTGGCTGCGTGTGTGTCCAGCACGTTGGCGATCTGCAGGGAGAGGGCAGAGAGACACAGAACCATTCGGGGCAGAAGAGACCTTTCAGCCCATCGAGTCCAACCCAGTGCTGCTAGAACCCCAATGACCCCTGTCCCTCAACCCCACAGCTCCACGGCTTTGGGACCCCTCCAGGGACAGAGACTCCCCCCTGCCCTGGGCAGCCTGGGGAACCCTTGTGGGGCAGAAATCGCTCCTCAGGGACAACCTCAACACCAGTTGCCCCTGGGGCAACTTGAGGCTGGTTCCTCTCGTCCTGGGGAGAAGAGACCGACCCCCATCAGGCTCCAACCTCCTGAATTTTGGGGAGCCGTGGAGAGCTAGAAGGTCTCCCCTCAGCCTCCCTTGCGCCAGCCTAACCAGTAGGATCCCACAGACTGGGGTCAGAGCGGCTGCAGGGCTGACACCAGCCCAGCTTGTCTCAGGGACGGTGCTGCTGCACAACAGAGCTTGGGGTTGGTGGGTTTTATTCCCCATGGGGAAAATACTGGGTGATAAATACAGAAGCACTAACACAAAACCCCAAGCCCAAATAAAAACCCCATAAACCCCAAACCCAGTAAAACCCATAAAACCCCAACCCCAAGGAAAACCCAAAACTAAAGCCCTGAACTCAAATACCTAAGCCCTCCCCTAACCCTAAAGCCATATAAAACTGAAAACCCCAAGTAAAACCCATAAACCCCAAGTAAAACCCATAAACCCCAAGTAAAACCCACAAACCCCAAGTAAAACCCACAAACCCCAAGTAAAACCCACAAACCCCAAGTAAAACCCATAAACCTCAAGTAAAACCCAAAACTAAGGCACTGAACTCAAATAACTAAACCCTACCCTAACCCTAAACCCAAATAAAACCCCAAACCCCAGTAAAACCCATAAAACCCAAATAAAGCCCCAACCCCAAAGAAAACCCCAAACTGAAGCCCTGAACTCCGATGCCTGAGCCCTACCCTAACCCTAACCCCATGTAAAACCCCAAAGCCAAACCCCAACCCCGCAAACAGCACAAAAACTTCAGCATCACCCCACAACCATTTCTCTCACTCATCCAAACGGTTTATGGGGTCTCTGGGTGGGGTACGTTGAGGCAAAGGGTCCTCGGGAGCCGCAGCCCCGCTCACCTGCTGGCTGGGGAAGCGGCAGAGCACCGAGGTGATGTTGCTGGCGTACTGGGCCATCACCTTCCGGATGGACTTCTCCACCGCCGGCGGGATCCTCCCCGAGATGCTCGTCATGATCTCCTGCAGCTCCAGGAGGGGCAGGGAGGGGTCTCGCAGGGTCTTCATCAGCTGGGCCACCCAATCCTTGACCTGTGGAGGAGAAGGAGGCACCAGGGTGGGCAGATGGGCACCATCATGGAGCAACGGGGTTGAGAGGGGATGTCTTTGCCCCACCAAAACCCACCTTGGTGCTGAAGTAGGGCTCAGGCAGGCAGTAGCCGTTCATCACATTGGTGAGGTTGTCCAGCACGTTGCGTAGAACCTGGTGCTGCTTCTCCCCAGTGATGGGGAGGGTCTGCTGGGCCTGGAACACCCCCATGAAGGGTTGGGCCTGGAGAGAGCAGAGAGAGAGGTGGGCTAGCCTGGGTCTTTGAGATGTGGGATGGAGCCCCACCACCAGCCCCTCCAGGGTCACCTTTTAGATAGAACTCAATGGAAGAACTCAACAGGCACCATCATGGGATCAGACACTGGTTTGGGTTGGACCTCAAAGATCAGCCAACCCCTCTGTGTGAGGGGTGACACCTCTCATGAGCCCAGGTTGCCCAGAGACCCAGCTAGCCTGACCTTGAATGGCTCCAGGGATGGGGATTCCACTCCAGCCTGGGCAGCCTCCTCCCCCTCTACTCTGCCCTGGGGAGACCACAGCTGGAATCTGGTGTCCAGTTGTGGGCCCCTCAAGTTCCAGAAGGACACAGAGCTGCTGGAGAGAGCCCAGTGCAGAGCCACAGGGATGATGGAGGGAGGGGAGCATCTC
>JAOXOE010000776.1:8193643-8218226 GCA_028565055.1 Phoeniculus purpureus | reverse complement strand
CCGCCTGTAGCCGGGCCCCGGCCCTGCCGGCCCCGCCATGGCGCTGGTAACGCTGCAGCGATCGCCGACCCCCAGCGCCGCCTCCTCCGCCAGCACCAGCGAGGTGAGACGGGCCGAGAGCTGGGCCGGGCTGGACTGGGATGAGGTGGGATGGGATGAGACGGTGGTGGTGGTGGAGGAAGACGGAGCGAGGGATGCGGCCCCGCCGCCCCGCACAGAGCCGGTCACGGGCCGCTCAGGGGCCTCCATGTCCGCCCGCACAGGGGTTCAGCCCCGCGGAGGGTCCCCACAGCCCCTTCCCCAGCGGCCCTGGCTGTGCTCTGCTCGCTTTACCCCGTGGCAGCCCCAACCAAACCCCCACATCCTCAGGGGTTAGAACCGTAGAAGGGAGCTCAGGGGTCACCCAGTCGCAGCCCTCTGCCGCGGGCAGCGACCAGGGTACCCCCAGCCCCATCCAACCCGGCCTTGGACACTGCCAGGGATGGAGCAGCCACAACCTCCCTGAGGAGCCTGTTCCAGGGTCTCAGCCCCCTTACAGGGAGGGGTTTCTGCCTAAATCTGATCCCATCCCTTGGGTCAGCTCCCATCCCATCCCTGAGGGCCATCCCCATCGCATGCCCTCTCCTCACTGCAGCACAGCCCGCACCATGCTGCTGCCTTCTTCTCCCCTCACAGCTCTGCTGCTCTTAGTCAGGCACCTGCCATTGAACCCACTGCCCTATGGCTCAGTGCCCCACACATCCCACCCTCTGTGTCCCAGCTCTGCCACACAGCCCCATTGTCCTCCAACCCCAGAAACACCATCGTCTGCCTCTGCTCTGGTCTCAGCCTTCAGTCTTCCCCACTGCAGGTCCCATGTGCCCTCCAAACACTGCTACACCCCACAATTTCACCTTCCTCTCTGTGCATCCCTTTATTCATCCCATTTTCCTTCCTAACCCATTTCCTCCATGACCCTCAACACCGCGCTGGTGTTTCTCAGCACATCCTCCTCACAGATCCCTCTCCCTGCCCCGCCTTGCTTTTGATGCTCACTGCCTTTGGCTTCGCTTTGGCCTGGCTCCCACCAGGTAAACAATCCTATTTGTCACCTGTCAGGTCCCTGTGACTCCCCCGATTAGCTGGTCTGAGGGGGGGTGAGCAGGAGGGCGACAGTGCAGTGAGGCTCACAGGTTCTCCTTTGCCCGGAGAGGCCACAAGGCTTCCCTTGTGGTGTTCCCTCTCTGGCACTACCCTGCCTCATCCCTTATAGATCCATGTCCTGTGTTTTGCGATCATGTGCTGTGAGGCTCACAGGTTCTCCTTCACCAGAGAGTCCACAGGGATTCCCTTGTGGAGTTCCCCCTCTGGCACCATCCTGCCTCATCCCTCATAGATCCATGCCCTGTGTTTTGGGATCATAATGCTGCAAGGACCCAGTGTTTGGGCCATCCCATGTTCATTGGGAGACACCAAGGCAGCACTTGGTCTTTCCCAAGGATTTTCCAGTAGGAATTTTGTTATCCTCTGGGTCTAGACAGAGTCTAGTGGCCACCTGCTCCACACAGATGTGATGGAATAGTGCTGCTGTTGGAGGTAGTGGAATTAGACTGGATTTAATTGGTCCAAGTTCCTCTTGCCTTGCTGTGTGCATCCGTGTTGGGCATTGCCTTGTGGGAGCTCTGTGGTGTTTCTTGTTCCTTGGGTCCTTCTCCCCTGGCTCAGGGGATCAGTGGTGGCTCCCAGCCATCCACTCCTGGTCTGTTTGAGTGGTCCCTCCTAGCCTGAGGACCATAAAACCATAACCCATCCTTTTCTACACTCAGCCTCTTGTTAATCCCGAAAGAAAACCTCATTGCAAAGTGCCAGCCTGCTTCCCTGATCTTTTTTCACAAAGAAAATCAGTGCTTTTCAGGGCTATTAGCCCATGAGGGTGATTCCTGGAAGGTTTTTCTTCATGGAAGACCATGACCCAATGTCCTCGTTGACCGCGAGTTCACCGCTGCAGCTTCTCTTAGCTCATGAGCCCAAAGGAATTTGTAAAATGGATGCAGCTGCCTGTGAGAGCCTTGCTGCCGCGTTAACGGGCCGTAAATCCTTAGGACTGGAGAGCGGTTCGTGCACCCTCTGTGCTTGTAGTGGCTCTGCTGCCGTCTCCCTTCCATCCACATGGTCCTTTGTCACCGTCTTCTGGGCGCAGCTGGAGGGCTGGACCCATGGAGGGATCTATGGTGCTGGCAGGCAGCAGTGGGTCCACAGCATCACATGTGTGGTGCAGCATAAATGTACAGTGCACCCTAAAACCTGCCAGCTCGGAGGAGTGCTCAGGCCTGAACAAGTTTTGGGTTTATTGTGGCTTTGTAATAGAAAATAGAGAGAGAGTCAATGCTGAAGTCATCTTCTGCAGCAGAGGAGCCCCACAGCAGGTTCAGGGCTCAGCTCCAGCTGCCAACACTTGTGGCTTCCCAGTCATACTTACTTGAAAGATAGTACTAAAAGGTTTTCTCCCCCTGGCTGCTGAGTGACAGACCCAAACAAAGAGAAGGGCTATCTCACAAACCCACCAGGGCTTCCAGGGATGGAGGGAGCACTGGGGCTTGGGGAGTTGCAGGGCTCTACCCGCTGCCCCGTTCAGGCGGGCTCGGCGCTGCTGCTGTAAACAGACTAAAAATAGCGATGGTATGCTTCTCGCTTTGCATGGGCTCCGTGTCCTTCCCTTCCTCCAGACGACTCTGTTTCTCATCGCTGCCCTGTGCAGTTGCGTTTGGGGTTGAGTTTTCTTCTCCCTGGCATTGCTTGGTTCTCAGGGATGGAACAAAGCAGCTCCTGTATCCTCCTGAGTCTAAACATGGAACCAACCCAGGTCCTACACACACATGAAGCTTCAAGCTTGAGCTCTTTGCTTGTCATTAACTCCTACCAAACACCCTACAGTCACCCTTACCCCTTGTCTGATGTGGGCTTTGAGTAACATTGTAGTAAATAATAAACTGGTCCCAGAGTGTTTGTGCTGATGGGGTTTCACAGAGTGACTGAGGCTGGAGAAGCCCTCGGAGCTCATCCAGACCAGACCAGGACCTAACATCACCCCAGCAGCTACACCACGACACTAAGGGCCACAGCCAGGCTGGCCTTCAACACCTCCAGGGATGGGGACTGCCCCACTGCCCTGGGTAGTCCAGTCCATGGTCTGATCACCTCTTCCATGAGGAAGGGCTTCCTGACATCCAACCTAACCCTGTCCTGGCAGCTTCAGGCTTTGCCCTCTCGTCCTGGTGCTGGTTGCCTGGGAGAAGAGCCTGACCCCCACCTGACTACAACCTCCTTTCAGGGAGTTGGAGTCTCTTTCAGGCTAAACACCCTCAGCTCCTCAACCTGTCCCCATGAGCCTTTCCCTCCAGTCCCTTCCCCAGCCTCGTTGTTCCTCTGGACCCGTTCCAGCCTCTCAATCTTTTTCTTGAAGTGAGGGGCCCAGCACTGCCCCCAGTACTCAAGGGGAGGTCTCACCGATGTCCAGAGCAGGGGAGTTCATGTCCCTTTAGCTTCGTTCTGGTGCAAGTTTGAAATTTTTCTTACTGCAGGGTTGATCTCTGAGGCCCCCAATTTGCTCCTTGGGTCCAAACAATCTCCCTGATGCTGCTTCATCTCTTGATAGGATGTTCCCAGCCCCTTCTCATCTCTGCGGGACCAAAGGATCTCTGAGGGTTGTTTGGTCCCACTCATCTCTGGATACAGCTAACCCCAGCTCCATTTGGCTTTAACTTGGAATTTTGTCCAGAGCAGCTGAAGAAGGTGGCTAGAAGGCACCATGAGAACATTTCTGTGGTAGGTCTGAGCCAGGCAGCAAGTTTTGACGAGAATAAGTAAGTGAGGGGACCTGTGGTGTCCCCTCTGCAGCCACATTTGCTTCCACAAGGACTTTCCTCTGGCACCAGCAGGTTTAACCTGCTTCTATCATCAGCACAGTGTGTTCAGCAGGAGGACAGCACATGAGGGGCCTGTTGGTGAAAGCTGGGCATCATCTGAGTCTCAGGGCACATCCTGGGGCAGCATCCAGGGTGAGGTGGCCTTGTTGGCTCCAACGTGATGGTGAGGCCATGAATGCCAGGTTGGGATTCAGGTGCTGGAGGCTTCAGAGGTTGAGGCTGCAGCCGCTGGAGACTCTCGTGAATCACAGAGTCATTGAGATTGGAAGAGACCTCCAAGATTATCCAGTTCAACCATCACCCCAACCCCACCCTGCCCACTAAAACCAGTCCCCCAGGGCCACAGCTACTCAGTGTTTGAACACCTCCAGGGATGGTGACTCCCCATCTCCCTGGGCAGCCTGTTCTAATCCCTGAGCACTCTGTCAGGGAAGAGATTTCTCCTTGATGGCCAACTTCATCCTCCCCTGGGGCAGCTTGAGGCTGTTTCCTCTTGCTGGTGACTGGGGAGAAGAGACTGAGTGCCACTTCTCTCCACCCCCCTCTCAGGTAGCTGTGAAGAGCAATAGGGCCTCCCCTCAGCCTCCTTTTCTCCAGACTAACCAACCTCAGCTCCCTCAGCTGCTCCCCATCAGACCTGTCTTCCAGGCAGGCTGCAGCTCCCCAGTCACAGTGATAATTGGTGGCCAGCACTTCATGAGGAGCCTTCACTGGAGCCGGGTTCCCCCTCACGTGTGCCCGGTGGAAGCGGGGTGTGTGCCCGCGAGGTGACGTGGCACCTGGCCATCCTCAAAGCAATCTGCGCTCTAGGACCAGCTTGCAGGATTAGGACCTAAGAGCTTTAAAATCCCTGTGAGCCCCTTTGTCACCCGGCGCCGGACGCTGATGGCATCTCTGGCCAGAGTGTCACCCTTATCCCTGGCAGTGGAGAGAAAAACCCTGTGGGAATCAACCACCCCAAACCCAGTGATCGCAGGGATGGGTTGGAAAAACATGGGGGTTTAAAGAAGTTGCAGTATGGGAACAACCAGAGTGTAACTGTCTCTCTGTCCTTGTCTCCCCACAGCTGGAGGTCGGCAGCGATGAGGAGCGTAAATTAAACGTGAGGTAAGCGGAGCCCTTTGGTTCTGAACAGCACTTCCACTGTCGTTAATTGTCTCCCCTGTGTCTGTGTCCTGATCCCAGATGGGATGCTGGCCTGGAGGGGTCTGTAGAGGGTTGTGGAGAGCAAAACCCTCAGTCAGTTTGCAGATGACCCCAAATTCAGAGGGAGTGTTGATCTGCTGAAGGGTAGTGAGGCTATTCAGAGGGACCTGGACAGGCTGGATTGATGGTCTGAGGCAAACTGCATTTCAATAGAGCCAAGTGTGGGGTCCTGCACTGTGGTCACAACAATCCCCTGCAGCACTAGAGGCTTGGGGCAGGGTGGCTGGAGAGCAGTCTGACAGAGAGGGACTAATTGACGGGCAGCTGAACAGGAGCCAGCAGGTGGCCAAGAGGGCCAATGGCATCCTGGCCTGGATCAGGAACTGTGTGTCCAGCAGGAGTAGGAAGATGATTGTGCCCCTGTACTTGGCACTGGGAAAGCCCCACCTTGAGTATTGGGTCCAATTCTGGGGACCTCAGTCCAAGGGAGACATCGAGGGGCTGGAGCGAGTGCAGAGGAGGGCAACGAAGCTGGGGAGAGGCCTGGAGAATCAATCTGAAGGCAGAGATAGAGAGAGTTGGGGCTGTTTAGTTTGAGGAAGAGGAGGCTGAGGGGAGACCTCATGGCTCCCTACAGCCATCTGGAAGGACGCTGTGGAGATGTTGGTGCTGGGCTCTTCTCACAGGTCATCAGCAACAGAAGCAGAGGGAAGGGCTTCAAGTTTCACCAGGGGAGGGTTAGACTGGCCATCAGGAAGAAATTCTTCCCAAAGAGAGTGGTCAGGCACTGGGATGGGCTGCCCAGGGTGGTGGTTGAGTCCCCATCCCTGGATGTGTTTGAAAGCCACTCAGATGTAGTGTTGGAGGATCTTGTTTAGGGCTGACCTTGTAGAGTAGGATTGATGGTTGGGCTCAATGATCCCAGGGGTCTTTTCCAACCTGAGTGATTTTATGAAAACACTGGGGATGCTCCCTCATCAGTTTGGTTCTGATGGGGCAGTTAATGAGCTGAAAACATAGAAGAGGGTTTATGGGGTTTTCCTGGGTAGGAGCCATGGGGAATTGGACCCTTTTGTTTTTTGGGGCTGTGTAGAGCTGTTTTCTTCATGCAACGGGGAAGACAGGGCTGTGATATCCTGCTAGAGAAAGGAAAGGCTTCTCTCACTGATGTGTGGAGATGAAAAGTGGTCACCAGCAGGACTCTGGTCTAAGGTGGGGGTCTGAGGAACCACACAGTCTGTCTAAACCTTGAGGTTCCCTACAGCTCCAACCCTTAAAACTAGAGATGAAGTGCAGCAAGGAACTGCATCCTGCTCCTCGTTCCTACTTTCATTATCCTGATTTCAGGGGAATAAAAAGCCCCAAAGCTTAGCTGGCTGTTTCCATCCCATTTTACCATTCACAACAAGGGAAGTCAGAGGGCAGAACAGAATTGCTTCTCTACAGAGGTGGAAGGTGTCAGCTGGTGGTCGTGGCTGTCCTATTTGCAAGTACACAACTCAGAAGTGTTCAGTGGCTGTGAGGTCTTGTGTCTGTGATTTCATTCCTTAGCTTCGTTTCTCTATTTTATGTCAATTAAAGCAAACTTGGGGATTGCTGATTCTGCTCCCAGCTTGGAAATGGGGTTATGGTGCAGGTCAGGGCTGGAGCAGACACCTGCTGGAGTCAGAATGGCAACTCATCCTCAGTTCTGGTACTTTCCCGTGTGGTATCAGTCACACTTTTACCTGAGACGGGGATTGTGTTGTAGATGGTGGTTGTGCTGAGAGGGGAAACACAGGTTTACCCCTTTCCTTCACTAATGAATTCAGTGATAATGTGCTGCCATATTGCTGGGAGATGGTTGGGTTTTGAGCTACCTCTGGTCTCTCTGGGCATTTTCTGCAAGCCAGGCATGAATCATTGAATCATTATGACTGGAAAGGAGCTCCAGGATCATCAAGTCCAGCCCTCAGCCCAACAGCTCACGAACCCCTAGACCATGGCCTCAAGGGCTCTAGCTACTTGGTTTTAAAACCCCTCCAGGGATGGGGACTCCACCACCTCCCTGGGCAGCCTCTTCCAGTGCCTAGCCACTCTCTCAGCAAAGAACTTCAAACCTCCTCTGTTGCAACATCAGGCCATTTCCCCTCGTCCTATCATCAGAGACCACCACCAGCCTCACTACAACCTCCTTTCAGGTTGAGCTTCTATCACCCACCAGAGCCAGACTGTCCTGAAGGGCTGATATTTCCCTAGTGGCTGTTGAAAACTGCTGCAGTGCTGCCTGTAGCTCGAGAGATCCCCAGAGCTTCCTCTGTCCTTCAGTCTCTTGGGGCTGCTCTTCTGTATAGGATAAGGATCTGGTAATTAAATCACTAGCTAGACCTGGAGAATGGAAGTGTTCCTGTGCTGTGCCCTGGGGGAAACACTGCCAAGGACATGGATGCATCAGAGATGATAAGATGAAGCTCCTCTCACGGGGTTGCTCCTCTGGATCAATTTGCTGAGACTTTACCCACTGCCCATGGGGTGGCACAATTGTTCAGCTTCATCGTGCACAGCTCCAACAGGCGACTTCTCGGGAAAAAACCCAGCAGGAACCGGTTGGGAGGATGTTTGTGAATCTCTACATCCTTGTCTAGGCTTGGTGGAGATACAGGTGAGGACTGTGCTTTGTCACTAGTGCCCTGAGGGCGGGGCAGACCTCAGAGATCCTGATGGTTAGGCCCAGGAATCAGAGTCACAGAACATCAAGGATTGGAAGGGACCTCAAAAGATCATCCAGCCCAATCCCCCTGACACAGCAGGATCCCCTAGATCCAGTCACACAGGAACATGCCCAGACAGGTTTGAAACGTCTCCAGAGAAGGAGACTCCACAACCCCAATGGGCAGCCCCTTCCAGGGCTCTGGCACCCTCACTGTCAAGAAGGTCCTTCTCACGTTGATGTGGAACCTGCTCTGCTCTAGCTCACACCCACTGCCCCTTGTCCTGTCACTGGGTGCCCCTGAGCAGAGCCTGGCTCCGTCCTCCTGACAGGGGTTGCTGGAGACAAGACCCCACCTTGCTGCTGCATTTCATTGATACAGGTGAATGTTCTATCACACAGTCATGACAGAAGTTACTCATCTGCTTGTGGAACGGGTTATTTTCACTTATTCCAGAAAATCCCAGGGTTTCCAATCAAGTCTGCACAGCTGGCCCTGGTTTTATGAGCTGTCTTGATGTTTTCCTCAGAGGATCGTGGCTGTATCGTGGCTCCATAACCAGCCACATGTCTTGCTGCTCCCTGGTCTGAGAGCTCGTGGTTTCTGCCATCCCAGAACACTTTTATTTACCCTAAAAATAGACCAAGGGGACTTGGTCTAGGTTCATCCTGCTCTGGCAGGGAGATTGGACTTGGGTGATCTTTTGAGGTCCCTTCCAATCCCTAATGTTCTGTGATTCTTCCAAAGACATCACTGTCTGTGTTTTCTTAGATATTAATGTGCTTTAAAGTCTTCCTTTCCAGCCCCTTTGCAGAAGCCTCAATGAAGTGATGTCCCACTGCTTCCAGCGGGCAGCCAGGAGTCCCTTTTACTCCTCAGTGGGCAAAGAATCCGAGCACAGGGAAAAGTAAGAGCAAAGTTCTGACCTACCAGCCCAGTCAGGCTCAGAGCAGACTGAAGGTTGTGTCTCTAACTCTGTGTTATGTCTGTCTGCTGAGACCTTCCTCCCAAGTGCCGATAACCTGTGGGTTATTCCCCTAACCCACAGGACCTTGAGACATCTCACCCAACCTTCCAGAAAGGCGACGCCTGGTCATGCAGCAAGTTGAACCCAGGGCTGAGCACAACCTCAATGTTTACAAGATCAGGAGCCGCTGAGTTCAGTGTGAGCCCTGTGTGCAGCGCCTGCTGCCTCATTGCAGAGGCATGGTGTGCTCCTGGAGCTCAGAGCAACCCCCAGAAGCTGATACAGAGTCTGGGAGAGGCTGAGAGCCGAGCTGAGCTCATCTCAAGCAGCCTGCTGTGGAATGTTGAGGTCAGTGCAGCTTCTACAATGATTTTGGTGCAAACCTGTTGGTTTTTATCGCTCACCCTTGATTGGCTCTAGCACCCAGTCAGAGGAGAAGTCTCACAAAGCTGGTGGTGTTGTGAGTGTTGGCTGCTCTTCAGAGGCAGTTGGCAAATGCAGCCAGATAATCACTGGGTTTAATTACAAACACCAGTACGTTTGTTTAGCCAGTCGTTCCGCAAACTCTGCTGCTGTTGGCTGTGCAGTCGCAGGCTGGTCTGAAACAGGGCTGGGGGTTCCCAGGCACCTTCTGGAGGGAGATGGAGGTTGAGGATCAGGAGGGCAGCAGTTCCTCTCTTCTGAGAGCAGAGCGTTTGGCCTGTTAGGTTTTATTGAGCATTAAAGCATTTCAGCCGTACAAGTCCCACTCTCTGGAGCTCTGAGGAACCCATGGTTGGGTGTGATGGACAGAATCATGAAACCATAGTGCTGCAAGGGAGCTCCAAAGGACATCCAGTTCAACCTCACAACACCCAGCAGGGCCAGCACTCACCAGACCAGGTTGCCCACAGCCCCAGCCAGCCTGACCTTGAAGAGCTCCAGGGGTGGGGCCTCCACTCCCTCTTTGGGCAGTCTGGTCTGGGGATCCCCTTGCCCTCAGATTCAAGACCTTTGTCCTCAGCTCTGACCTCACTCTGCCCTTTTCTAGCTTCAAACCAGGACCCCTTGTCTGTGGAAACAGCCTTCCTCAGCCTTCTGACAGCCCCTCTCAGGGACTGGGAGTTCATTAGAAGGTCCCCCTGGAGCCTTCTCCTCTCCAGGCTGAACAGCCCCAACTCTCTCAGCCTGTCCCCAGAGCAGAGGGCCTCCAGCCTTCTGACCATTTCCATGGCCTCTGGACCAGCTCCAACAGCTCCAGGTCCGTCTGGTGTTGGGACCTTCAGAGCTGGACACAAGACTCCAGGTGGGGTCTCAGCAGGGCAGAGCAGAGGGGCAGAATCCCCTCTCTTGATGCATGCACTGGCCACACTGCCCCAGCCGTCTGATAGCCCCTTTTAGGGACTGGAAGGTGGCTGTAAGGTCCCTCCAGGGCCTTCTCCTCCTCAGGCCAGAGCAGCTCATGAGGTGAGTGCTGAGGTTTGTGTTTCCCAGGCGTTTACGCATCTCACTGCAGCGTTTAAATCCAAAAGCAGAAGCACCTCACTGCTACACAAAAAACCCTATCAGAAAGCAAAAAGAGCCAAAACTAATCCCAGGCTCTGTGCTGAGGGTCAGTACTTGCTCTGCGCCTCACTCGCTTGCCGTTGTGTTTTGCATGAGTACCTGGTCAGGAATGAGTGTGGTGGAGCACACTCTTGATACCCAGAGCTCAAACCTTCCTTTAGCTGCTGCTTTCTTGTTGTAGTTCAATGCTATGAAGTCATCTTCTCTTTTGAAGGCAGTGGATTTACACTGGGCATCATCTCAACATGGTTTTGCAGTTACTGTGGGGCTTAGGTGGGGCCCTCAGGATGATGAGAACTCCCTTCAGCAGCTCAGTCATCAACAGGAGGAGTACTTGCTGCAGACAGACTCTACAGAGTATTGTCAGGTTGAGACTGGCCGTGAGGAATGATTTCTTCCATGAAAGGGCTGTTCAGGGCAGCAGTGGAGTCCCTGTGGCTGGAGGTGTTGGAAAGCTGTGGAGATGTGGGGTGAGGGTCAGGGGTTAGTGGGGGCCTGGCAGGGAATGATGGGCTTGATGAGCTGAAAGGTGGCTGTTTAGCCAAAGAACAGACCAGATTCCTCGCTGGTGCTGGAAACCCAAAGAGCTGGTGCTGCTCCAGCCCTTCTTTGTGCAGCCCCGTATCACCTCTGCACGGCTGTCTCTGATCCCACCACAACAGGGGATGTTTATTCCTTAAGCTTTATCCTTTATTAGATCTTAAGGCATGGAAACTTAATTATTTCCACCTCAGTCTTTAACTTTTTAGGAATTTATGAGCAGATTTTACTGGAGGCAGCACTGAGTGAGCAGTCTGTATCCACAGTCCTGGAAAGGTCCAAGGGGCTCTGGGGGGCAGCCATCCTGAGGGTTTATTTGTGGGGTCAGCACCTCATCCCTTACCTGGCCTCAGGTATTTATCATCTCCTCATTATTTGGTGGGAGATCTCTGGGCAGAAGTTGCTGACTCTATTAACGGTACAAAACAGGACGCTGAATCACATCCTGGCAGGGCTGCAGCATCCTGCCTTAGCGTGCCCTGTACAATGGGGAGGCACAGCCACCAGCTCGTGACCCTCGTTCGCTTTCAGCCCTATAGGTGTGGCCATGGAAGCTGATGGAGATATTATTAGGCTTTTCTATGCATTGGGGCTGTTCAGAGGTGGTGGAGCTGAGGAATCACAGAGTGATTGAGACTAGAAAAGCCCTCTGAGCTCAGCCAGCCCAGCCCAGCACCTAACATCACCCCAGCGGCCACACTAGGGCACTAAAGAGCCACAGCCAGGCTGGCCTTCTACACCTCCAGGGATGGAGACTCCCCCACTGCCCTGGGAAATCCAGTCCAGGCTCTGATCACCTTTTTCCTCCTAACATCCAATCTCACCCTCCTCTGGCAGCTTAAGGCCCTGCCCTCTCATCCTGGCACTGGTTGCCTGGGAGAAGAGCCTGACCCTCACCTGACTCCAAACTCCCTTCAGGGAGCTAGAGAGAGGGAGAAGGTCCCTCCTGAGTCTCCTCCAGCCTAAACACCCCCAGCTCCCTCAGCCTTTCCTCATCAGATGACCCTCTTTCCAGAGAGGAGGAAGCTGGTTGGACACTTCAATTCAGACCTGGCCTTTCCAGAGAGCTGTTGCTGACGTAAGTTTGGCAGTGTGAGGAGTTCGCTTTGGATGGAAGTGGAGTGAAAGCTGAGAGATGTGATGATCAGACCCTCTTTTATTTTTAGTGTTTTTTAGGCTTATTTTTCCTTTTCTTTCTTTTTTTTCCCCTTTTTAAATTATATTTTCCTTTTTTTCCGTTTCTGTGAGCAAAACCCAAACCAACTGGCCCTGTTATCGAAGTTACTGGCTTTGCCCAGAGCATTATTTTCTTTAAAGGGACGTTGTGGTTGCTGTTTATTTAGGTGTTGAGAGCTGGGTCAGACAAATATTTTGGTTCCAGATGCCTCTTGGTTTTTATTTTATCTTTTTTTAAATACCCTAATCTCTGATAATGGGCTGCCAAGTTCTGTGAGTCAGGGATTTCTCATAGGAACCCAGAGCCGTGCTCTGCCTGCAGAGAGCTCTAAGGATGTTCTTAGGTAACGTGAAATAGAATCATAGAGCCATAGGGTTGGAAGGGAGCTCCAAAGGACATCCAGTTCAACCTCACAACACCCAGCAGGGCCAGCACTCACCAGACCAGGTTGCCCACAGCCCCAGCCAGCCTGACCTTGAATGGCTCCAGGGGTGGGGCCTCCACTCCCTCTTTGGGCAGCCTGGTCTGGGGATCCCCTTGCCCTCAGATTCAAGACCTTTGTCCTCAGCTCTGACCTCACTCTGCCCTTTTCCAGCTTCAAACCAGGACCTCTCATCCCATCGCTCCCTGCCCTTGGGAACAGCCTTCCCCAGTCCTCTGACAGCCCCTCTAAGGGACTGGGAGGTTGCTAGAAGGTCCCCTCTGGAGCCTTCTCCTCTCCAGGCTGAACACTCCCAACTTTCTAAGCCTGTCCCAGAGCAGAGTGGCTCCAGCCCTCTGACTTCCCTCCAATAGCTCCAGGTCCTTCTGGTGTTGGGGCTTCAGAGCTGGACACAGGACTCCAGGTGGGGTCTCAGCAGGGCAGAGCGGAGGGGCAGAATCCCCTCTCTTGATGCACCCACTGTCCACACTTCCTCAGCCTTGTGCGAGCTCCTTTCAGGGACTGGAAGGTGCCTTTAAGGTCCCCCCAGAGCCTTCTCCTCCTCAGACTAGAGCAGCTCACAAGGCGAATGCTGAGGTTCGTATTTCCCAGACATTTACTCATCTCGCTGAAGCATTTAAATCCCAGAAGCAAAAGCACCTCACTGCTACACAAAAACCCTATCAGAAAGCAAAAAGGGCCAAAACTAATCCCAGGCTCTACACTGAGGGTCAGTACTTGCCTCTGCTGGTCCCACTGCAGTGGTCAGGGAATTGCCCATCATACCCAGCTCTTCCCAGAGGCCCTGGACTGATGTAGTCGCTGTTTTAGGACCCAAAGTCTTTCCCTTTGTAGCACAGTGACATTGGAGGGACTCCCTGAGCTGCCAAACCCACAGCAGCTCCCTGATATCTCTGATTAAACTCCTTGTTGGGGGATCTGCATGAGCTTAAACCTGCAGGGCTTAGGGTCTGGAGGGCTGAGGCACCCAAAAGGCAGGGAACGAGATGGAATTACCCTTTCAGACCTCCCAGAAAGCTGCCAGGCTGCTCCTTTACCCTCTCTGCCATCCACTTGTGTCCAACGTGGGCATCTCTGTGGTCTCCCACCCAGCAAAGCTGCTTGGTTTAGACATCAGCCTCTCTCTGCTGCTAAGAAAGTTGAGCAGAAAGAACACAAAGGATGATCCTGAGGTTTTTACCAACACTTTTCCCTCCTGAAGTCTCTTCACCCCTGGCTGGCAGCCTCCTTATAGGATCATTCAGGTTGGAGAAGACCTCCTAGGTCATCTTCATTCCTGGGGGGGGCACCTTGCGGTGCTGGGTTCACAGGCTGCCATCAAGCTGAGTGAAACACAGGCTGTTGGGGCTGCACTGGAACCGTTTTCACTCCCTTTTACCCCGCGTGATCCCTCTAGATTTATTTCACTGTATGTTTCCATGTTACCAACACATCGAGTTCTCCCTGGTCTCCGCTGCCTTTTTTGGAGGCGTTTTGAAACCAAGCAGCGACTGTTTTTTGGGGTTGCTGTGCCACCGCTGCCTCTGGAGTTCTCAGTTGCTCTTCCTGTGCCGCCGTCTGTGTCCTCCTGGCTGACCTTTGCGCTCGGAAGCTGCTTTTTTGTTATTACTATTAGTTATTTTGATCCTCAGAACTATTCTTCCTTTTCTTTTCCCAGTGCCTCCACTGCAGAGCTTCCCCTTGTTACTCTGAGTGGGTGAAACAGGGAGACTTCATATCAGAATGGAAAGGATTAAAGCACCGAGGAATCGGCCCAAGTGCCGATGGCACAGCTGGGGAGGAGGCTGTGAGCAGGATGGGACCCTGCTTGCGACTGTGGGCGGGTGGCTCTGCCTTTCATCTGCCCATCCCACCTCTCCTCTAGCTTGGACTGTGGCTCTGAGGCACCTCCCTGGTGCTCCTGGGCTTGTGACCTGGCCTCCTGCCTACCTGTGGTCACAGAACAGCTGTGGCAACAGCAGCAGTAGCCCACAGAATGGCTTGTAGGGCGCACAGGGTGGGTTTGGGGTGGTTAATGTGTGGGAAGAAGGGAATTGGTGTTTTGGGAACAGCGGGCTTCCCTCACACCACCGGGATGCTGCATGACATAGGCTGCTAGAGGCTGGGGAGCAGTGTGCTGGGACCTCTCAATGTGTGTCTCGTGTTTCCCTGTGCTGGCTACTGCCTTCCCTTTGAGTCATGAGTCTGGGCAAGGACGAGCTGCTGCAGGGAGCCACATGAGGTGGGGTTGGTCTCTTCTCACAAGGAACAAGAGTGAGGGTGACAGAGCCCTGGAATGGGCTGCCCAGGGGTGTTGTGGAGTCTCCTTCTCTGGAGACGTTTCAAACCCACCTGGACGTGTTCCTGTGTGACTTGGTCTGGGTGGTCCTGCTGGGGCAGGGGGATTGGACTGGATGATCTTTCAAGGTCCCTTCCAATCCCTAATGTTCTGTGATTCTGTGAAATGGCCTCAAGCTACCCCAGGGAAGGTTGAGGTTGGCCATCAGGAGAAATTTCACGGAAAGGCTCATCATGCTGTCCAGGGAAGGGGTTGAAAGGCCATCCCTGGCCATGTTTCCCAGTTGTGGGGATCTGGAGCTCAGGGACAGGGTTTAGCAGTGGGTTGGGACAGTTGGATTCAGGGTTGGACTTGATGGTCTTGAAGCTCTTCTCCAGCCTGAACCATTCTGATTCCATTCCATGAAGCACCGCTCAGCCCTGGCCATGGGCAGTCCTGGGGCTGCTGTGGAGGGCTGGGTTCAGTCCCCCAGCTCACATTGTGAGGTCAGGAGTCTCTGTAGGGTTAATACTCCTCTTTGAAGAACGAGAGCAGGATGAGGTTCGAAACCCATGTTGGGTTTCAGTGGGAATCCCAGAAACACTCGTGGCCACTCCAGCCGTCCACTCCCAGTACATCGCGTGGCCGGGTGACGCTGCGACCGGCCTGGTGCCTTTTTGAACTCTGTGATTAATGGGATGAGCAGAAAGGATTTCTTTTTTCCTTGTCGAGCAAGCTCTTGTTTTATTTGGCTTCTGCTGTCCAAGTCCTAGGGATTCCTAGAATTTTCCCTGGCTGCTCGGGAGCTGCTCCGACAACTTCTTTTGCTTGAGCCCTGCTCAGCATTCCTGAGCTGTGGAGGGGGCCCACAACTTCCAGCCCCACACTACAGCTAAGACTCCCCCCTTTTCTGTTGCTGTGGTGCTAGAAACATGAGAATGAAGCCTCACAGGTTCTTCCTCTCATGAGGAGAGGCTGAGGGAGCTGGGGCTGTTCAGCCTGGAGAAGAGGAGGCTGAGGGGAAACCTCACTGCTCTCTACAGCTTCTTCTCTTCAGGGAGAAGGAAACCTCACTCCTTCTCTACAGAAGGGAGTGCAGTGAGGAGGAGGTTGGTCTTTTCTTCCTAGGGACCAGCGATAGGAGCAGAGGAAATGGGGTCAGGTTGTGCCAGGGGAGGGTCAGGTTGGATATGAGGAAAAACCTCTTCCCAGAAAGAGTGGGGAGGCCTTGGAACTGGTTGCCCAGGGAGAGGGTGGAGGCAGCGTCCCTGGAGGGGTTCAACAACCGGGCAGCCAGGGTGTTTGATGAGCTGGGTTAGTGGTTTGGGGTTGTAGGGTAGATGGTTGGACTTGATGATCCTGAAGGGTTTTTCCAACCTTGATGATTTGATGAATCCTGCCAGCCCTACCGCTTGATTCCTCTTTGGAATAGCTGGGGAGATGTTTGTCTCTGCAGGGTCTGCTGCCTAGCTGGGGAGATGTTTGTCCCTGCAGGGTCTGCTGCCTGACCCCCTCACAAGCAGCTTTTTGCTACTGTGTGATGATGCTCTGGCTGTCTCTGGAGAAGCGGAGATGTTCTCCGTGTGCCTGAAGGAACTTCCAACCTGGCTGGGGTTCTTCTGGGTTTTTTCTCTTGGGGTGACTTGTTTCCAGCTCAGGAAGCCTGAGAAGCATCAAAGCTGAATCCAGACTGGGTGGGGATTGGAACAGACTGGACAGGTGTGAGGTGGTGGAGTCACTATCCCTGCTTTAAGACAGCAAATCCTGGTTCTAGAAGTGTGAGAAGTGACCTGTGGCTGCTCTTCCATCTTCCATTTCAGTCTCTCGGGCTGCAGAGCAGCACACGAGTGAGGAGCTTTGCAATCCCTCTTTCCCTGACACTGGTTTGTGTTCCTCAGACCCCTCGTGCAGGCCCCTTCCTCGGTCAGGAAGCCTTATCTGATGTGTTTCCTATCAAGGCAAAGCAGGCAACCCCTGTGCTCTCGCTGTCCCCTTGGCTTGGGGAGCTGGGGCCACCCAGCTGCTGCCTCCTCTTCCTGCTGTTTCTCTCCTAGTTTTCCTCTTCTGCTCTAGTTGATCGTTCCAGTTTGGTTAGTGGTGAAACCCTCGCTGAAAATCCACCCTCTGGCACCTTGAGGACTGGGCTGCAGGTTCATCTGATGGGAGAGAGGTGAAGACCCCTCTCCAGACCCCTCTAATTGCCTTGGGGTGACTGAGCAGAAAACACTGGGGGCGGGGGGGGGGGGAGTGAGGGGAAATTAGTTCCCTTCCTCCTTATCAAAAGGGCTTTGGAAAGGGAAATGAGTTTAATTTGGTGGAGCTTGGGAGGACTGTTTTCCCCTCACCTTATCAGTATGGAAACGTTTTGAGCACAAGATGCCATAAATGCCACAGAACTGTGAGGCACTACCCCGCTCATCCTGTTATAAAATTGAGAGAAGTGAGTTTGTGCTGCTTTTGTTCTCCAGGAGGGCTGGTAGGAAGGGCAGGATGACACCAGCTCCTCACCACGGCAGTGATGCATGCTCAGAGAGGGGGCTGCTCTGCTCCAGCGCTGCTGCCTGATGAGCCCAGAGGCCATCGCTGTCCCCTGGGTGCTCTGGTCAGCCCTGATGGAGAAGTGACCTTCTGCCCTCACATCATGTTTGGCTCCATTAATGAGGGGGAAATTAAGTTTCTTAATTTGACAGAGATTTAGTGCCTGGAGATGATGCTGGTGGCCCTGGACAAGGCTTTGCTGCAGAGCTTTGCTGGGACGTGGAGCTCTGTGCCTGAGCTGCCCGACAGGCCAGCAGTGGGAGAGCTGCTCTGGATGGAATGTTAAATGGAAGTGGAGAAACCTTATGGTGATAGCAGAGACCTCAGAAGGACATCTGGGATATCCTCTGCTTGGGAGAGGAGGGTAGAACCAAAGGTGAGCTGAAGCTCTGCTGGAGTGTGGGGCCACCCCTATCCTAAGGAGCAAAGCCAGGCAGTGTAGAAGGCTGCTCGTGTTCTCCCATGAGCTCCACACTGAGGTGGTCTCTAAGAGCTGAGCTGTAGGCCAGGAGATCTGAGCAGCAGGTTGGGATAGCACCAAGAGTGTCACAAGCAGTGTCCCTCAGGGCTCAGTACTGGGACCAGTCCTGCTTAATATCTTTATCGCTGACCTAGATGAGGGGATCGATGCACCATCAGTAAATTTGCAGATGACACCAAATGAAGCAGCACTGTTTATCTACTGGAGGAGAGTCCCCATCCCTGGAGGGGTGTAAAAACTGAGTAGCCAGAGCCCTTGAGGCCATGGTGTAGGAGTTAGGGGGATGTTAGGCTGAGGGCTGGACTTGATGATCCCGGAGATCCTTTCCAGCCATGATGACTCTATAAGCGAACACCTTCCGTATGGCTACAGTAACGTGGAGGGACATCTCAGCTCCTCGTACATCCTGTGCACCCACCGCAGTGCTGGGGGCAGACAAAAGCACCCATGGTTCTGTTTCCTCTTAGCCAGAGACTATTTCTGGATTAGACCAGCAAGAGGCTGCTAAATCACCCTCAGCCGTGGCTCTGCCTTCCCAGGGAAAGTGTTTGTGTGGACGGCTGGTTATTTTGGGATGAGCTCTGTAGCTCTGAGGTTATTAATAGTGTTTTCTTGTACCCTGTGAGATGATAAGGTGTTAGGTGAGATTTCCCATTAAAACAGGCAACTGGGATGCCCAGGGCTGCAGGGTTTCTTCCTGGGATGCACCACAGCCAGCTGCTCAGGGAGAAACCATTCTGCTCCCAGCCTGTCCAGTAACTTGAGCAGCTCTGCCTGGTGCCCCGAAACCCCTGTGTTTTTCACAGGTTGTGTTTGCAGCCCCGGGGCTGGGAGGGGGGACTGGGTTTTGTAACGATGACAAAGCGCTGCCTCTGCCTATTGTGTTCTCGAGCAACTGGAAATGGGATCGATGTGTAGTGCAGCCTCCGGAGCTTTCCCAGAGGGGAAGAAATATTTCCTCTGCCAGCGGATGGAGCAAGGGACAGTGAAGCAAGAGATGCTGGAACCTGCTCTCAGCCGTGTTGAGGCCATCACGGATCCTCTCCCTGCCAGCCACTGGGTGCAGAAGGGTCCCTGCTTTAGATACAGCAAAGCACCACAGCTGCCTGACACCCTTAGTGTTTCCCAGATGCTCCTAAGCACAAGTTTTCACCTCCCTGAGGAGTTAGTGCTGTTTGATTGGTAAGCTGAGGTGATGGAGTGGAGGCTGCAGCTGGCCTGGAGCACCAGGGCTGTGACAGAACTCGTGGGCTCTGCGTTTATTCCTGAGTCTGAAGAGACTCCTGTGAAGTCACTGTGCTGGTCGGGGTCCCTGGATGGGCAGCCAGGGAAAGGCTGCGTGAAAAATGAACCAAAAAGCTGCTTCTCCTGCTGGTTTCACTGGTGGTACTGGTGAAAAGTGAGAATTAGTCGGGGGTCTGTAAGGAGCAGGTTGTTGGAGGGGCTGGGTATCAGTATTGGATCACCCAGAAAGACTTCCCTGCTCATGAGTCACAGAATCATTCAGGTTGGAAGAGATCTCCCAGCTCATCCAGTCCAACCATCACCCCTACCCCACCCTGACCACCAAACCCTGTTCCCCATGGCCACAGCTACTGGGTGTTTGAACCCCTCCAGGTTTGGGGACTCCCCCTCTCCCTGGGCAGCCTGTTCCAGCCTCTGACCTCTGTCAGGGAAGAAGCAATTCCTGATGTCCAACCTAACCCTCCCTTGGCACAGAGTCACCCTGGAAGCCACCCATGGTGGCCACACAGTGAGCCCTTTGGTTTAGCAGCTCTGTCGTGTCACTACCACAATCAGGATTAATCCATAGGATGCTCTGTATCTCACCCCACCGCAGGGAACCCAGACTTTCCCCAGCTCTGGGGGCTCTACAGTCGCAGCTCCTTGGGAGCAAACAAACAAACAAGTCTGGAAGAGGAGGGCAGCGATCAGCAGAGCCTCAGCTGCTTTGGCTTGTTTTTCCACCCCCCCTTCCTGAAAGGCTCTTTCATCAGGATGTGGAGGGACAAGTGCTTTTTCAAGGCAGGATATCAGGGGGAAGACACAGCATTCGTTCTCCAAACTCCTCCAGTTCCTGGGTAGCATCACCAGCCCCTCCGCTCGGAGCAGAATTTACGGTCGCCCTTTTCTCTTCCTCCTTTGTCTTGCGTTTTGTTGTGGATGGGTTTGGAAGCGGAGAAGGATGTGAGTTTTGACTTTCCTGACTTCTTGATGACTCTTGGGCCAGCACAATGCTCCTGCTGTTCACCCCGTGTCCAGATTAGTATGTATGAGCCTCTCGCTTTGCCGGCTGCTAACCGGGCGTTGATCACCGCTGCTGCCGAGGGGTCGAACACGTTGGGGATGTTCTCTAACAACAGGGTATTTTCTCTCCTTCAGGAGGCTGGAGCCGGTTGCTGCAACAGCAGGATTTACAAGGGGGGTTAGAACTGGGTTGCAGCGCTTTGCTTTTTGCTCTCTATTAGCTTAAAGTCAGCTGCTTTCTATTAGCTGCTCTCTTATAGCTCAGTCCCGATTAGAAGGGACTGAGGGCACAGAGCGGTGCTCGAGCGGAGACAGGGGACGGTGCTGGATGCTCAAGTCAAGAAGGAGCTTCTGCAGAGAGAGGATGTGACACCTTACGGCATCGTGCTGAGGACAGGCTGGGTCGGGACAAGCCGCATTTCGTGAGCAGTTTAAGAGGCAGAGATTGGAATTGGAGAGGAAATCTCACTCTCAGCAGGTCCTCTGGCTTTGCTTTCTGGTTCATTTCCGTGCGGATGACCAAGATGTTGCTCTGGGGATTGTCCTTTCCCTCCAGCTGGGAATATTCTTCTCTATTGGAAAAGATCCCCTGACTGCAGGAGAAGAGGAGACCAAGCGAGCTGAACCAGCACAGCAGGAGATGCCGATGCCTTTGGGAAGGAGCTCTGTCCCTTCCCAAGATTTTCCCTGCTGCAGAAATCATTAGGGATCAAAGAAAATCCCTTGGGACATTGTTCTTTCACTTTCCCAAAGAAATCTTTCCCCGGATTCTTGGGACAGGAATGGTGTCCTCACGCCTTATCTAAGCCTTCCCTTCCTCTTGCTGGAAAAACAAGGGCAGTGTGTGTGAAGCGGTGTCCAGCAAATATCCTCTGCACTGGGCTTTTGTCTAACTCCTGGCCTTTCTTAACCCTTTCCTGTGGGATGTGGGGTCTGAAGGAAACCAGACTCTTCCCGGCTTTGCTTACAGAGTGACCCCAGTTCCCATTAGTGAGTGCCAGGCGTTCAGGATCCCAATGGAGCTCCACACGGCTCCTCTTCTCTCACAGCTGCGTAGCGAAGGGCGCAGTGAGTCCTGATGGAGGAAACCTTGGTTCCATCCCGCTGGCGCTTTATTGTGGAGCCTGGAAATCTCAAACCCCGATTTTTCTGGGAATTCTGCACCTTGAAGATCCAGTTGGGAACGCAGGAAGAAATCTGACAAGATGTGAAGTTCCTCCCTGTGCTCACGGAAACACCGAGGCAGAGCGGCGCCTTAGTGCCTGAGGACCCCGGATAGAGAGCAGAACAGACAAGTGCTGGGAGCAGTGACTACCGTGGCACCATTTTCCACAGCACAAGTGTCTCCTGAGGGACACAGCCTCACCCTGGAGACTTTCTGTTAAGGAAAGAGCAGCCAGTAACCACCACCGAGCCACAACTGGAAGCAGAAGGCAGCAGAACGTCGGCTTTGCAACCAGGACTGTCTCCCACGATGGTTTCAGGACTGTAGGAAGTGCCCCCAAAGCAGCTCCTGGGGCAGCTAGGAGGTAGTTTGGAAGATGCTGATTTTCAGCCTGGTAGGAGTCTCAAACTTCACCCTGGAAGGCCCCCGAGTGCTTTATGGCACAGTGTAATTACCCCAGTGCTGGTGCCTGCTCTAACTACTGGTTTTGAAGTCGTGGGGCTCTGTGGGGATCCTATTATGGGTTTGCCACGAGGGCTCTATCTGGCTGGAGCAGTGAGGATCCCATTATGGGTTTGCCACGAGGGCTCTATCTGGCTGGAGCAGAGCGAAAACTCTTCTGCTGTTGCGTCGGTTGTTTGTTCCCCTGAGGTTTCAGAGCCATTTCCTCTCTCTCGTGATGTTCCCTTCCTCTTCAAACCTACAGGTGGTTGCGTGTTCGGTGTTTGCCTTGCAAAGAAACCTCCAGCACCGCAATGAGTAGGAACCGATTGACTCAGCCCCTGATCTCCAGTGGTTTTACAGGTCGGAGCCTGCACAGAATTCTTCCCCTCTGCTGGTTTTAAGGTGCGGGATTCGATAAGGCAGCGGTAAAGCCCTTTCCAGCCCGTGACAGCTCAGGCAGGTCACTCGTGCAGTGGCCAAGCGCTGAAGCAGCTGACACACAGACAATCCTGGAGCTGTGCTGTGCGAGTGCTGGGGTCAGGCTTTGGGAACGGCTTCTCCTGGCAGAACCCTACTGTGTTTTAGTGAGGGGAAAGCCCTTCCTTCTCTGAGCTCTACCCAGCTGTGTGTTTTGCTGCTGTTTCCTTTCCATTGACTTCCCCTGTCCTTTGTTTTCCAGCCTAAGTGAGAGCTTTTTCATGGTGAAAGGAGCAGCTCTTTTCCTACAACAAGGAAACAGCTCCCAGGGCCAGCGAAGTCTCCAGCATCCTCACAAGCATGCAGGTACTGGATGAAATCACCCACTGAAGTGCTTTCCCTCTTCCCCCTCTTGCTTTGCAGCTCCCTAGCACACAGGGGTGATGGGGTAGGGGGGCGGAATGACTCCTGTGATTGTCACAGGGGGCCTGGTACAACCTGCTGAGGGAAACCAGGTTTCCAACCCACTGGATTTGGAACGGGAACGTGGGATGGAGGGTTCAACTTGTGTCATTGTCTCACAACTGTCGTTGGAGCAGGGCTGAATCCCCCACACCTTGGGAACCCTGCTGAGCCAGAAGCTCTGTGCTGAGGCTCTGTCAGATGAAGCAAAGTCACTTGTGCTTCAGTGGTTTGATCTTTGGCTCTGGGGAGGGCAGTGGGTTGGGCTGAGTCATGGGGCTCTAGCAGCCCTTCTGTAGCCCGATTCAGCACAGCAGGGTCCCATCTCCCAGTGCTCACGGCCCTTTCGGTGCCAGCTCACAGGGGTTGCTCTTGTGTACTACCTGTTGCTGAGGTTGGTGTTACCAGTGGGAGTGAGGAACCTTTTAACAGGATTTGAGTCTCTGCTCCTTCTATCCCCTGCCCTCTCCAGTTAACTCTTCAGAGCCTTGAACTGTGATACAGTTCAAGAACAACCTGTCACCAGTGGGGAGTTGTATGGTGAACGTAGATAAGGACTGATAAGCAGACAGGAGGTTCAGGGGGAAGGGTCCTGCCCAGGGTGGTGGTTGAGTCCCCATCCCTGGATGTGTTTAAAAGTCACTTAGATGTAGTGTTGGGGGATCTGGTTTAGGGGTGAACTTGTAGAGTAGGGTTGATGGTTGGACTTGAGGATCCCAGGGGTCTTTTACAACCTCAATAGTTCTAAGATTCTGTACTTCCCTCATGTACTTTCTGCCTTCTCTCTTGGCCACGTTTGGGCTGAGTGATTAGAAGGGGGGAAGAAATGAGCTCGTCGGGGCGTTTGGAGAACAGCAGCATGTGGGAAGGCACAGTGTGGTACTGTGTGTCTGCTGCTTAGTAAACACTCCCAGCACAAAGAGGCTGTTTGAATGCCAGCCTTGGCTTTGGGTTTCTTCAATTGTCAGCAATTTTGTTAAACCCAGCAGCCATCCTACAGAAGGAATTTTATCTGGTATGGAACGTGAAGAGCACGCTGCCCAGTCCTGAGATAGCAACTTGCTTCAGTTTCTTGCAGATTCCTCTCACTTGTTTTCACCACACAGAAATGTGCCCTCTGCTCTAGAGCCTCAGGGACTTGCTGCATGAGATAGGAGGGATCTATCACCCAGATCAGGCTCCTCTCTCAGCTCTTCATCAGCTCCTCTTCAGACAGACCCTTTCTGATCCTTGCCCTGCAGGTGATTTGCCCCAGCACCTCCAGGTGATGATCAACCTCCTGCGCTGTGAGGACAGGATCAAACTGGTAAGGAAAGACACGTTTTCCTTGTCCTCCACTCCTTTTGCCGCGGTCCTTACATCCAGGTATGAGTTGGTTCGAGAAACTGGCCAGTTTGCAGTGGGTTTGTTTTGTTAGATGTGATTTTTCCAGTCCCCTAGCAGACACAGAGAGAGGAGAAGAGGCAGGAGTTTGCTGGTGCTGGTGAGCACTCAAGTCAGTCTTGAAATTGCATCCAGACAGGGCTGATCTGCCTCCCTGTGGCTCTGATACTGCAGCTAGCAAGAGCTTTAGGGCACAATTACAGCTTAAAAGAATAAAATGAGGCAGCACTGGGAGGACTAACGTTGAGGAGGCTGGTTTGCAATGCTCTGTGACCTTAAGGGTCGGTACTGGGACCAGTACTCTTCAGTCTGTTCATTAATGACTTAGATGAGGGATTAGAGTGCACTGTCAGCAAGTTTTCTGATGACACAGAGCTGGGAGGAGTGGCTGACACCCCAGCGAGCTCAGCTGCCCTTTGGTGGGACCTGGACAGGCTGGAGAGCTGGGTAGGGAGACATTGAATGAACTGTAACGAGGTCAGTGTAGAGTCTGGCATCTGGGCGAGAACAGCCCCAGGGACCAGCACAGGGGTGGGGACTGACCTGTCAGAGAGCAGTGACAGAGAAAGGGACCTGGCGATCCTGGTGGCCAGCAGGATGACCAGGAGCCAGCAATGGGCCCTGGGGGCCGAGAAGGCCAATGGCATCCTGGGGTGGATCAGAAAGGGGGGTGGTTAGGAGATTGAGAGAGGTTCTCCTCCTCCCCCTCTACTCTGCCCTGGGGAGACCACAGCTGGAATCTTGTGTCCAGTTGTGGGCCCCTCAGTTCCAGAAGGA
>JAOXOE010000776.1:8171266-8193543 GCA_028565055.1 Phoeniculus purpureus | reverse complement strand
TGGATTCCCTCAGCGCTGGCTCTCACCTCTCTGGCTGGTAGCCCTGGCTGTGCCCTCGCCCTCCGCGCTGGGTCTCTTCTGGCTGCTTTCGAAACCCTCTGAACAGAGTTAAAAGGGAACAAAAAAAACCCACCCCAACCCAAAAAGATCCCCCTCGAGCATGGGGGAGCCGCCGGGTCCTAATGCCAGCCCCTTCCTCCTCCTCCTCCTCCTCCTCCTCCTTCTCCTCCTCTTCCCAAGCTGCTGCTGCCAGGAGCCGGGGCGGGGAGGGGGGAGAAGGGTCAGCGGCAGGAGTCGATCTCTGGCTGGAGCTGGGGGTTAGGGGCAGGTTGGGGGGTTCTAGTCAGGGCAGCCTCTTCTTTCTTGGGGTTCACAGTGGGTTGGGGAAGGGCAGAGGGGGGAAAGGGGGGGGTTTGGTGCAGCCCTGGGGTTAGGTTGGGATTAGGGGCTGGGGTTAGGCTGGATCTAGGTAGGATTTAGGGCTGGGGTTAGGCTCAGTTTAGGTTGGGTTTAGGGCTGAGGTTAGGTTGGGTTTGGGCTGGGGTTTAGGCTCAGTGTAGGTTGGGTTTAGGGCTTGGTTCAGGCTCAGTTTAGGGCTGGGGTTTAGGTTGGGCTTAGGGTCAGTGTAAGTTGGGTTTAGGACTGGCTTTAGCCTCAATTTAGATTGGGTTTTAGGACTGGGTTTAGGCTCAGTTTAGGGCTGGGTTCAGTGAGATGAAAGGACTGTGTTTGGGATCTCAGAGAACCCCCCCAAATTTGGGGTCTTGGGCTCCCCCTTCACCCCTCCTGACCCTACACTTGGCCTCAGCCTCAAGTGGCAGCTGAGGATGCACCAAGCCCAGGTGGATTCACAGCTGTATCCTGGGATGGAGGAGGAGGAGGAGGAAACCCCATAAAATCCCATTTCCCTCCCATTTTTATGGGGAAACCCTTAAAATTCCCTATTTTTTTTTCAGATACCCCCCAAAATCTGGGATCCTGGGGCCCCCATTGCCCCTCCTGACCCCACTCTTGGCCTCAGCCTCGAGGAGCAGCTGAGGATGCTCCAGCCCTGAGTGGACCTACAGCCTATCCTGGGATGGAGGTGGGGAAACCCCATAAAATCCCCTTCCCCCCGCCCCGGGCCGAGGATGCCGGAGCCGAGTGGAGCCCCTGTGGGATGGTGGAACCAGCGCTGCTGGCTGAGGGGCCCCCTTTCCCCCCGCTGGCTGGCAGCTTTCCGGAGGATGCGGGATCCCAGCTGCACCCCGGCCAGGCTGGGGATGTTCCCCCCAAAACTCCCTGAGCCCACCGATGACCCCAAACCTGGCATCGGGGGCTAAAGCCCTGCAAATCCGAGGCAGCTCAAAGCCCAGGAGCAAGCCGGGGCAGCTGGAGGGCTGGGATGGAGGGAGACGCTCCCTGGGGCTGGGGATTTTCCACCCAGTATCCCCAGTGCTCCGACCCCACAAGCAGCTGGGGTGAGGGCTGAGTGTTTCTGCAGCCGCTGTGGGGTCTGGCTGCTCTGAAACCCCACAGTTCCAGCCTGAGGGGAGACGCAGTGGGGATTCCAGGGGTCTCCCACCTGGAACAGGGAAGAATTCCCCCAAACAAGCCCAGAAAGCTCCTTCCCAGCCCCAAGTCCAGCATCACCCTCATCCCCAGCCCCATCACCCTCCAGCAAGGAGCAGGAGCCGCCTGTGAATAATTAAAAGGACTCTGCAAAACCACCCTCTCCCCATCCCAAGGCCAGCAAAAACCAGTGGAGGACAACAACTGGGACCGGGGGTGGGCACAGACGGGTCCCTTTGGCTGTGAGAGCTGCCCGGCTTCTCCGGCGGCTGTTGGTGTCTGCTGTTGTAGGGGGTTTTTTTGGGCTCAGGAAGGCTGAGTTCATAGCTGCAGCCTTGGCCAGGGCTTCAGGAAACCTCTTACCTCTGCTTGTGCCTCATTTCCTGCCCTAATCCCCAGCTCCCGGAGGGCAGAGGCGCCGCCGGCGCTCCGAGGGGTTCAGGCTTTGCTGCCAGAATCGACCTCTGGTCCAAGAGCTGGGCGTGGAGGCGGCTGAAACGCACCCCCTCAGCAAAAAGGGGGTGCAGGCGTCGGCTCAGGCAGGATGCGGCCGCTTCATCCACCGGCTCTTCCTCTCGCCGAGGAGATTTGGGATTTTCCAGCCAATTCTGAATTTCGAGGAAATTCCAGGCTCCAGAGGTCTTTGACTCACGGATGCTCCCGGCTCAGGCTGCTGGAATCCCAGCAGGGCCATCACTGCTTTCGAGTACCGATGACGGCATCGTCCAGCCCAGACGGGGAACGGATGAGGAACGTTGTGTCCAGGTCTGGGCCCCTCAGCTCCAGCAGGACACGGAGCTGCTGGAGAGAGCCCAGCGCAGAGCCACAGGGGTGAAGGAGGGAGGGGAGCAGCTCCCTGCTGAGGAGAGGCTGAGGGAGCTGGAAAAGGAGCCTGAGGGGTGACCCCATGGATGTTGATCAATATGGGAAGGGGCAGGTATCAGGAGGATGGAGCCAGGCTCTGCTCAGGGGCACCCAGTGACAGGACAAGGGGCAGCGGGTGTGAGCTGGAGCAGAGGAGGTTCCACATCAGTGTGAGAAGGACCTTCCTGCCAGTGAGGGTGCCAGAGCCCTGGCAGGGGCTGCCCAGGGGGGTTGTGGAGTCTCCTTCTCTGGGGCCATTTCAAACCCTCCTGGCCATGTTCCTGTGCGACTGGATCTAGGGGATCCTGCTGTGGCAGGGGGGTTGGACTGGCTGATCTCTAGAGGTCCCTTCCAATCCTGAATCATAGAATCATTAGGGATTAGAAGGGACCTCAAAAGATCATCCAGTCCAGTCTCTCTGCCAGAGCAGGATCACCTAGACCAAGTCACACGGGAACATGCCCAGAAGGGTTTGAAACATCTCCAGAGCAGGAGACTCCACAGCCCCCCTGGGCAGCCCCTGCCAGGGCTCTGGCACCCTCATGTTCTGCAATTCTGTGCCCCTAAAGCCTCTCCTTCCCACCTCTCCCACACAGCCCCCTCTCAGGCTCCTCCAGCCAAGGCAGCTCAAGCAGTCAAGAAAATAGTGTTAATTTATTAGACGGCCCCCACGCCGGCAGCGTGAAGCACCTGAGGCACCCTCCCACCCACACAACCCCCTTGATGAGCTGGAAGAGAGTTAAAAAATAAAGAGATTTAGGGGTTGGGGTTTTTAATCCCACAAAGGTCCTGCCCACCAGCTCTGCAGGAGCATGGCAACGGGAGATGGTGCTCGTGGCCGCTCCCCGGGGGGCTTGGGGATGGATGGAGCATCCTTGGTGAGGCTTGTAAACAGATCCTACACATCTAGGGCAGCCGTGGGGAAGGCAAAGGGGGGTCGTATTTTTCACAGTGAGCAGAGATGTGGGGCTGGAGGCAGGTGTTTTGCTGTGAGAGGATCTCTGATCCTCTCTCTTGATGGTTTTGATTGACCAGGAGAGGAAAAAGGAGGTGGCATCCCCACAGGGGAGAGAGGTTGGAGGCCAGCGGGGGAGTGGAAGAGGTCCTGGAGGAAGAGCTGAGATGGACTGTTTCTCTTGGAACATTTCTCTTCTCCAGGACCATTTCTCCTGGACCAGTTCTCTTCTCCAGGACCCATTCTCTTCTCCAGCACCGTTCTCCTGGACCAGTTCTCTTCTCCAGGACCCATTCTCTTCTCCAGGACCCATTCTCTTCTCTAGCAGTGTTCTCCAGGACCCATTCTCTTCTCTAGCACCGTTCTCCTGGACCAGTTGTCTTCTCCAGGACCCATTCTCTTCTCCAGCACCGTTCTCCTGGACCCATTCTCTTCTCTAGCACTGTTCTCCAGGACCCATTCTCTTCTCTAGCACCATTCTTCTGGACCAGTCCTCTTCCCCAGGACCTTCTCCCTCAGTCTACGTCTCCAGCACCTCCTCCTCTCGGCCATGGCTGTGGATTCACAGGGCCATTCCGAAGGTCTCCCCGCGGAAGCCCTGCCCAGCGCATCCCTCGATTTTCGGGGTAAATAAATAAAGGAGAAGCGTCCAAGGGCCACTGGGCAGCGCTGGCGGGGGGAGCCCCACACGGGTTATCTCACAGCGATGGACATCTTGGGGGTAGCAAAGAGTGGTTCGTTGAGGGGTGGCCAGGGTGGCTGCTGCTGGCTCAGTTCCTTCTCCAGCCTCTTGAAAAGCTTCTTGGAGACTTTCTTGCGGCGCAGCTTGCGGAGGCAGCTGAGCAAACCGTGGTCCAGGGCTGTCTGCAGGAAAGATGGGAGAGAACGGGTTTTGGGGAGGTGGAAGATCCTGAGGAGAGGGCAGAGCTGCTGCCAAGGTGAGCTCTGCTCTCTCCTGGAGAAAGGTTCCTGAAGGATGTGGAGCCTCTCCCTGAGGAGGAAAAGCTGGGGCTGTTCAGCTGGAGAAGAGAAGCCTGAGGGGTGACCCCATGGATGTTGATAACTAGGGGAAGGGTGGGTGTCAGGAGGATGGAGCCCAGCTCTGCTCAGGGGTGTCCAGTGACAGGACAAGGGGCAGCGGGGACAGGCTGGCACAGAGGAGGTTCCATGGAAACAGAAGAGAAACCTCCTTCCCTATGAGGGTGACAGAGCTCTGGCCCAGGCTGCCCAGACAGGTTGTGGAGTCTCCTGCTCTGGAGACCTTCAAACCCACCTGGATGTTCCTGTGTGACCTGATCTAGGGGATCCTGCTCTGGCAGGGGGGTTGGACTGTATGATCTCTGGAGGTCCCTTCCAACCCCTGATGCTCTATGACAGAAGGAGGACAACCCACGTCCCTCAAGTGCCCAGCTCAGCCTCACCCACCTCCAGCACAAAGGCAGCGAAGAAGTTGAGGGCAGCAACCCCCAGCAGCAGCAGCTTGAAGTTCAAGTCGTCTATTTCCTTCAGCTTCAGCAGGGCTTTGGGGAAGCCCAGCGGGTAGAGTGTCAGCCAGATCATGAGGCCGAACAGGAGGACGAGGACTAACAAGAAGAGCACTGAGGGTGAGAAGGAAGATGAAGGTGAAACAGGAGGAAGGAGAAGATTTGCTGCCTCTCTTCACCCGCACAACCAGCACCGTCCTCACCGTTGGTGTAGAGCGGCTCCCGGAAGGGGTACCCCTTGGACATGGCGACAGCCAGGATGAGGTACTGGAAGCCGGTGATGCAGAACAGGACTGTGTTCTCGTAGTTGGGCAGGTTTTGGGGAGCCATCACGGTGCTGTTGAGCGGCACGTACCTGGGCCAGGGCAGGGGAGAAGGCAGAGGGTCAGCCAGAGCGAGGAGAAGGTCCAAACGCCAACCCACTGCTCTCCACGAGGACAAGGGAAGGTGGCTGGGTGCATCCTCGATGCCAAAGCCCCAGCCAAGCACCTGGGCTTCACCGCAATCCCCTGCTCCGCTCCCCCACGGCCAAACCCAGATGCTTTTGGGTCTCTTACCAGCTCTGAGAGACGGTGATGTAGTAGCTGAGGACCTGCACGGTGATGAGCAGAGCTGTTTGGAGGAGCAGGCTGCCCAGCACCAGGACGCTGATCAGTGCCCCCTGGGGACGCTCCACCCCCAGCTCCTGGGCAGGACCAGTGCGACCCATCAGCACTGCCACGGTGGTGGTGATGATGAGGTCGAAGAAGAGGAACTGGAAATCGCTGAGGTTGGTGTTGATCTGGGAAGGAGAAACCACCCGCTCTCAGTGCAGGGAGGGCTGGGAAGGGAAGGGTGAAAGCCCGGTCACCCAGAGGCATCCCTGAGCTCCCCAGGGGTTCAGGACTCACTGTGTAGAGCAGCAGGACAGACACGAACTGCACCAGGCTGTAGAGGGCCATGTACTTGAAGACACCGAAGGAGGTGACCAGTGAGCATCTGCCCTCCCTGCAGCGAGAAAGCAGAGCCACCCCCTTCTGCAAGTTGTCCCAAAGAGGGGATCGGGGCCTCTCCAGAATCACAGAATCACTGGGGTTGGAAAGGACCTCCAGGATCAAGTCCAACCCTCAATCCAACACCTCCATGACTACCAGACCATGTCCCACAGGGCCACATCCAGTGACCTTCTGAAACCCTCCAGGGATGGGGACTTCCCCACTGCCCTGGGCAGCCTGTTCCACTGCTCTGTCACTGCAGACATTGTTCCCCATTTCCAACTTGAACCTCCCCTGGGGCAACTGGTGGCCATTTCCTCTGGTCCTGTCAGCAGGGATTTGGGAGAAGAGGCCAATCCCAGCCTCCCCACACCCTCCTTTCAGGGAGCGGTAAAGGGCAATGAGGTCTCCTCTCAGCCCCTCTCCTTCAGGCTAAACAACCCCAACTCCCCCAGCCTCTCCTCATCAGACCTGTTCTCCAGTCCCTTCACCAGCTCCATTGTCCTTCTCTGTCCCCACTCCAACACCCCAAACGTCTTTCTTACACTCTGGTGCCCAAACCTGCCCCCCAGCAGCTCCTACCCCCCACGGCAGCTCACCGGATGACGGTGGGCACGCACTCGATGTTGGCCATGCGGGAGGTGAAGGGCGACGCCACCGATGCCTCTGCCTCTGACAGCGAGATTCCCACGTCAGCTGCCTTCAGGGCCCCACAGTCGTTGGCCCCGTCCCCACACATCCCCACACAGTAGCTGTGAATCACAGAATCACAGAGTCACACAACCGTAGGGCTGGAAGGGACCTCCACAGGGCAGCCAGTCCAACCCCCCTGCACCAAGCAGGGCCAGCACTCACCAGACCAGGTTGCCCAGAGCCCCATCCAGCCTGACTCCAGGGATGGGGCCTGCACCCTCTCTCTGGGCAGCCTGTTCCAGGGATCCCCCACCCTTAGATTCAACAACTTTTTCCTCCTATCCAGCCTCCATCTGCCCTTTTGCAGCTTCAAACCAGGACCCCTCGTCCTACCACTCCCTGTGCTTGGGAACAGCCTTCCCCAGCCTTCTGACAGCCCTTTCCAGGGATGGGAAGGTCGCTAGAAGTTCCCTCTGGAGCCTTCCCCTCTCCAGGCTGCACAGTCCCAGCTCCCTCAGGCTGTCCCGAGAGCAGAGGGGCTCTCGGGGAAGAAGGGAGCCCACACTGCATAGTGGGAGGGGGCAGAAGCCTCACTGCACCCCCATATTTAGGATCACCCCACATCTAGAGGGTGCCGACTGCTGTGGCACACACGAAGAGCCTCTGGGCAGAGGACTAACCTCTCATCCTGTGTCCCTTAGGGCTTACTTGAGCTCCTGAAGGCTGCACACCAGCTGAGTCTTCTGCTCAGGCGACATGCGGGCGAACACGGTGGCTCGGAGGAGGATCTGCAACGAGGGAAAGGCCTCTGTGTTGGTGTCACAGCACCCCACACCCCTGTGGGACTTGGTTATTTAGAGCTCTGCCAGCTCAGCACCTTCCCCCGGCCCACAAAACCTCCCTAGGGCATTTTGCTTTGGAGCAGTGAGGCTGCAGCGTGAAACTCCGGAGAGATCCACCTCGCCAAAGGATCCCCCGCGGCTGGACTCACCTTGGGCAGGAGGTCGGCGAAGTGCTCACACACCACGGCGAAGGATTTGCCGTTCAGGGCAAAGTGGCAGGGTTGGGGCTGCAGGGAGCTGCTGTCCTGCTGGGGCAGGCTCTGCCAAGAGAAATGACTCCTCATTTCTGCAGCAGGGCCACACCTGGTGCTCAAACCCCACCGAGATCCTGAGGAAAGGGTCTGAACCAGCATCCTACAGCCGCACGGGGTGGGACGTAATGCAGCTTCGCCTAAACTTCCACTTCAGGCACAAAAACGATGATGTTTTGGATAAAAACCTTGTGGGACCAAGCCTGGAGCTGGAGCTGAGGTGTTTGGAGCATCAGTGCTCACAGGAGAAACAGGAGCGTGTTATCACAGCTGGAACTGCCTCTATGAGGAACCCTGAGAGTCTCTAAGGAGCTTCTCAGTCTGATGAGGAGAGGCTGAGGGAGCTGGAAGATTTTAGTCTGGAGGAGACTCAGGGGGGACCTTCTCCCTCTCTCCAGCTCCCTGAAGGGAGGTTGTAGTCAGGTGGGGGTCTGGCTCTTGTCCCAGGCAACCAGCACCAGGACAAGTTGGCAGGGCCTGAAGCTGCCAGGGGAGGGTTAGGTTGGGTGTTAGGAAGCCCTTCCTCATGGGAAGGGGGATCAGAGCCTGGACTGGACTGCCCAGGGCAGTGGTGGAGTCCCCATCCACCCCTGGAGGTGCTGAAGGACAGCCTGGCTGCAGCCAATGTAGTGATGTTAGGTCCTGGTCTGGGCTGGCTGAGCTCAGAGGGCTTTTCCAGCCTCAATAACTCTTGTGATGGTGCAAAAAGCAACTCCTACAAGTTTGGGCTTTACAGACACCCTCCCCAAGGTCTCACCTCTGGCTGCTCTTCATCCTGTGAGTGCTCAGCCAGGATGAACTTCAGAGCAGCAGGTTTGTCATGGTCGGGGGGGGATGCATTGACGAAGATCACCCGCTCCTTGGGCTCCAGCATGCGGCAGCTCCTGGCCACGTTCACAGCCGTCAGCATGTTGTCTCCTATCAGAAAGGGGTGACGGGGCTGAGTAACCACAAGCTGTGCTGGCTGTTCGGTCTCAGACTGAGAAGAGCAGCTCGATGCTGCGGCACCCTCTCTACAGACCACATTTAGGGTCATTCATGGACTCGGTTGGGTTGGGAGGGAGCTCAGAGCTCACCCAGTGCCAACCCCCCGCCATGGGCAGCAACACCTCGCACCAGACCAGGGTGCCCACAGCCCCGTCCACCTGGCCTTGAGCACTGCCAGGGAAGGAGCAGCCACAGCCTCCCTGGGCAACCTGTTTCAGGGCCTCAGCAGCCGCCCAGAGAGGGATTTCTGCCTCAGATCTCATCTCCATCTCCCCTCTTTGAGCTTGAATCCAGCCCCCTTGTCCTAGGGCCAGAGTCCCTGGTCCCTCTGCAGATTTCTGCTCCAAGGGCTAAGATTAGGTGTTGAGAAGGCAGATGAGTCCCAGGGATGGGTTAGGACAAGAAACATCTTCACAGGAGGCAAAGAATCACTGAATCCCAAACTGGATTGGGCTGGGAGCTCTGAGCTCACCCAGTGCCAACCTCCTGCCATGGGCAGCAACACCTCTCACACACCAGACCAGGTTGCTCCTCTGATTTCTGGTGGAGATGCCCACCACCTCTTCACAGTGTGAAGGGTTATACCTGCCCCATGTCTGCCCCCAGTCCCCCCCAGCAGGGTCACCTGTCACCATGACTGAACGGATGTTGGCGTTCCTCAGGAGGTGAATCACAGGCGCCGACTGGGGCTTGAGGACGTTTTTCATGACGAGGAAGCCCAGGAAGGTCAGGCCGCTCTCCACAGAGTCCCTTGAGGGATACAACAGGCTGTTCAACACCAGAGGTTGGTGTGACCAGCTAAACATCCAGCTGGGGAGCAGCCAGCCACCGCTTCGGGACGGGTTGGGGTTTGACTCCTTGTGAAACACTCGGAGCAAACAAGATCTAAGTGGAGAAATAAAAAGGTTGTTGGCACCAACCTTGGGAGCTGCAGGGCCTCCTCGAAGGTAGTCACTGTGCTCAGGGGTTTGCAAGCCAGACCCAAGACCCGGAAGCCGTCAGTAGTGTAGTGTCGCAGCATCTGGGAGAAATCCAGGGGCACTGCCAGCAGGGAGGAGGAAAACAAAGTCAAGATGCTGGATGAACCCGAGAGGAGCCGCAGCCTGAGCTCCCAGAGGAGCTTTGGATGCTCAGCCAGACCATCCACCCCACCTCCTTCCCCATCTTCTGGCTCTTGTTTTCTAACCCCCATGTGACTGGAGCTAATCCCGCACGGCATCAGCGAGGTAAAATGTGAGGGTGATGGAACAGCAGGACCGGCTGCTTCTCAGCTTGGGGGTGATAGTGAACCAGTATCCCCAGCACGTACCAGTTTCCTTGGTGCAGAGGCTAGCCACCATCTCCGGTGCACCCTTGACATAGACATGGGCTGCGGTTTCACCAGGCAGCTTCACCAGGACACTCATCCTCTGCAAGGAAGAGGAGAAGGGGAAACGCCGGAGGATCCCCACGGGTGCCTGGTGCTTCTGAGGAGGAGAGGGACAGGGTGTCAAGGCCAGGCAGGACCTTCTTGAGGAGGTCCAACCTCTCTAGGGACTGTGAAGCACAACAGCTCCTAGAGGATGAGGAGTCTCAGCTGTTCTGGTCCACAGGACCTACCCTGTCTCGTGGCTGCTCTTCCTCGGGTGGAGGTTTCATCACAGCCAGAACCTTCGTCCCAAACTGCTGCAAGGCTGGCAGCTCCCCCTCCTCCTCTTCCATCATCTCCAGACGCTGAAACCGAGGCAGAGGCTTTGAACTCCCTCTTCTCCGAGCAGAGCCAACTCCATCCTCACAGACATGCAGCTCAGCCCACCGCTCGCCTTACCCAGCCGGTGGACTCCACCATCTTGAGGTCCACAGGGTCCCCGATGGGCTGTGCCCGCAGCAGCAAGACAGTGTGGCAAGTGGCCAGGGAGTAGAGCAAGGGACCGGCAGGCAGGCAGCGGGGCTCGTGGATGATGGGCATGAAGTGGTGGTTCTCCAGTGGGACCACCCCCCAGACATCCAGACCTTCCTCTGTCAGGGTTCCTGTCTGCAGAGAAGACAACAGTGGGACCAGGCCAGCCCCTCGAGCCGAAACCTCCCCCTGCTGAGCTGGTCCCTCAGAGTCACCTTGTCGAAGCAAACGAGACGGATCTTCCCGCAGAGGTTGATACGGGGAGGGCTGATGCAGAAGATGCCCTGTTTCTTCAGCCTGTTCTGGGCGTAGATGGTGCCCACCGTCATGGCAGCTGGGAGAGCCGGAGGCACGATGACGGTGACAAGGTCGAGGGCACGGATGATGATCTGCTCCGTGGAGACCTGGCAGGTGAGGAGGAAGAGCAGTGGGCGTCCTGTAGCACTCAGCTATCCCCGCCGGGTCGCAGTGGCAGCCTGAGCTTGAGGATCCACCAGCTCGGACAACCCTACCTGGTTCCTGATGAGGATGAGGATGCTGTAGAGGGTGCCGACGAAAGCTGTGCGGGAGGGAGAACGGCCTTGGTTACAGAGCAAAGCAGATGAAGGGTGGGTTTAAGCACTGCAAGAAGAGTTTGGCTGCTCCTGGCCAGGTCTCCACGCTCGGACGTACCCAGGATGGAGAGGAACAGCATGAACTTCACAGCATCCTTGTAGAACTTGAAGCTCACGGGTTTGGGGTAGAGGATGGAGCTGATGAGATCCCCTTTAGCTGTGCAAAACCCTGCAGGACAAGGGCAGCAGGAAAACACAACCTAAGGCCCTGCTCTGAAGGATGTGGTTGCATCAAGGCTTTTCCCCTCAACTCCTTACCTGTGCGGGTCACCACGGCCAGCACTTCTCCACCCATGTAGGATTTGGCTTGGATAACCTGTGTCCCGCAGAAGAGCGTGTGCCTCCTGTGCTCCTCGGGGGAATAGATGGTGCTGGCACCATGGCTGCCAGCTGGGAGAGGGGTTTTCATCACTGGCACACTCTCCCCTGCAGTGGGGAACAGCACAGAGAGGGTTTTGTCACCCTGGGGGGTTCAGGATTCATTCAGCATGGATGAGAAGGGGCTGCTATAGGGCCACTGGGAGATGAGGTTCATCTTCTCCCCCCAAAAATCATACAACCATAGAATGGGTTGGGAGGGAGCTCAGAGCTCACCCAGTGCCAACCCCTGCCATGGTCAGCAGCACCTCTCACCAGACCAGGGTGCTCACAGCCCAGTCCAACCTGCTCTTGGACACTGCCAGGGATGGAGCAGCCACAGCCTCCCTGGGCAACCTGTTCCAGGGCCTCAGCAGCCTCCCAGGGAGGGATTTCTGCCTCAGATCTCCTCTCAGTCTCCCAGCTCTGTGGGGTGGCCAGGGCTGCAGAGGCTTCCGAGGCTTCTTTGTTGACCCAACTGCCCAAGGTTTGGACCGGTGCAGGGAACCGGCTTCATCGCCTGCCGCTGCCTCACGCTGGACTTTCTCCCCTCAACCCCTGGCTAGCCAGGACATCTCACCTGGAGCCAGTTTGCTCCCAGGGATCCCCCAGCAGGACACAGACCTGTGCCAGAGGTGTGCAGCTCCATCCCCACACTGGCCAGGAGCTGCTCCACGCCCTCCAGCCAGGACAGGGGGACTTGCATCATTGCCACCACCGCTGCCTTGATAGCCAGGACGGATGGATCCAGGCACACTGCCTCCAGCCTCCCCAGCTCCCCTCGCAGGCTCTCGCTGCTGCAGGAGCTCCTCAGGCAAACCTGGAGCAAACACAGCCAGCAAGAAGAAATGAGGACCGAGCCTGTCTGAGTCCAAACACACTCCCTCACGCTGCTCATCTCCTGGGTACCGGTGGGTTGTCAGCATGAGAGGACTGACCTGGAGCTCTTGCAATGACTTCTTGAAGACCTCAACACTCGCAGACGCCTCCTTCTCCTTCGTGAGCCTGGAGCTCAATTCCTCCTGCAGATGCTTCTCTCGCTCCCGACTCTGTCGGTGTTCCTCCGAGATCTGCCTGACCCTCTCTAGCAGCTGGCAAAAGCACAGGGAGGGAGAAGACGACACCTAGTGACACCCTTTTGCAGCTGAGGACAAGATCCACCGATGCCTGGAGAGCTGCAGCTTCGCTTCTGATCCTAGAATCCCAGCCTGGCTGAGGGTGGAAGGGACCTCAGAGCTCATCTCCTCCAACCCCCTGCCAGGGGCACTGATGCCTCTCAACCAGACTGGGTTGCTCAAGGTCTCATCCAGCCTGGCCTTGAACATCTCCAGGAAGGGGGCAGCCACAGCCTCTGTGGGTAGTCGATTCCAGAGTGTCTCCACCCTGGCACTGAAGAACTTCTTCCTCAGATCTAGGCTGAACCTCCTCTCCTTCAGTTCCAAACCATCTCCCCTTGTCCTGTCACTGGAAAAGTCCCTCTGCAGCCTTCCTGAAGGTTCCCTTCAGATCCTGGAAGGCAGCTCTAAGGAGTCTTCTCTTCCCTGGGCTGAACAACCCCAGCTCCCTCAGCCTGTCCTCAGAGCAGCTCCAGCCCTTGGATCATCTCTGTGACCTCCTCTGGACTCACTCCCACAGCACCAGATCCTTCTGATGCTGGAGACACCAGAACTAGCCACAGGAGTCCAGAGCAGGGTAAAGGAGGCCAATCCCCTCTCTGGCTCTGCTGGCCCCACTGCTCTTGATGCATCCTAGGACAGGGATGTCCTCCTGGGCTGCAGGAGCTCACTGCCAGCTCCTGCTGAGATCCTTGGCAATCAGCACCCCCAAGTCCTTCTCTTCAGGGCTACTCTCATCCCACCCTGTCCCCAGCTTGTCACCTCTTCTGGGATTGGCCCGGCCCTGACGCAGGGCTCTGCACTTGGACTTGTTGAACCTCATGCAGGTTGTTGAACCCCATGATCTGGAGAAGCCAGGACCCAGCTGTGCACAGAGCAGACGGCAGCTGGCTGCAGCCCCACCAGGCTTTGGAGGCACCGAGCAGCTCCCTGTGCTGGGATCCAAACTCACCTGCTGCTCGGTCACCGCTTTCCTCGAAGCTCCCACTGCTGCTGGAGAGCAGATCTGCAGCACTTGGCTTTTGAGAGACTCCAGCTGCAGCAGAGGTCAGCACAACCAGGGAAACAAAAGTCCCGGATCATTGACACCAGCCAGGCACCCATCACCGGGTCAACCACCAACCCTCCTCTCCAAAGGTCACCTCGAAGCCGGATCCCCATATCCCTCCCCCGTACCTGCTCCCGGGCCAGCCCCAGGTCAGCTCGCAGCAGCCGCTCCCTGCGCCCCATCTCCTGCAGCTGCAGCGCTTGCCGGGCACAGCCTGCCCTCAGCTCCTCCTCAGCCTGCAGCGAGGAGGGTGTTTGCACCGTAAGCGCTTCCCCCCAGGCATCCACCGGCCAAGTCAGCCCTGACACAGCAGGGGACGGGCAGCAGCCCTTCTGCAGAGGGCGGGTTTGCAGCACCAGACCTTCAGCGCTGCTTCTCCTCGGGGCTGATCCCCAGGGCATCACCCACCCTGCACTTCCTCGCTCGCCCCCATCACACAGGGCACTCTGCTTCCTGAGGCTCCTCCTTCTCCTGGGGTCAGTGGCAGAGCTGGGCACAGCCTGCCCCTCTGCTCACCCAGCCTGAGGCTCCTGGTCCTCACCCCACCTCCCCCATGAGGTCCCCATCCCTGCTGTGCCCCCCACCGCACAGCCTGCAGCCGGACGGTCACCTTGGCTCTCTCAGCCAGCTGGCTCTGGAGGATCTCCTGCTCAGTGCGACGCCTCTGGAGTTGCCCCTGCAGCCCCTCGACCTCCCGCTGCAGCTCTCCGATGCGCTGCAAGAGTTCTGGGATGAAGGAGGGGTCTTCGACGACAGGAGCCAGACCCAAACCAGCTCCAGCTCATCGCCGACCCTCTCAGCACAACCCTGCGGTCCCGTCAGCTCCGTCACCCCCAGACGCCTTCTGGACTCACGCTGCGACAGGAGGCCACGTCTCGCTCCCCAGGCTCACGCCTCAGGTCCTCCTTCATTCTAGAGCACTGGAAGAAATGGCAACTGGACAGTCATCAGGGCCAGCGGATGCCGTCACTTCCGCAGCAGGTTGCTCAGTGCTCTCTGCAGCTCCCTGAAGGGAGGCTGGAGTGAGGTGAGGGGTGGCCCCTTCTACCCAGGGACTAGCGGTAGGACCGGAGGAAAGGGGGTGAGGCTGTGGCAGGAGAGGATCAGGGGGGATCTGAGGTAAAACTTCTTCCCAGTAAGACTGGGGAGGCCTTGGAACCGGCTGCCCAGGGAGGGGGGTGGTTGGCTGGGGTCGACGCAGGGCTCACGGTATCTGGCTGCAGAACCAGGGAGAGGTTCGGCTCGGGGAGGTGACACCGCTCTGGGGGGGCATCGCACAGCCCCTGGGCACGACCACAGCCCAGACCCAGCGCTGCAGTTCTGCAGCTCCCACCTGCACCTGGCCAGGACCTGGACTCCCACTCCCCGTTCCCGAGCTGCTCGCTGGGGACGCTGACCTTGGCTGAGAGCACCGCCAGCCGGTTGTCCTTGTCTCTGCTGTCCTTCTTCAGCTTTTCGACCTCTTCCTTCAGTTGCTGGATCTTCTGCTCCTTCCCCACCATCTCCCTTCGCAGGGTGGCCGCTAGCCCTGCGGAGAACAGCTCCGGTGAGAGGGCTGTGGCCACCCTCCCTGTGACAACCGCATCCCGTCTCACACCCTTCATCCCCGCCTTCCACCTCCACCGTGTCCCTCACGTCAGACCTTCCTGTGGAGCTGCAGGACTCGGAAGCAGGGGCTGGGCGATTTCTGCGAGCCGTCACAGACCGCTTCTTGCCCAGACAGGTAGTCCAGCCCTCACTCACTAGCCAGAGGCGGTCCCAGAGCCACAGCGAGCTGCAGGGGTCCGATACCTGCAGTCAAAGCGTGGTCCCTCTTCACCTTCTCGCTTTCTTCCCTCAGCCTTCCAATCTCCAGGTCTCTTTCGTAGAGGGAATGGCTGAAGACCTGGCTGGATCCTTTCTGCAGGTCACTGATCTGCAAGACACGGCTTCACTCACTCACTCACTCACTCACTCACTCACTCACTCACTCACTCACTCACTCACATTCTTTATTAACTCTATCACAACCCCCCTGGGCAGCCCCTTCCAGGGACTCAAGGTGCCTCCCCAGTGCTGAGTGCAGGGGGACAACCACCTCCCTACTCCTGCTGGCCACACAGTTTCTGATCCAGGCCAGGATGCCCGTCTTGGCCACCTGGGCACCCTGCTGGCTCCTGTTTGCTCTCCTGCCGATTAGACCCCCCAGGTCCCTTCCTGCCAGACTGCTCTGCAGCCCCCTTCCCCATCATCACTCATTTCCCTTCACTGCAGCCACACAACCTACTCGCCCAAAGCCCTGAGTGTCCAGCTGAAGCCACCTCGGTGCCAGTAGGTGCTGCCCCTGTGGTACCTGCTCCCGCAGAGCTCTGATCTCCCCCGCCTTGGCCACCAGCTCTTGGTCGAAGGCCAGCAGCTTCTGCGTCAGCTCCACCTCGTTCCTGGCCGCTGCCTGAGCCAGAGCCTTTGCCATGGCTGCGATCTCCTCCTGCAGGTCTCTTATCGTGGCACCTTTCCCCTTGGATTCCGTTTGCGTCGCTGGCACCGTCTGACAAGGTGCTGGTTGAGACTGGAAGAAAGGAAACGCTACGGCAGCGGCGAGAACTGCCTGCAGGCAGCTCCTCCTGCAGAGATGCACTTTGCTCCCTTTACCTCCACTGCCACCTTCACCCACACCTGTCACAAGGAAGAAGGAAGAGGGAACATCCCTGCATCCCCCTGTGTGTCGCAGCCCAACTCCCAGCTGGCCCAGGAGCCACCCAACACCCCGTATTAGTCCTTGACCGACTCCAACAGACAAGGGCTCACCACAGACTGTGAGAGGTTGGAAGGGAGGTGGAAGGGACCTCTAGAGATCATCCAGTCCAACCCCTCTGCCACAGCAGGATCCCCTAGATCAGGTCACACAGGAACATCCAGGAGGGGGTGTTGAAAGTCTCCAGAGCAGGAGACTCCACAACCTCTCTGGGCAACCTCTCCATCACCCTCACTGGGAAGAAGTTTCTCCTCATGTTGAGGTGGAACTTCCCATGTTCCAGATCATCCCCATTACTCCTTGTCCTGTTACTGGGCATCACTGACAAGAGCCTGGCCCCTTCCTCTTGACCCCCACCCCTCAGATATTTGCAGACAGCAGTGAGATCCCTCTCAGCCTCCTCCTCTCCAGACTCAACAGCCCCAGGTCTCTCAGCCTTTCCTCATATGGGGGATGTTCAAGCCCCTTCGTCATCCTCATTGCCCTTCACTGGACTCTCTCCAGTAGATCCCAGTCTCTCTTGGACTGGGGAGCCCAGAACCGGACACAATTCTCCAGGTGTGGTCTCAGCAGGGCAGAGCAGAGCAGAGCAGAGGGGGATAAGAAACTCCCTAGAGCTGCTGGACCCACTTCTCCTGAAGCACCCCAGGAACCCGCTGCCTGTCTTGGCCACAGCTGAGATCAAAACTGCCTCTGCTCAGAGCATCTCCACTCAGAGATGGTCTCCACCAGCCTACAAGCCACCAGGCTTGGCACTGTGGAGTGTCTGGCCTCACCGTGGAGATCCTACCGGAGGCATCCAGCGAGGCACTGGTGGCCATGCTCCTTGCCCAGCCTCTCACAGGTTGCTTCTGCTGTGGTGGCTGAGGCACATGACCAGTTGCTTTGCGAGCCCAGCTGCCCGGAGAGCCAGGTGGAGGCTGCCACTGCAGCATGGGGAGGTGGCCAGGAGATGCAGGAGTCAAGGTTTGCGGCTCCGTGACCACCTGCAGCTGCCTGGTCCACGCCGTGCGACGTTTCACAGGGGGACAGGACATCTGCAGTGGAGAAAGAGCTCGTTGGCCACAGGACCTTGTGAAGGTTTTTAGCCCGTGGAGTGTGATGTTGTGCAAGCCCCAGGCACAGATGTGAGGAGAAGGAGAATCACAGGACGTCAGCGCTTAGAAGGGACCTCAAAAGATCATCCAGCCCAAGCCCCCTGCCGCAGCAGGATCCCCTAGATCCAGTCACTAGGGATTGGAAGGGACCTCAAAAGATCATCCAGCACCCTGCTGCACGCTGACAACAGAGCTGAGCACCCCAGCACGCAGTCCCCACTGTCCTCCCTGTGCTAGAGACCACGAGCAGGTGACCACGCAGAGGTGGGCTACTCGCTGCAGCCAGCGGGCTCAGGCTCTCACCCAAGAAGCATCACAGAGCCCAGAGCCATGAGGAGGCACCGAAGGGGCTTCTCTGGGTCTCTGCAGAGCTGCTGCTCTCGAAAGGGAGCTGCTGCAGTGCTCCAGCTTTTCCCTACTGCCTCGATGTCTGCAGCAGAGGGAGCTCCAGCTTTTCGTTTCCCACCCTTCCTTAGCTGAGGATAACCCAGACAACCAGCTGCCCTGGGCAGCAGCACCCAGAGCCTTCCCTGGGCAGCAGCACCCCGTTACCTGGGCAGCCTCATCCAGCACCAGCTCGAAGGCTGCCCCTGCGGTGCCGAAGCGCAGGGTGTCCCCGGGGCTCACTCTGACAGATGCGTTTTGGACCTGGCAGCCGTTGACAAAGGTGCCGTGGGGGCAGTTGAAGTCCTGAAGGATGAAGCTGTTGTCCGAGGGGCTGAATCTGAGGGCAGCGTGATGTTCCCCTACACCTGCGGACTGGTAGCAGGCAGTGACTGGGCTGGCAGAGAGCCCTGCTGGGGGGCAGCTTGGGTTGTGTCACCCATCTGCCACCCATCTGCATCACAGAACATCAGGGATTGGAAGGGACCTGGAAAGATCAGCCAGTGCAATCCCCTGACACAGCAGGATCCCCTAGACCCAGTCACCCAGGTGGGTTTTGAATGTCTCCAGAGAAGGAGACTCCACAGTTCCCCTGGGCAGCCCCTGCCAGGGCTCCATCACCTTCACCATGAAGAAGGTCCTTCTCACACTGATGGGGAACCTCCTCTGCTCCAGCTCACACCCGCTGCCCCTTGTCCTGTCATTGGGTGCCCCTGAGCAAAGCCTGGCTCCATCCTCCTGACACCCACCTTTCCCATATTGATCAACACCCATGGGGTCACCCTTCAGTCCCCTTCACTCCTCAGCTTCTGCCATTTCAGTCACTGCCTCCCCTGAAAATCAAAGCTTTGGCTCGTTAAGGGTCAGTCTCATGCTTAACGAAGTCAATTTGCTCCAGTGACTTCGTTGAGCGACTCTGTCGGGGCTGGGATGCTGTAGCTGAGCTGTGAGCGTTCTGACTGTTTGGCTGGTCAGGTGCTTTTGGGGGGTTTATTCCTTTTAATAAACCCCATTTTCTCCCCTAAAGAGCACTCTGTCCACGTGTGAGTTAAGACCAGCCTGGCAAACCCTTTGATCCACTCTAGAAAGCAGCTGAAGACTTAATAAAAGGAAAGGAAACAGAACAGTCCAAACCCAAAGCTGAATTTTCACTAACTGGCTGTTGCTGCAGACATCCCAGTTTCCTTTACAACTCTACTATCTCCGTAGTTGAATCATTTAGGGTATTGGTGGGGCTGGTATCTAACATCCTGTGTGACAATCTCTCTCCTGCAGTAAAAGCTGCACCATAGGAATGGTCCTTCGCTTGTGGAGCGACACCAAAATCCATCTCGACGGGGACGGGTAAGGAACTGCAATGAAAGATAAACGTGAATGGCCTTCTGTGCTCTGGGGCTGCTCTAGCAGAGACTCTCCTGTCACCTTGCAAATGACATTCCTGTTCAAGAACTTGGAGGCAGTGAGTTTTTGTCTTGCTGCTCTGAAACTGTTTGGTGGAACCAGTGCTACCCAGTGGATGCTCTCTGAAATCCCACTGCAGGGGTGGAGCAGCTGTTCGCCAGGGAGGGTCTCCTCCACTTGCCCTTTGTATCTGGAACCTGGGTGATAGAAGGTCCCATCCCTGATCCCTGTGAGTTGCCCCTGTAGGTGCTTTGCAGTAGCTGTTTGTGGAGGCACAAAGAGCGGTTTGTGACTGTGGGGTTGGTTTTTTTCCCCTCTCTCTTCAGTGGCTTCAGCGTGAGCACAGCCGGGAGGATGCACATCTTCAAGCCGGTGTCGGTGCAAGCCATGTGGTATGTGTGTGACTGGGGGAGGAAGAGACTCGTTGCTGTGAAACCATTGACTCCAGGTGTACAAACAGCCTTTTCGTGGTCTCCCTGCTCTGAAGGGGCTCTGAAGGGACTCTGAGAATATTGAGCTGAAAACAGGTTCTTCTGCTTTGTGAACAAATCATCGAATCCCTGAGCAGTTTGGGTTGAAGGGACCTTCTAAGGTGCTCCAGTCCCACCCCCTACCCTGAGCAGGGCCATCCTCACCCAGAGTAGGTTGCTCAGAGCTCCCCAAGGTCCAGCTTGCGATGGGATGGTGCCAGGGATGGGGCTTTTCCCACCTCTCTGGGCCAGGCTCTCACTTCCTTCAGCAACAACAATTTCTTCCTTCTCCCCAGTCTGAATCTTCCTCTTTTAATTTAAACCCATCACCCTCTGTCCTGCTGCAACAGCGTCTGCTGTAAAGTCTCTCCCCAGCTTTATCAGCCACAAAGGGCAGCCGTGTGCCCTTCAGTGAGGGAAGTGGCACCAGTGAGCAGGATAAGTACAAAAGACAACTTGATTCCATCCAGCCTCAAGCCCAGACTGTCTCCTCCCTGCATATTTTCCGGACTGGCTGTCAAAGGAGTCTCCCGCTGCCCATCTGATGGCTCTGCCCATGTGGGGCCAGGCTGGGGTTCACCTTTCAGCTCCTGTCACCCCTCCCTTGCTCAGGGATTCCAAATCGCTGAAGCAGAGGTGGCTGAATCAGCAGGGGCTGTGCCAGCAAATTCCTGCTGGCAGCGGCTGCCCAGAACAAACGCAGCTCTCGTGGCTGGGGCACTTTGCTGACCCTGTTGGAGCCACCAAACCCCCCCTCCCCGGTCCTTGTGGGATGTGATGGGAGAAGCTACATCTGCAGGGAGGGCTGTTGTGCTGGCGATGGTTTGGTGCAGAAACAAGTGGAACCTGGTGTTCCTGTTAGGTTTGAACTCGGCCCCTCCCGTTGGCAGCCAGAGCTGTGGTTAATGTGTTTGGTCCAATGATATCTCGGGAGCAGAGTCTGACAGAAAGGATTAAAGACTAAAAACTACAGAAGTGAGGAGGGAAGGAAAGAAAAAGTCAGGCTAGGATTTACAAAAACAAATGACCCAATCTGGGCCCTTGTCCCTGGAGCCTGTCAGGGGCCAGGAATGCTGTAAATATGCCTTGGACTCCCTGCCGAAGGAGGTTGGAGAAGGCTCCGTGATCTTGTGTTTTGCTTTGGTCTGGCTGTTCAAATTAGCTAATGATTAGATCCCAGCTTGTGCCTGTTAATCTGGAGAAGGGTTTCAGCCTCTGCCCCAGGCCGGCCCTTGAGGAGGTCTCCAAGGTGCCATTTGTGCCCTCTCTGAACTCTGATCCGATAAATCCCGCCGCAAGTGAACTCTCAAAGTCTTTTCCCCGCTCTGACAGTCCCCCTGCTGCCGCTCTGCTCGTCCAGGCTGCCGCTCACACCTGTTCTCCAACCCCACAGGTCAGCTTTACAGATCCTCCATAAAGCCTGCGAAGTAGCCAGGAGGTACAACTACTTCCCAGGAGGGATGGCCCTGGTGTGGGCCACCTACTACGAGAGCTGCATCAGCTCCGACCAGAGCTGCATCAACGAGTGGAACGCGATGCAGGACCTGGAGTCCACCCGCCCTGACTCGCCAGCCCTCTTCGTTGACAAGTTAGTTCTCAATTTGACTACAAAAAGGTGGTTTGGCTCACGAGAGTGAAACCCCCTTCTCCCTTCTGCACCCCACGAGGTTCATTTCCTTTTCCTGAAGGGATTCAAATGTTTTCCCTCCATTACGCCCCTAAAAACTGCTTTTAATGCAGATCTCTGGCACTGCTCCTCTGCCCTGCCGGCTCAGAGCCATCCTCTCCTTTCCCTTTGCAGGCCAACAGAGAGGGAACGGACAGAGCGCCTCATCAAAGCCAAACTGCGGAGCATCATGATGAGCAAAGACCTGGAAAATGTGACTTCCAAGGAGGTAAATCCACGAATTCCCACTGTTTACCCTTCCTGCTGGACTCTGTTTGCAGAAAGAGCTGTGCTGAGGAGGAGGCTCCGTGTGACTCGGTGTCGCTGTCTCCTGGATGTGTGTTTCCAGCTGTTTCAACAAGGTTCTGCCCTTTGGCTTCGCTCTGCATGTTTCCCCAGGAATTCAGGGCAATAACAGCATCCAGGCGGGTTTGTCGAGAGCTTAGCAATGAGAATGTGCCAAAGGCAGCTCTCGAGATGCAGCTGGTGGCTTGAGGCTTCGTGGCTGTGTTCGAGGAGTGATCTGGTCTCGGATGGCTCACGGGCAGAGCCGAGCACTTGCCTTCCTCTGTCCTGTCAGCTTCATACTTAGGGTTTCATTGCTCTGATGACACAGGGACCTGTTTGCTCACAGGCACTGGGACCTGTTGGAGAGCAGCACAGGAGAGAGGGACCTGGGGGTCCTGGTGGCCAGAAAGATAACCAGGAGCCAGCAATGGGCCCCGGGGCCCAAGAAGGCAAATGGCATCCTGGGGTGGATTGGAAAGGGGGTGGTTAGCAGATCAAGAGAGATTCTCCTCCCCCTCTACTCTGCCGGGGGGGGACCACAGCTGGGATCTGCTGTCCAGTTGTGGGCCCCTCAATTCCAGAAGGACCCAGAGCTGCTGGAGAGATCCCAGCGCAGAGCCACAGGGATGATGGAGAGAGGGGAGCATCTCCCTGCTGAGGAAAGGCTGAGGGAGCTGGGGCTC
>JAOXOE010000776.1:8156258-8169694 GCA_028565055.1 Phoeniculus purpureus | reverse complement strand
CCTGGCTCCATCCTCCTGACACCCACCCTTCACATATTGATCAACATCCATGGGGTCACCCCTCAGGCTCCTCTTCTGCAGCCCGAGCTCCCTCAGCCTTTCCTCAGCAGGGAGATGCTCCCCTCCCTCCCTCATATTGTTTCAGAGCTGTGGAGCTGTGGGGTGAAGGCCAGGGCCTAGCAGGGGTCTGGTTAGAAGGACTGCTTAGCAGTGCCGAGGGAACAGTTGGCCTCAATGAGCTGAAAGGGCTTTTCCATCCCCAGTTCCTCGTGGTTCGCATGTGTCAGTCCCCTGTCTGTTCAGCTCCACCTCTCTTCTCGTTGCCTGCAGCATTGACTACATTCTGAACGTCACCAGGGAGATCGATAACTTCTTCCCGGGGCTCTTTGCCTACCACAACATCCGGGTGTACGACGAGGAGACCACTGACCTGCTGGCCCACTGGAACGAGGCGTACCACTTCATCAACAAGGCCAAGTAAGGGCACTGCGAGCTGCGCCCTGCTCCGAGAGCACCCCAGAGCTCTGGCTCGGCCACCGCGTCCCACAGATTGCACCCAGCGTGGAGCTGGGTCCTCCCCACTGCTGGAGGAGGCCACGGGGCTTCTGCTGTTGGGCTTCTGCCAGTTTGCAGTGTCCCTGGAGCTTCCCCAGACCTTGGCTCTTCCTGTGCTGGCGTTAACCAGCTCCTGGCCGATGACGCTGTTCTGTTTGGCTTCTGAAGGGAAGTGACAACATTTCCTCTGCTCAAGAAGCTCTGGAAATACTCCAGCCCCAGCCATGGCTGTGGTGGGACCAGCCCCAGCTGTCCCTGCAGACGAGAGATGGTGACAGAGACCATCACACTCTGCTGGGCTCTGGCACTCAGGCTGTTCTTACTCATTCCTCGGCTCAGGCAGGCAGGAGGCTTCGTGATGGCCTCAGAAGCAGCCCCATGGTTGAGGCTGCTCTTCTCTAACACCCAGATTGGCAGAGATTCTCCTTGAGGCTCTTCTCAGCAGCACTGGGGAGGTCGTGAGGGTGGGACCAGCAGAAGGATGAGTCGGGTTGTCCTGTTTGTCCCTCTGCAGGAAGAATCACTCCAAGTGCCTGGTGCACTGCAAGATGGGCGTGAGCCGCTCGGCCTCCACCGTCATCGCCTACGCCATGAAGGAGTTCGGCTGGTCGCTGGAGAAGGCCTACAACTACGTCAAGCAAAAACGCAGCATCGCCAGACCCAACGCCGGCTTCATGAGGCAGCTTTTGGAGTACGAAGGCATTTTAGATGCCAGGTGAGGGCACGGGGCAGCGGGAGGAGCTGGGAGCTCTCACTGTAGGCGAAACCTCGCGTGGTTTTGCGTCACTAAATATTGATCATAGAATGTTCCAGGCTGGAAGGGACCTCCAGAGGCCATCCAGTCCAACCTCCCTACACAGGGACAACTCCACCCAGGTCAGGCTGCTCAGAGCCTCGTCAAGCCTGACCTTCAGTGACTCCAGGGATGGGGCCCCTACCACCTCCCCATGGGGCAGCCCGTTGCAGCCATCAACCACCCTCACAGTGAAGAGATTCTTTGTAATCTCCAGCCTCAATCTCTCCTTTCCCAGCTTGAACCCTCTGCTCCTTGTCCTGTCCATACAAACCCTCTTGCAAAGACCTTCCCCTGCCTTCATGTAGCCCCCTCAGGTACTGGAAGGTTAAACGAAGGTCCCGAATCTCCAGGGGGTTCTGTTCAGGGACTGGTTTTTTTTGCCGATGCCTTATGTTGGGCTTGAAGGGCTCAGGTGGTGCCTGAAGGGATCCTCTGGAGAAGGGCAGAGCAGGAGCCTGAGCTGAGGGGAGTTTTCTAACCCTTTTCCATGCCAAGGTCTCCCTGGCTGGGACTGGGCTGTCTTTTAGGGGGGGCTGCTCCACTTTGATTCACCGAGGGCTTCTCCGCCTCTGGGAAGTGCATTTGTGCTCCTTGGCAGCCACTTCAAACCTCGACCTTGTTTTATGAGGCAGAACTGAGCTTGGGCAGCGCTGGGGGTGAATCGCTGGCATCTCAGTGCCGGTGCCAATCACGAGCCCTTGTCACTGGGAGCACTCTGGTGTCTAAGGAGGGTCCTGCATGTTCCGCCTGGCCTGTGCGCTGCTGGGGCAAGGGTTCCCCTCTGGTTCAGCAGCAGATGTGCTGAGATACAGGGGTGGAGAGTTTTGCTCAGCACCTCTCTGGCTCTTCCATCACAGGAGCTCATGGGCCAGAGAGAGGAGGGAGGGACAAAGCCCTGCTGGTGGATTTGCAGGGCCGGACGTAACGGTGGTAGAGCAGAGCATCCTGTGGTTCAGCTATTCTCACTCTCCCTGTCATTTAATGACAGGACAAGGGGCAGCGGGTGTGAGCTGGAGCAGAGGAGGTCCCACATCAGTGTGAGAAGGACCTTCTTAGCAGTGAGGGTGCCAGAGCCCTGTCAGGGGCTGCCCAGGGGGGTTGTGGGGTCTCCTTCTCTGGAGACGTTTCAAACCCTCCTAGGCATGTTCCTGTGCTAGTGGATGTAGGGGATCCTGCTGTGGCAGGGGGATGGGACTGGCTGATCTTTGGAGGTCCCTTCCAACCCCTAATGTTCTGTGATTTCCCCCCAGCAAGCAGCGCCACAACAAGCTGTGGAAGCAGCAGGCAGAGAGCAACCTGCCCCAGCACACGGACGGTACCACGGGGCCGGGCGACTTCTTGCTCGAGAGCTTGGACATCGACCTGGAGAACCGCCTGGCCGACCTGGACGCGCCCTCACACTCGGCCTACCTGGACAACCGCGCTGGCGCCGACGTGCCTGGGGGGTTCGGCTACTGCTTCCGGCGCCTCTCGGACACGCTGCTGGAGAACAAGATTCCCGGTGACAGGGAAGGCTTTTTCCACGTGGAGCAGCTGGAGCAGGACACGCTGGCGGAACGCGTGGTCTCGCTGGTGGGACAGGCTCCCCCGGCCCCTTCGGGCACCGCGAGAGCAGCCCTGGAGGCAGCGGAGCCGCTGGCGGAGCTGAGCAGCTTCACTGAGAAGGAGGTGAAGAAGAAACTGGAGTTCAGCCCGCGGAAGGGCAGGACAGCGCTGGGCCCCGGGGAGCCCGCGGAGGCACCCGGTGTCAGGGAGGAGAACCCGATGGAGAAGTGGAAGCGGCGCCTGTCGACGCACAAGGAGGAGAGCAGACTGAACAGAGAGAACCTGAATAACAACAACAGCAAAAGGAGCTGCCCGGAGGATTTTGAGGTGCGTACGGAGCGTGGGGCTCGAGGCGATCAGCGCGGCTGCCTCTGCCGCGCGTGAAACCGCTCTTCTCGTCTTCATAGCGCACTTGGGTTTGACTCGGACAAAGCCTTTCAGTCCATGATGAGCCGCTTCCCTTTCGAAGTGTTTTGCTTGCCCAGGCTGTGGATTTAGATGCCAGAGAGCGCCTGCGGGTGCCCTCTCGGGGGGCAACCGGCTTGCGTGACCATCGCTGGAGCCGGTAGGTATTTCCCCCCGTCACAGGCACTGTCGGCCGAGCGAGCGCTTGGCTCCGCTCCTGCTCTGCCGCTGGACGCGGCCTTCGTTTCGCATCTGCTCTGGCCGTAACTAGATCTCCCTCGAGGTCTGTGCCCTGTCGCTCTGCTGCGGTGCCCTGCTCTTTAATCTGTGCCTCTTGTCTCCTCCGCAGCACGACACCATGTTTGGGATCCTCAGCAAGGTCAAGCCTTCCTACCAGTCGTGTGCTGACTGCATGTACTCCTCGGCCGGGCTGTCTCCCGACCCCTTCGGGGAGCACTGTGAGAAGCTGAACGCCGGCGCCGCGCGTCGTACGGCCGCCACCATCTGCACGCAGCCGGCTCTCCTGTCCCACGTCAACTCCGGCCTGGCGGAGCACCTGCCCAGCAAGGTGCGATCCGAGGAAGCCGTCAGGACTAGAAACCCTGAGGCCGCGCTGCCTCTGCCGGCTGCGATGGAGGCTGGAGCTTGCCGATCCCTCGCTCAACCCTGCGGTGGTCTGGAGAAGGGAAGAGACGCCCCCAAAACCCCCGTGAGGACTCTGCTGCCCCGGAGGAACTCGCACTGTGACAAGAGCCTCCTTAACGCCGAGGCGGCGAGAGAAGAGCCTCTGGCCAGGAGAGACGGGAAGCCCGGCAAGGACCTCAAGTTCGTGTTCGGCAAAGACTTGGAGAAGCCGAGCGCCAACAGCTACTTGATGCAGCACCAGGAGTCCCTCATCCAGCTGCAGAAGGCGGGGCTGGTGAGGAAACACACCAAAGAACTCGAGCGGCTCAAGGGCCTCCCCGCCGACCCCTCGGCCAGCTCCCTCGGCAGAGTGGACTCCAGCATCGCCGAGGAAGGGGAGGACTTGATCGTCCCCCACGGCCTCGTCCCTCTGCTCGAGCCGGCGCCGCTGATGGCCGAAGAGGCGGAGAAGCTGGAGGCGAGACGGGCCTTGGAGGGGGGCTCTCAGAAAACCTCCGCCCCGCTGCTGTGTCGCCTGGAGCACACGAGCAGCTTCACCAAGGACTTCCTGAAGACCATCTGCTACACGCCGTCGTCCTCGCGCAGCTCCAACCTGACGCGCAGCTCCAGCAGCGACAGCATCCACAGCGTGAGGGGCAAGCCCGGCCTGGTGAAGCAGCGGACTCAGGAGATCGAGACCCGCCTGCGGCTGGCCGGCCTCACCGTGTCCTCGCCGCTCAAGAGATCCAACTCCCTGGCCAAGCTGGGCTGCCTGAACTTGTCCTCCGAGGACTTATCCAGCGACATGGACGTGTCCACCGTGACGGACTCCAAGGAGGCCGTCTCCAGCGAGTCCTCTGTGCTCTGTGAGCCACATCCCACCCCGAGGAGCTCGGACGTCGCCTCCAAACTGGCGGCGAAGCCGGCGGTCGGGAGCTTGAAGAACCCTCTGTGGATGGGCAAGAGTTGATGGCTCCTACGGGGAGGGGAGCGGGGCGGCTGGAATCGGGGCTCTTCCCTCGCTCCGACACAGCTTTAACCCCTCCCGGAGCTGCAGCGCTTCATCCGCCGCCACCTCTCTCTCCCCTCCTTGGACTCGGAGCCCTCGGGGTCGGGGGAATCCCCACCCTGCTGGGTTGTGATGAAGGGCACAAGGGAAAATAAAACCTTTTGATGGCTTGGAGAGGCCCCCGATGGCTTGGAGAGGCCCCGCTGCTGCCTGGGAGCCACCTGCAGCCCTGCAGGGTGCTCCCAGTGCTCCCAGTGCTGTTTACCAAGTGCCATCCCACGTGTGTGTGTGTGTGTGTCTGTAGACTGTGTCTGCTCATGTCTCTCTCAAATGCTGAAACAGTCTGTTTCCAGGACTCAAATCATCAGTTGCAACGTCTCGGGGGGTTTTCAATGTCTCTCAGCACCGGCAAGGCTCCGGTTCAAGCAGGGTGCTTGTTGGGGGGCACCCCGGCAGTGCTGACACCACCCACTACCTCTCTTCTCACCGGCTTTTCTTCTCCGTCCGTTGTCCCTTCCTGTAAGGAAAAAGGCTTTTCCCACCGTCCTGACGCTGCAGAGACCCGGAGGAGAGCAGAGACAAGAGGCATCGAGCCGTGCGGTGCCGACCGTGGGACCCGTTAGCCCGCGGAATCGTCCTGGTGCCGCGTCGGGGAGGCGGCGTGTCCGTTGGGTGTTGTTGCTGTGGTGGTGCTCTGTGATGTCCCAGTTCTGATGACGAGCCTCACCAGTAGGTGACCGTGGGCTCTAGTGAAGCTTCGTGTGGTGCTGTGGTTGTGTGTCGGTGTCCGGCTCTGGGGGTGAGGCGGTGGCCCTTGGCTTTGGACCAGGCAGTCGCTCTGGCCGTTGCTCTTGGGGTCAGGAGGATTCTTGCTGCGGGCTGTTGGCAAAGCCCAGGGGGTGATTTATGCAGCCTGGCCTGGCCTCCTGCCGCGGCGACAAGGGTGTAAATCCCGCTGCTTGGGGCGAGCAGCGATCAAGCAGGAATCGGGCTTCCCTCCAAAGGGGTGTTGAGGGGGTGGCGTGAGGTCTCCTTTGGGTCAGACCTGGCCAGGCTGGGAGGACAGAGACTGAAAATCATGGAGCTCCAAACCCTGCTGAACCGTGGTGGCTGCTGGTGCCTTCGGGGTGAGATTCTGAAGCAGACTTGGGGTGAGGACAGACCTCGGGGGGCAGCGAGCAGGCAGTGAGTGTGAGCTCCCCCAGGCTTTGGGGTCTGGCTCCCCCATCTCTTTGGGTCTGGCTTTGGGGTCTGGCTCCCCCATCTTTTGGGGTCTGGCTGCCCCGTGCATTTGTCTCTGGCTTCCCTGTCTTCTGGGCTCTGGCTGCCCCATGCTTTGAGGTCTGGCTCTCCCATCTCTTGAGGTCTGCCTTTTGGGGTCTGGCTCCCCCATCTTTTGGGGTCTGACTCCCTCATCTTTTGGGGTCTGGCTCCCCCGTGCTTTGGGGTCCGTCTCTCCCACATTTGAAGATCTCCCTCCCCATGTGTTTTAGGATCTCCAGCAACAGCCGCTGTTAAACCCTCCTCCTTGAGGGCGGGGGACAGAGTGGGGCTGCAGCAGCTGTTCCATGTCTTGTTTTGATCCCAGATCCCCACCTTGATGCAGGAACCCCGTGTTTTACTGCCCCCAAAGCCCGGTTTCCCTGTATCCCTTAACCGTAAGGCCCCGCGTTTTCCTATCCCGTGAGGAGCCGCAGGCTCTGGCAATCAGCAGACAATGGTCCCTCCTTCCAGTCTCGGCTTTGCTGGGTGAGTTGAGCTCAAGTCCCTGTTTCCCCTGGGAGGGCTGGGCTGGAGCAGAAGCTGCTCTAGGTCTTTGCTCTTCACGGCTGAGAGGCGCCGGGGTACCCATCCACATCCTCTGTCACCCATCCTGCCTTGGTTGACACCCAGCTGCTGCTTAGGAGAGGAGTTGGGTGCTGGGATGCTCTGGGGCTGTTGACCCTCATCCCTCAGCATGAATCCCTCACAGCTCCATCGCCCCTCGCAGTGTTTCTCCAGTCGGGTCCCTCCAGCTCCTCTCTCGGCGCCGCAGACTCCTCCCGTTGCCGCCCGGCCGCCCCATTAAGTGATGTGAGTGACCCCACGAGTCCCATCTCCTCTTCCCCCTGCCAGTGCCTGCCAGGCTGTGCTGTGCTGTCCTGGGGCAGAGCCGGGCACCCAGCACCTGTCCCCCTGCCCAGCCTCATCACGGTGTGGTCAGCATAGGGGTGGGATTGGGTGGGAATGGGTCTCGAGGGGGTTTCCAACACCCTTTGAGCCCGCGGCCGCCTGTAGTTCCCATTGCATGAGAAGGTAGAAGTGTTTGTGTCTCCCTCCTCCTGGTGTCACTCGTCGTCCTTTCCCAGTTGAGTGCCTTATCCAGCGTTTACAGACCCCCCCTCATCCCTCCAGGGTTCCACTCTGCTCTTCATTTCCCCGTTGGCTTCGGTGCTTCCCGGTGGCACCGAGGCCCTTCCCACATCTGCTCGGCCCCGCTGAGCTCTCGGGACACCCCGAACCCAAGGGCTGACCCTCGCTGATCTATGCACTGCCCTGGGTCAAGCTGTCCCAGTGCTCAGCTTGACCCCAACCCCACTCCCCCTTCTACCAGAGACCCCAAAAGGCACCAGGCTGGCACCTGATTCCCACTCAGTGGCATCGCGGAGCTGCTTGGTCCAGCCCCATCCCATCGCCTGGGCTTCACCCCGGGTGGGGGAAGGCCCCGGTGGCTCTGTGACCTAACGATGCCCCTTTCCCTTCGCCGGGGTCTCTCTTGGAGTTGGGTTTTGTACTGTCCCCGATGCACTTTGTGGGTTGGTGGCTGTGGTTTTTTTTTACTTTGATTTGTACAGAACATTCGGGGTCCCTTCGGGGTTTTGTGCTTCCTGGGAAACAAATAAACTTGGATCGGCGGCCGCGGCGGCTTCTCCATTTCCTAACAGGGTCGGGGTGAGGTGGGGGGAGATGTGGGACCAGACCCCACAGCAGCAGTGAGGAAAGGAGGTGGCAGTGGGATGCATCACCCTGTTGTTCTCCCCCTGCATCTGGGGGTCCTTGGTGACGTTTTGCCGCCCCAGAAGCTGTCTTTGTCCCTCTTGGATTCCCTTCAGTGGCAGGAACTCTCCCAGCCCCGCTCTCGTAGGGTTTTTATGGGGAAAAGGGAATTCAATGGGAACACGATGGATTGCTGAAGGTGGGAGGAGAGCTGGATTCCCTCACTCCCCACCACAGCTCTTCTCAGAGACCCTAAGCTGGGTTTGAGGAGAGGCTGCTGCTGTCCTGACCCTAAACTGGGTTTGAGGAGAGGCTGTTGGACTGGGTTTGAGGAGAGGCTGCTGCTGTCCTGACCCTAAGCTGGGTTTGAGGAGAGGCTGTTGGTGTTCTGATCCTAAACTGGGTTTGAGGAGAGGCTGCTGCTGTCCTGACCCTAAACTGGGTTTGAAGAGAGGCTGTTGGTGTTCTGATCCTGAACTGGGTTTGAGGAGAGGCTGCTGCTGTCCTGACCCTAAGCTGGGTTTGAGGAGAGGCTGCTGGACTGGGTTTGAGAAGAGGCTGCTGCTGTCCTGACCCTAAGCTGGGTTTGAGGAGAGGCTGCTGCTGTCCTGACCCTAAGCTGGGTTTGTGGAGAGGCTGCTGCTGTCCTGACCCCAAGCTGGGTTTGAGGAGAGGCTCCTCGTGTTCCCCAGCACCGAGCAGCTGTTGCCAGCCACTCCTGCCCGGAGCCCTCCCCACTGGCCACAGCAAAGCCCTGGAGAAGGGTTGGTGCTGCCCCAGCACCCTGGGCTCTGCCGCTCCCACAGCTCCAGGCTCCTCCAAGGGGCCAGATCCCCGTGGGAAAACCCGAGGAGCTCAACCCCAGCCCGGGGCTGTCCTGCCACCCCCCGAACCCCCTGAGCTGGGACCGAGCAGCCCCAGATTTTGCCTTTAAAGGCAAACCCCAGCGCCCGTCCGAGCGCCTGCGAGGAGGAGGAGGAGGAGGAGGAGGAGGAGGCCGCTGGCTGCCTGGGATTGTTCCGGCGCTCGGAGCCGCTCCAGGGAGGAACAAGTCCATGTTTGCCTTGGCCAGGGCAGCAGGGCTCGGGCTGGGGGTGCTCCCTGGCTTTGGCTCTGGCTGACTGCCCCGAGGAGTCGTTAACCCCCTCCAGAAACCTTTGACTGTCGGGGCGGTTGGGGACCGATTCAGCTTGAGCTTGGCCGTGGGTCAGCAAAGTCCTTCCTTGCACCAAGGAGCCCCCCAACCTTGAGTAGTGAGGGCAGTGCTGGCCCCCGGCTTCCATGAAGAGATAGAAGGGCTGGAGCGGGTCCAGAGCTTCACCAGCTGGGAAGTTCCCTGGAGGCTGGAGCTTTGGGCTCCATGGGGTGGGTTTGTGAGGGGCTGGGTCTTCTCCTTCCACCAGGGAGCAGCTCAGCTCTTCCCCTGCAGATGTGGGATGAAGGTGTTGAGCCCCCCATGGCCATCCAGGTGTCCCCATCTCACTGGCTGCCCTGGAGGAGGCTCCGTGTTGTGAGCCAGGGGCTGGAAACACCCCGTGACCCCCCCGTGAGTTGGGTTTTGTTTCGTTCTGGTGGCAAGTTGGATCCTTGCGGAGCTGGTTGTGGCCGAAGGCTCCATCCTGTTGTGCCGTTGCTATGGCAAAGCCGGGCAACATCTGGAGCAACACAAGTTCTCGCCGGCAACGGCGGAGGGTTTATTTATGGCCAGAGGAGATGCCTGAGCCCTGAAGGCTCTGGGGTTGGATGGTGGGGGCCCGGCACTGGGTGTCCTCCTGGCTTGGGATCTGGGATGGTGGAAAGACCAGAGGTCTGGCTGGGTTCCTCATCCCAGCCGGGCAGAGCTCAGCCGGGAGCAGCCCAGTTCGAGCTGGTTGTCAGGAGGGAGCTGTTGATGCTGGAGGTGAGAGCCCGGCTCAGGCTGCCCAGAGAGGTAGGAGAAGCCCCATCCGTGGAGCCATCCCAGGGCAGCTTGGACCTTGGGGGGCTCTGAGCACCCTGGGTAGAGCTGCTGGTGGAGTCCATCTCAGCTCAGGTTTGGTCCCTCCTTTGCCCTGGGCCCTGCATCTTCCCTAAAAGTCTCTTCCTCTCTGGGCTGAGGGATGGGGCAGCGGCGGCGACGACGGGGCTGTGGCTGCAGCTGCCTTTTCCTTTTATGCAGAGGGTGCAGGAGCAGCAGCGGCGGCGCTCCCGGGTCACACTTGGCCAAGGGTTTAATGAGCAGCTCACGGGGAAGAGGAGTAAAATGAGGCAGGGAAACCCCCTCCAACAGCCCTGTGGTTCGTGCGAGAAACCCAGGAGGTGTCTGGCTGCAGCTGGGGGAGACCAGCAGGACCAGGGCAGGGCTAGTGCCACTGAACTGGGTGCTGGGGAGGTCCCACCTCGAATCCTGGGGTCAGGTCTGGGTCCCTGATGGCCAGAAGGACATTGAGAGCCTGGAGTGGGGGCCAGAGAAGGGTCTCTGATGGCCAGAAGGATATTGAGGGGCTGGAGCGGAGACCGGAGAAGGGTCCCTGATGGCCACAGGGACATTGAAGGGCTGGAGCCCTGTCCCCTTGCTCCACCCCTCATGGGTGGTGGCGACCATGTCCCGAGCATCACCTGCTTGGCTTCTATGAGCCCCCAGGTGCTCAGGATGGCCCCACAGCAGGTGTTTCCTTGGGGACCACCTCCCTGCATCCCGCTGCAGGCCCTTTCCCCGGGCAGCCGGCACCTCGTGGACCATAAAAGGGAAAGCTGCTGGGGCCGAGGCGCTGGCCGGAGCCGCTCTGGCTGGCTGCGATGCCAGGCATCCCGCTGCGCGGGAACGGAGCAGAGCCCCTCCGGCTCCGCTGCTCGCCAGGAGCCCGTTGGGCACCGAGGGCTTGGCCAGAGGCAGGACCGTTGTGCTCCCGGGGTTGGTCCGGAGAGAAATCCGGAGCCGGCAGAGGGGGTTTCGCGGGGGTCTCCCGAGGGGGTCTGGTTGCGGAGGCTGCCGCCGGGCTGCTCTGAGTTGCCGGGGTTTGAGCGCCGAGTCCCCTTCGGCACAACCCTACTCGCTCAGATCCTTTCCAGCCCGGGCAGAATCTTCCCCGAGCCTCTGGGACTCGGCCCAAGGCCGCTTCCAAGGAAGGAGCGAGGGCAGGGAGGGAGGGAGGCTGCCAGGGGGGTGCGGATGTGGGTTTCCAAGCCCTCTGTGGAGCCCACGGAGGAGCTGCCGGCGGGGATCCTGCCCAGAGAGTCGCCGGCGAGGCGAGGAGAGCCCCAGAAGCCGATGGGCAGCGAGTCCTGCCTGGGGGACCAGTGACTGAGGAGCAGGGGCAGCGCCTTTGCAGCTGCTCAGGTGGGACAGCCCTGGGCAAGGGACGGGCGCAGCGTCGATGCCAACGCGAGTCTTCGTCTCCGCTGGCCACGCGGCTCCGAGGCTCCGGTCCACATGACCCTGGCACGGAGAGAAGGCGGCGCTGAGGAGTCTGCCGGGAGCCCCAAGGTGGGAAGGAGGCACTCGGAGCGGGAATTCTGGTGCCATGGAAGCCTCCACCTGGCACTGCAGTGGATATTTGCAGGATGACACAAGTCAGATGAGGAGGAGAGACCGTCCCTCGCCCCGGGGAGCTTCGGTGGGGACCTGCGAGGACTACACCCGGCGGTGGCGGCTTGGCCACGAGGGCCTGGGGCGCCGGCTGGCCAGGGGGGACCTCCCTGACCCCGGGAGCCACCCACCGGTCCTTGCCAAGGAGTCGGAGATGAGCAGCAGCAGCAGCAGCAGCGGGCAGGGAGGGCGGCCGGAGCTGCCAGGGGAGCTGTTCCTGGAGGAGCACCCGGTGTCCACGGAAGGGGAGGAGGGAGAAGCCCCTCCGAAGGTCTACGAGCTGGAGGTGGGCCACCGGGGCACGGGCCGGACGGTGCCGCCGGTGGTCTACAGGCTGGAGGAGAGCGAGTACCGGCGCCTCATCCGAGAGGCAGAAGCGGAGTCCGAGGGGGAATGGGGAGAGATGGAGCAGCAGGTAGTCCCTGCCATCCAGGAGGGCTACCCAGGGGAGGGCGAGGTGGCCAGACCGACCCTAAACCGGCTCCACTCCTTCCCGGGGGTCCTGAGGCGGCGGCGGCTGAGCCGCTCAGACTCGGAGAGCAGCGCCGAGAGCCGGCAGGTGAATAAGCTGAGCCCGACCCCTCCCGTGGAAGGCCCCAAGCCCAGCGTCCCCGTCAGGTCGGACAGCATCGAGCTCATGGACTACATCCTGCAGAGCAAACACGAGGCGCCGGCATCTCTCCCCTACGTCCCCAGGGACAGCTTGAGGCAGGTGCTGAGCTGCACCCCCCTGCCCGACGGCGCTCCGGCCCTCTGCCACAACGGCCGTCCCGGCGAGGAGGACGCGGCCAGGAAGCCGGAGGCCGACAAGCCGGTCGCCAAGAGCCCCGAGAGGATGGTGCCTGTGGCTGGGAATTACTCCTCGGTGGCTAGAGACACCCAGAAGCTTCTGAGCCGGAGCAGCAGCCTCCAGCTCCTGGAGAGCGGGGAGCTGCTCGGAGCTGAGGTGGATGTGGGGATCCCCAAAAAGAAGCCCCCGGTCCCCTCGGTGAGGTCCCACAGCAAGGAGAGCCTGGCTCTGAGTATGAGCAGGACGGTGGCCATGACGGAGGCGCTGCTGGAGCCCCACGGCGACGCGGCGAAGGCTGCCAAGGAGCTGTGGGCAGCCGGAGATGCGGAGCAGCAGCAGCAGCTCACTGGGGGCAGGACTGCAGGAGGAGGGGGCTCGGAGGAGCCCGAGCGGAAGGGGAGGAAGAGTCAGGAGGATGAGAAAGTCCTTAAAGTCGCCGATGCCAAGAAAACCTTCGAAAAGCCCAAGGCGGCCGAGGCGAAGGCAGAGACGGCACCGGCCAGCGCTGCTAGAAAAGGTGAGGAGGGACGGGAGGGCTCTGCCCTGGGCAGGCTGGGGGACGCTGGCTCTGCCCCACAGCCCCAGGGGCATCCGGAGCCGCCACCCCGCAGCAGCAGCAGCCAAGGGATGGATGGGGAGGGAGGTGGGAACGTGGTGGTCGTGAGGCTTTGCCGAGCAGCAGCAGCGATGTGCACAGGGCTCGCTGAGCGCCTGGGGCTGGATGCAGACGGGGTTTGATCCACAACCACCATCCTATTGCAGGGGAACTGTTGTGTGAGGAAGAGCTTTGGTGCTGGAGGCTCTCCTGTAGGGCACTGAGGGGTGACAGCAGGTTCTCCTGGGCTGGGTGCCCGTGAGGATTTTGCTGTCGCGTGGCATCGTCTGTCTCCTGCTCTCCAGGCACCGGGCGGGAGCCAGAATCGTTTGAGTTCAGTTCTGGTCCCCAGCAGAGACTCACAGAGCAGGAGGGGTTGGAAGGGACCTGCAAAGATCATCCAGTCCCATCCCCCTGCCACAGCAGGATCCCCTAGATCCAGTTGCACAGGAACAGCTCAGGAGGGTTTGAAATGTCTCCGGAGAAGGAGACTCCTCAACCCCCCTGGGCAGCCCCTGCCAGGGCTCTGGCACCCTCACTGCCAACAAGGTCCTTCTCACACTGATGGGGAAC
>JAOXOE010000776.1:8136818-8149715 GCA_028565055.1 Phoeniculus purpureus | reverse complement strand
GCGGGTGTGAGCTAGAGCAGAGGAGGTTCCCCATCAGTGTGAGAAGGACCTTCTTGGCAGTGAGGGTGCCAGAGCCCAGGCAGGGGCTGCCCAGGGGGTTGTGGAGGCTCCTTCTCCAGAGACATTTCAAACCCTCCTGGCCATGTTCCTGTGCAACTGGATCTGGGGGATCCTGCTGTGGCAGAGGGATGGCACTGGGTGATGCTCCGTGGTCCCTTCCAACCCCCGATGCCCCGTGGTCCTGTGCTGTTGGTGGGTTACAGCTCTTGTTTCTCCCCACTCCAGACAGGCAGGATTGACAAGTCCTACCCGACGGTGTGTGGCCACACAGGACCGGTGCTGGACATCGACTGGTGTCCCCACAACGACCAGGTCATCGCCAGCGGCTCCGAGGACTGCACCGTCATGGTGAGTGCATTTCCCATCTCTTGGAGAGAGAGGGGTTTGCTTTGTGCTCCAGACAGACTCTCCTGCTTGGGAAGGTGCATCCTCAGAGCCGTGAGGAGAACGTCTCCATGACTGGATCTCTGGCATCCTGCTGTGGCAGGATGGGACCGGAGGATCCCTCGAGGTCCCTTCCCGTCCCTGAAGCTCTGGCACTGTGGGATCAGAGGCCGTGCGTACCTAGCGGTGCTGTGGGCTGAGCCTTGCATCGAGATCCTTGTATAGACCGCGTTGGATAAAGCCCTCTGCTTGTGCTCGTCGTTAACGTGGCCCCAAGGGGTCAGTCCTGGGCTGGCTCCTGCCTGCGACCTCTCGGGTTTGGAAGCCGAATTGTGTTAACAGAGCTGCAAAGGCAGGACTGTGTTCAATGGGGAGCCCAGCAGCCAGCCTCTGCCTTGTGCAGGTCCCACTGCTGGGCCGCAGCTGAGCTTGGAGCGACGCAGGAACGTCCCTCCGGAGCGAGCCGCTGCTCCGTCGCTGGAGGTGGACGGGGCAACTGGTGGTGGGGTTGCCGGTGTGAGTGTGGACACTGGTGTGGAACCTGCTGGTGTCGCCACGTCCCGAGTGGAAGGCAGTGAGCAGCTGGGGAGGGGACAGGAGGGAGTCTTTGCTGAGCTTGGAGGAGCCAGCGTAGGCAACTGGTGGTGCGGGAGGTGTTGGAACGGTGGGGTCACAGAGCGGCCGGGGTCGGCAGGTGGATTTCCTGTGCGACATCTGCTTCGTCGCGGGGTGGAGACTGATGGCTCTGGCCAGAGCGGAGGGGCTGGGGGTGAGCAAAGTGATTCTGGTAATGAAACCAGAGCCCCTGCGATGACCTGGGGCACCGGCTGGCCGCAGACAGGTAGGACTGGTGCCAGGACTGGGAGGAACCAGCAGTGGGGAAGGTCTTAGAGCCACAAAGAGGGATCTGCAGGGCACTTCATCCTGCGGCAGTCGCAAAGAGCAGGGACTGGGGAGGATGGAACCTGCGGCCCAAGTGCTCTTTGATTTTGGTTCCTATGTCTCCCTATCTTTTCCTTGTTTTCCCCTTTTTTCCCTATTTTTTCACTATTTTTCCTCATTTTTTCTTTACTTTCCCTTATTTTTCCTCTTCCCCCTATTTTGCCAATTTTTTCCTCTTTTCCCCCATTTTTCCCCATTTTTCCCCATTTTTCCCCATTTTCCCCATTTTTTCCCAATTTTCCCTGTTCTTTCCCTATTTTCCCTTCTTTTTCGTATTTTTTCTTATTTTTCATAATTTTTCCTTATCTTTTCCTCTTTTCCCTATTTCCCCCTATTTTTTCCTTATTTTTCCTATTTTTTCCCCATTTCCCCCTATTTTTTCCTATTTTTATTTTTCCCCTTGTTTTTTCTCACTTCCCCCTATTTTTTCCACTTCTCTTGTGCTGGCTGACGACGTTTAGTGTCACGATTTAGCCCCCAAATCGACTTTAAATCGTGTTTCCCTGCCGTGGCAGTGCCGGGGTCGATGGGGTCTGCCGAAATGGGGTCAGACCTGCTCCCCAGGAGGGGAGAATCCAGCTCTGGGCTCCCTTTGGAGGGCAGAGCATAGCCCCCAAGAGCCGGCTGGGCTTTCCCTCCCGCGGCGCTGTTTGTGCAGAGCCTTCCCCTCCTGCTCTTCCTCCGAGACTGATGCTTCCCCCAGCCCCGTTGAGCTGCAGGTACCAGCTGCAGCAGATGACAGGGTGAAGTCTGTCAGCGGTGGGTGTTTGTGGAGCTGGGTTAGTCATTGGGGCTTGTAGGGTGGATGGTTGGACTTGGTGATCCTGAAGAGCTTTTCCAACCTTGAGGATTCAACGGTGTGGAACTGGGGGTGAGCAGATGAGGTCCTGCTCCTCAGGGCTGAGGTCCTGCTCCTCCAGGCTGGGATCTTGCTCCTCAGGGCTAAGGTCCTGCTCCTCCAGGCTGGGATCTTGCTGCTCCAGGCTGAGGTCCTGCTCCTCCAGGCTGGGATCTTGCTCCTCAGGGCTGAGGTCCTGCTCCTCCAAGCTCAGATCTTGCTCCCCAGGGCTGAGGTCCTGCTCCTCCAGGCTGGGATCTTGCTCCTCAGGGCTGAGGTCCTGCTCCTCCAGGCTGGGATCTTGCTGCTTCAGGCTGAGGTCCTGCTCCTCCAAGCTCAGATCTTGCTCCCCAGGGCTGAGGTCCTGCTCCTCCAGGCTGAGAACTTGCTCCTCCAGGCTGAGCAGCTCTGGTGTGTAACCCTGCTTTTAAGACAAAACCACTGGTAGACACCTCGGTTGGTGCCACCTTGGCACCACCACTGCTCGAAGGGCAGGTTGGATGGGGCTCTGGGCACCCCAGGCTGGTGAGAGGTGTTGCTGCCCATGGCAGGAGGTCAGCACTGAGTGATCCCTGAGCTCCCTCCCAACCCAACCCAGTCTGGGATCCATCAGGCATGAAAAGGGAGGTTTTCCCCCCAGGCTCTCAGTGGAGGCGCCTGTCCATGGCAGGTTGTCCCTCATGGGATGCTGAGGAGACACCCTCTTCTCCAGCTCCAGGCAAAGCAGACAATGGAAGGAGGAGGAATCCTACTCTGATGCTGCCACCTACCTCTGGAGCCCTCAAAGTGCTGCTGGCCAGCGGGGTTCCTCTGGTTCCAAGACACCACAGAGGTCAAACCCAGTTCAAAGCCGAGCGCTGAGTGCTGGATCCCAAGAATAGCTCTGGCAGGGCTGCTCCTGCCCTGGGGCACACGGGGATGGGGGTTGTCTCTCCCATCTCTGCCAGATAAACCCGCTGTGGCCCTGCAGCTGCGATTCCAGTGCTCTTGGGGGGGGCTGCTTTTCCTCCTGGTGGCACTTGGTGAAGACAAGGGCTGGGTAACCAGGCGGGGAGGGAGCCAGCGGTCGGGCAGAGGCGGGCGCTGCGGTGCTGCTTGCTGATTCCAACGTCATCAACCCCCTGCGAGGGGTGAGCAACGACTTCATCATCTCAAAGGTCTTCTCCAACCTAAAGGATTCAGTGATTCTACAATTCAAGGGGCAGCAGCTCTCGAAAGTCTTCTCCAGCCTAAAGGATTCGGTGATTCTGGGATTCCAAGGGGCAGCAGCTCTCAAAGGTCTTCTCCAACCTAAAGGATTCGGTGATTCTGGGATTCCAAGAGGCAGCAGCTCTCAAAGGTCTTCTCCAACCTAAAGGATTTGGTGATTCTGGGATTCCAAGAGGCAGCAGCTCTCAAAGGTCTTCTCCAACCTAAAGGATTCAGTGATTCTGGGATTCCAAGAGGCAGCAGCTCTCGAAGGTCTTCTCCAACCTAAAGGTTTCAGTGATTCTGGGATTCCAAGAAGCAGCAGCTCTCAAAGGTCTTCTCCAACCTAAAGGATTTGGTGATTCTGCGATTCCAAGAGGCAGCAGCTCTCAAAGGTCTTCTCCAACCTGAAGGATTTGATGATTCTGGGATTCCAAGAGGCAGCAGCTCTCGAAGGTCTTCTCCAACCTAAAGGATTCGGTGACTCTGAGGTTTGAAGAGGCAGCAGCTCGGTTGGGTGGAAGGAAGGGAAGTTCTCTTGAGCCGCTCTCAGGTGGCAGCTTGGACCTGGTGGTCACGGCAGGGGGATTGGACTGGATGATCCTTGGAGGTCCCTTCCAGTCCCTAGTGCTCAGGCTGTTTGCAGCCTGCGGAGCTGTGTGTTGGGTGGTGGAGGATGACCCAGCTCAGCTAGAGGTGATGTCCCATCTGTGCATCTCTCCCTGTTTGACATCGAGAAGTGACAACGGGGGCTCCTGCAGCGGCGCAGGACTGGCTCTCGAGGCTCTTGGCTACCAACTGTCTTTCCTTCCCCCTTCCAGGTGTGGCAGATCCCCGAGAACGGGCTCACGCTGTCCTTGACGGAGCCGGTGGTGGTGTTAGAGGGCCATTCCAAGAGGGTTGGCATCGTGGCCTGGCATCCGACGGCGCGCAACGTGCTGCTCAGCGCAGGTACGTCGGGGCTCCTGCAGCACGTTGGGGCTTGTGGAGGAGAGCTTGTGGACTCCGTTTCCGTCCTTCCTTCCTCTCCCAGGGAATTGTCCTTGGGGTGATCCTTGGTTAGGAGATGGAGAGAGGTTCTCCTGCACCTCTGCTCTGCCCTGGGGAGACCACAGCTGGAATCTGGTGTCTAGTTGTGGGCCCCTCAGTTCCAGAAGGGCATCTCCACAGCTTTGAGACCTCTCCAGGGGTGGCAACTCCACTCTGGGCACCCTGGACAACCCCTGTGGGGACCTGCACAGTCTGAGGTTCTTCTGTCCCACTGTCTGTGTGGGAAAAGACCCCCAGAAACTCTGGACCACAACTGGACCAGCAAGCCAGGTTCTCCTCTGGGGTCAGGCTTTTCTCGCAGGCACCCAGCGCCAGGATGAGGGGGCAGGGTCTGAAGCTGCCAGGGGAGGGTTAGGTCGGATGTCAGGAAGCCCTTCCTCATGGAGACGGGGATCAGAGCCTGGACTGGACTGCCCAGGGCAGTGGGGGAGTCCTCATCCATCCCTGGAGGTGTTGAAGGACAGCCTGGCTGTGGCCCTGAGTGCCCTGGTCTGGGCTACTGGGGTGATGCTGAGCTCAGAGGGCTTCTCCAGCCTCCATCACTCTGTGACTGGATCTAGGGGATCCTGCTGTGGCAGGAAGATGGGACTGGATGGTCTTTAGAGGTCCCCTCCAATTCTTAATGACTGGATCTAGGGGATCCTGCTGGGGCAGGGGGCTTGGACTGGATGGTCTTTGGAGGTCCCTTCCAACCCCTAATGCTCTGGGATTCTCTGATTCCCAGTAACTTCCCATGGCCCCAAGAACCTCACCTGGGACACCACCCCCTACGTGCAACCTCAACTCCAGGTCACCCACAGCCACCCTGTAGCTGAAAGCCCAAGTGCCTGGGGCTTCATCCTAAGGGCTTCTGAAGAGGCAGCGGGCCACCAGCCCCAGATGCCAGCGACTCTCACTCACAGGGTTTGAGGCATCGGCTGACTGGATGATCTTGGAGATCTCTTCCAACCTTCATGATTCTGTGATCCTCTGCCTTTAGGGCCCAGAGAATCGAGCTGAAGAGGAGAGATTGAGGGAGTTGGGGCTGTTTGAGGAAGAGGAGGTGAGGAGAGACCTCATCGCTCTCTACAACCATCTGAGAGGACCCTGTAGAGATGCTGATGCTGGGCTCTTCTCATGGAGCAGCAGAAGCAGAGGGAAGGGCTTCAAGCTCCACCAGGAGAGGATTAGACTGGACATGAGGAAGAAAGTCTTCCTGGAGAGAGTGGTCAGGCCCTGGACTGGGCTGCCCAGGGTGGTGGCTGAGTCCCCATCCCTGGATGTGTCTAAAAGTCGCTCAGATGTGGTGTTGGGGGATCTGGTTTAGGGCTGACCTTACAGAGCAGGGTTGATGGTCGGACTTGATCATCCCAGGGGTCTTTCCCAACCGCCGCAGCTTTGATGCTGCAGAAGGACCCTGTGATCCCCTGTCCCCCCGCTGCTGTTTGGAGGGGTCGGGGTGGTTTTCCTTCACGGCAGCGCTGTCCCTCTGCAGGCTGCGACAACGCCATCATCATCTGGAACGTGGGCACCGGCGAAGCCCTCATCAACCTCGACGACATGCACGCCGACATGATCTACAACGTCAGCTGGAACCGCAACGGCAGCCTCATCTGCACGGCCTCCAAAGACAAAAAGGTCCGCGTGATCGACCCCAGGAAACAGGAGATCGTTGCGGTGAGTTGGAAGAGGCAGCTGGCTTCCTCCCAGCATCCAGCTCCTTCCTCCCGCCGCGGAGGAGGAAGCGCTCGGTCGGCTCCGCGTTTCCCACGAGGAGGACCCCTGCAGGGGTCGGAGTCCCCTTCAAAGTCCTTTTGCGTCATTAACCTTCCCGGAAATTCATCCAGTGGCTCTGTGTTGGAGCTGGACAAGGGGTCTCCAGCCCTGGGGGAGGCTGAACGGCCCTTCATTGTGTGTTGGAGTAACTGGTTTCTTCCCTCGAGCTTCAGGCAAAGTCAGTTGGATTTGCTCTGTGTAGCTGGACGTTGCCGCTTGTAGTTGGACGTTGCCCCGTGTAGCTGGACGTTGCCCCATGTAGTTGGACATTGCCCCGTGTAGTTGGACGTTGCCCCGTGTAGTTGGACATTGCCCCGTGTAGTTGGACGTTGCCGCTTGTAGTTGGACATTGCCCCGTGTAGCTGGACGTTGCCCCATGTAGTTGGACGTTGCCCCGTGTAGCTGGATGTTGCTCCGTGCAGTTGGTTGTTGCTCCGTGTAGTTGGATGTTGCTCTGTGCAGTTGTATATTGCTCCGAGTAGTCGGGTGTTGCTCTGTGTAGTTGGGTGTTTCTCCACGTAGCTGGATGTTGCTCTGTGTGGTTAGGTGTTGCTCCTTGTAGTTGGTTGTTGCTCTGTGTAGTTGGTTGTAATTGGATGTTGCTTCATGTAGTTAGATGTTGCTGGTAGTTGGCTGTTGCTCCACATAGTTGGATGTTGCTTCTTGTAGTTGAATATTACTCCTTGTAGTTGCATGTAGCTCCGTGTAGTCAGATGTTGCTCCGTGTAGTCGGATGTTGCTCCACATAGTCAGGTGTTGCTCTGTGTAGTCGGAAGTAGCTCCACGTAGTCAGGTGTTGCTCCACATAGTCGGATGTTGCTCCGTGTAGTCGGATGTTGCTCCACATAGTCGGATGTTGCTCCGTGTAGTCGGATGTTGCTCCCTTTAGTCGGATGTTGCTCCGTGTAGTCGGATGTTGCTCCCTTTAGTTGGATGTTGCTCTGTGTAGTTGGATGTTGCTCCACATAGTCGGATGTTGCTCTGTGTAGTCGGATGTTGCTCCCTTTAGTTGGATGTTGCTCTGTGGACTTGGATGTTGCTCCGTGTAGTTGGGTGTTGCTCCGTGTAGTCGGGTGTTGCTCCGTGTAGTCGGATGTTGCACGGAGGAGCATCCTGCCAGGGGTTCTCTGACTCCCCCTCCAGTCGGGCTTCCCGTTCCTCACAAGGGACTAACGTGCCCCTCTGTTCCAGGAGAAGGAGAAGACCCACGAGGGAGCGCGGCCCATGAGAGCCATCTTCCTCGCTGATGGAAACATCTTCACCACCGGCTTCAGCCGCATGAGCGAGCGGCAGCTGGCCCTTTGGAACCCCGTAGGTCCCTGGCCCTTGTAGGTTCCAGCCCAGACCCGCTGAGCCCATCCAGAGGGACCAGCACCGGCTGGGCAACGGGGCCGTGAGGTCTCACAGCCCCTAGGGCAGGATCCTCCAGCTGGGTTGGGGTAACCCCAAGCACTGGGTGGGGAGTGGGTTGTGACTGATCCCAAGGAGAAGGTCCTGGGGGTGTTGGGAGGTGAGGAGCTCAGCATGGTCCAGCAGTGTGTGAGGGCAGCCCAGAAGGTCCAGCAGTGTCCTGGGAGGAGAAGTGTCCCCTCTCAAAGAGGGGAGCTGGAGGTGGGGTCTGAGGCAGAAACCCCTCCCAGTAAGTGGCATTTTCTTCTCCTTCCCAGAAAAACATGGAGGAACCCATTGCCCTTCATGAGATGGACACCAGCAACGGGGTCCTGCTGCCCTTCTACGACCCTGACACCAACATCATTTACCTGTGTGGGAAGGTAAAAGGAAGCTGCTGGGTGTGACTGGGTGTCAAGGAGTAGAACCAAGACATAAACCCTGCAGCGGCATCGGGGCGGCCGATGGACCAGGCTGCTCCAAAATGGGTTTGTAGGACCCCAAGAGGAGCCTGGTGGTGGTTGCCCTGTGGAGGTCTGGCGTAGGACTGGATGTTTCTTTGAGGTGGGTTTGTTTAGGTCAAGCTGCTGCGAGTCAGATCCCATCATCAGACCATCTCCTGTTGCCGTTGACCCCGAGGATTTGTGTGGGAGGAGGGTGCGCGGTAGATGTTCTCCACGGTGGGCTTGAGGACGATGGAGCTCGAAGCACCCTCAGATCCGAGAGCTTTGTCCTCAGCTCTGACCTGCCTCTGCCCTTTTGCAGCTTCAAACCAGGACCCCTCGTCCCATCACTCCCTGCCCTTGGGAACAGCCTTCCCCAGCCCTCTGACAGCCCCTCTCAGGGACTGGGAGGTCACTGTGGGGTCTACACTGGCAGCTCCAGAGATCCCAGAACCAGAGAGAAACCAGTTTACAGCCCTTCAGCCTGACTGGGGCAGAAGGTTTTGCTCTTTAACTAGAGGTGTGAGTTATGGGCACCCTGATCTGGTGAGAGGTGTCGCTGCCCGTGGCAGGGGATTGGCACTGGGGGAGCTCTGAGCTCCCTCCCAACCCCAACCCAGTCTGGGGTTCTATGGAACTGGGTTCTTCTCGGAGCCAGGATGCCGATGGCAGCAGGGGATGGGCCCCTGGGCACAAGGTTTGCCCTTTGTGTGAGGTCCCACCTGGGTCAGGGGCCAGAACAGCAGTGGGGTCTCCATCGTGGGAGATGCTCAGAGCTCATCTGGAGAAGGTTAGGGTCTGAGCAGGGGAGCTCGGTGCTCTCCAACCCCCCCGGAGCTGGTGGTTCTCCTGTCTCGCAGGGTGACAGCAGCATCCGCTACTTTGAGATCACGGACGAGTCGCCCTATGTTCACTACCTCAACACCTTCAGCAGCAAAGAGCCGCAGAGGGGGATGGGGTTCATGCCCAAGAGGGGCCTGGATGTCAACAAGTGTGAGATTGCCAGGTAAGGCGACGGCGGGGAGCCAACAGGATGGGTCCTGGGGTCCTCCATAACCTCCATCTCTGCAACCTCCATCTCTGCAACCTCTGTCTCCATAACCTCCAGCTCCATAGCTTTCATCTCCATAACCTTCAGCCTTATAACCTCCATCTCCTGAATCTCCATCTCCATAACCTTCAGCCCTATAACCTCCATCTCCCTAATCTCCATCTCCTTAACCTTCAGCCCTATAACCTCCATCTCCCTAATCTCCATCTCCCTAACCTTCATCCTTATAACCTCCATCTCCATAACCTTCATCTCCATAACCTCCTCTGGACCTGCCTGAGCAGATCCATGTCCTTCTCCCTTTGGGGATCCCCCAGATGAACTCAGATCAGTGATGAACTCCTGGTGGTCTCAGAGCCCTGAGATGCCCCTCCAGTGAGGGGTGTAGACAGGAGCCCTGTGGCAGGGAGCAGAACCTGCTCTTGCTGAGCTCACAGAGACCTCAGCTGAGGGGCTGGTGGGAGGACACTGGGGTTTGTGGTTCTGGCATGAGACAAGAGGTGTCACCACAGCGTGGAGGAACATGAGAGCCACCAAATGGTCCTCTCATGGACCAGTCAGCATCTCCAGCCCTTGCAGGGTCCTCTCGTGGACCAGATAGCCTCCTTGCTTTGGCATCACCTGTCCTCACGTCTGAGTCACCCCCTTTGCCCATTCTCTCCTCAAGGTTCTTCAAGCTCCACGAGAGGAAGTGTGAGCCCATCATCATGACGGTTCCTCGCAAGGTGAGCGCAGCCTCCCGCTGCCCCGCTCTGAAGGGCACCCCAAAAAGCACTCGGCCAACCCATCTCTCGTGCCTTGCAGTCGGACCTCTTCCAGGATGACCTGTACCCCGACACCGCCGGCCCCGAGGCGGCTCTGGAAGCCGAGGAGTGGTTCGAGGGGAAGAACGCCGACCCCCTGCTCATCTCCTTGAAGCACGGCTACATCCCCGGCAAGAACAGGGACCTCAAGGTGGTCAAGAAGAACATCCTGGACAACAAGCCCGCGGCCAACAAGAAGACTGAGCTCATGAGTGCCCCAAAGAAAGCGGCCGACGCCTCGAACCCGGTGAGTGGGACCCTTGGTGGGGGCTGGTGGCTGCTGCCTCTTCAGGAGCCCTTAGGATGAAGCCCCAGGCACCTGGGCTTTGAGCTACAGGGTGACCTGGAGTTGAGGTTGCACGTTGGGGGTGGTGTCCCAGGTGAGGTTCTTGGGGTTGTGGGAGGTTCCTGGGAATCAGAGAATCCCAGAGCATTAGGGGTTGGAAGGGACCTTGAGAGGTCACCCAGTCCCATCCCCGTGCCAGAGCAGGATCCCCTAGATCCAGTCATTAGGGGTCGGAAGGGACCTCAAGAGGTCACCCAGTCCCATCCTCCTGCCAGAGCAGGATCCCCTAGACCAAATCACAGAGTGATGGAGGCTGGAGAAGCCCTCTGAGCTCAGCCAGCCCAGCCCAGCATCACTCCAGTAGCCCAGACCAGGGCACTCAGGGCCACAGCCAGGCTGTCCTTCAACACCTCCAGGGATGGATGGGGACTCCAACACTGCCCTGGGCAGTCCATTCCAGGCTCTGATCCCCATCTCCATGAGGAAGGGCTTCCTGACATCCAACCTAACCCTTCCCTGGCAGCTTCAGGCGCTGCCCTCTCATCCTGGCGCTGGTTGCCTGCGAGAAAAGCCTGACCCCAGAGGAGAGCCTGGCTTGCTGGTCCAGTTGTGGTCCAGAGTTTCTGGGGGTCTTTTCCCACACAGACAGTGGGACAGAAGAACCTCAGACTGTGCAGGTCCCCACAGGGGTTGTCCAGGGTGCCCAGAGTGGAGTTGCCACCCCTGGAGAGGTCTCAGAGCTGTGGAGATGTGGGGTGAGGGACAGGGGGTCAGTGGGGCCCTGGCAGTGCTGGGGGAGCAGCTGGGCTCGAGGAGCTCAGAGTTCTCTGCTAACCTGAAGACTCTAGATGTCAACCACAGAGTCGTTGAGGTTGGAGAGACCTCCCAGCTCATCCAGCCCAACCAGCACCCCAACCCCGCCCTGCCCACCAAACCCGGTCCCCCAGGGCCACAGCTACTCAGCGGTTGAACCCCTCCAGGGTTGGTGACTCCCCCTGTTCCAACCCCTGAGCACTCTGTCAGGACAGAGGTTTCTCCTGATGGCCACGCTCACCCTCAGTTGGGGCTACTGGAGGCCACTTCCTCTTGTCTCATCACTGGTGACTGGGGAGAAGAGACCAAGAAGGCACCAAAGTCACCCCATGAACACAAGCAGGAGGTGCTGGAGGTCTGGGGGAGCCTGCAGGAGCTCCTGGGTTCTGGCTGAAGCGCAGGAGCTCCTGGGTCCCGGCTGAAGCGCAGGAGCTCCTGGGTCCTGGCTGAAGGGCAGGAGGTCCTGGGTTCTGGCTGAAGGGCAGGAGGTCCTGGGTTCTGGCTGAAGTGCAGGAGCTCCTGGGTCCCAACTGAAGCTCCAGAGCTCCTGGATCCTGGCTGAAGCCCAGGAGCACAAATAAGACACGAGAAGACTTTAGCAAAAGCAGGAGGTGCCGGAGCTCAACCCAAACTATCCAACCCACCCCTGGCGCGACCCTCCATCACTCCAAGACCCCATCAGAGCGCAGAACCCACTCCAGTGGCTCCCAGAGCCCCCCCGTAACGACCCCTCTGTGCTCTTCCCGCAGCAAAACGAAGCCAAATTGGACGAGATCCTGAAGGAGCTGAAGAGCATCAAGGACACCATCAGCAGCCAGGACGAGCGCATCGCCAAGCTGGAGCAGCAGGTGGCCAAGTTCGCGGACTGAGCAGCGGCCGACCCGACGGGAGCCAGCCCAGGGCACATTCCAGTTTCCCCCAGTTCAGCCAGCAGCAGCAGCAGCAGCCCTGCAGCAGCATTCCAGTACCGAGCCCGACGATTCCAAGCCAAGCTTTTTAGTGGGAAAAGAAAACGGGGAGGGGAGGGGGGTTCTTTTTATTTTGGGGGGTCTCTCCTCATGTCTGAATGAATTTTCCTGTGACTGCTGTCGACTCCAAACGATCTCACTGCCAGTTTCTTCGCCCCAGCCTTTCCATTTGTAAGGGGGTGGGGGTCGGGAGAGGGTCCAAACCCACCCTCCACGTGCCCAAACCGTCGGGGCTTTTCACTGCCTGGAGTGCAGGGACCAAGCCCCGACCTCGCTGGGAAGGGCTTGGAGTGTTTCCTGAGAGCAGCCCCCCACTTTGCTTTTACCCTCTCAGGGGGGTTCTTGTGTCTTCAGGGAGATGTTTTGGGGTGCAGCTGTGCTGGGAGAGCCTGGCCCCGGGCTCCTCTCGGGGTTGGGATCTTGTGCCCCACAACCACCAACTCTTGGGGGTCATTCTGCCTGTTTTTATATCCTGGTTCCTTCCCCCCTCCTCCTCTGCACCCCACAACCACGTAGGGATCCCTTGTTGCCAACCCCCTGCCAGCACCAAGGGCCTGGCCAGGGTGGCTTCCACCCCGCTTCGGAGAACTGGCTTCTCCTCGGAGACCCCCCAAGAGCTCCCCGTGGAGCTTCTCAGCCAACCCCACGGGTCTGTGTCCACTGGCCCTGGGCTTCTCGGCCAACCCCATGGGTCTGTGTCCACTGGCCCTGGGCTTCCTAGCCAGCTCAGCTCAGCCAACCCCACGGGTCTGTGTCCACTGGCCCTGGGCTTCTTAGCCACCTCAGCTTAGCTCAGCCAACCCCACGGGTCTGTGTCCACTGGCCCTGGGCTTCTTAGCCACCTCAGCTTAGCTCAGCCAACCCCACGGGTCTGTGTCCACTGGCCCTGGGCTTCTTAGCCACCTCAGCTTAGCTCAGCCAACCCCA
>JAOXOE010000776.1:8110395-8122064 GCA_028565055.1 Phoeniculus purpureus | reverse complement strand
AGAGCCTGGCTCCATCCTCCTGACACCCACCCTTCAAATATTTATAGACATTCATGAGGTCACCCCTCAGTCTCCTCCAAGCTCAAGAGCCCCAGCTCCCTCAGGCTCTCCTCATAAGGGAGGTGCTTCACTTGCTTCATCATCCTCGTTGCTCTATGCTGGACTCCCTCTAGCAGCTCCACATCCCTCTTGAACTGAGAGGCCCAGAACCTTTCTCTCTCTTCTTAACCTACTAAGAGCAGTTGGGGAATTTACTTGGTGCCTTTATGTTTCTCCTATTGGCTTGGGTAGAAGCAGATGGGTGCTGCCTACTGAACGTGGCCTGGAGGGTGTTGGTTGCATTGCTTTGTGGTTTGGAGGAGAACTTAAAGTACTCCAAAAAAATGAAAGGACTGCTATAATTTATGTTAGTCTTCTGTTTCTAAAGTCTCTTCTGCTAACAGGAGCTTCAAACTCGTGTCATCTGATTATTTCAGGACCGGCAGCTGAAAGTGAAGGAACTGGTGTTGTCAGCTCACGACCGGGCTGTTAGGAATTGTCCCTGGACGGTTGGGCTCTGGATCAGATACCTTCTGGCCATGGAGAGGCACAAAGTTGATCACAGCGTCATTTCTGGTAAAGAAAAGCCATCTCTGCAAAACCTCTTGGGCACACAGCTGCTTTCTGCACTCTGGGTGACTCTGACAAACAGGGGGGGCTCGTAGGGCGCTGTAGGGTTTGTTTCCACTTTGCTGCCGCAGTCATAAAGCTGCTGAGATGTGCAGTTGTGTCCTAGGGCAAAGCAGCTTCTGTTGAGCAGCTTCAGTCCTGGGCAAGCAGCAAATAACTTTGCATTAGGATTAAAGTGCCTTTCAGATCTCTTCCTGAAGTGATTGTCTGGAGGCTTCCCCCTTTTTTCTCTTTCAGAAACGTTTGAAAAAGCTCTGAATGCAGGTTTCATTCAGGCCACTGACTACGTCGAGATCTGGCAGGCGTACCTGGATTACCTGAGGAGAAGGGTGGATTTTACACAAGGTAGGCAGGAGCTTTGGAGGATAAATATTTCAACCCCTTTTTTGGACCCCTCTGGTCCTGCTTTATAAAAGGGAAATTGCCAGCAGTTTCTTGCACTTCACTAAAATGACTTTTGGGCCAGTTAAGTTTATCTGTTCTATAGACTTGAGTTGTTTTAAGCAGCTCCTTGCTGACAGGATAGATCTGCACTGCTGGAAAACACCCAGCCTTAGCTTTTAGAGGGAGAACCGCCCCCCCTTCTGTTTTTGGGGGGAAACCCCTGGCCTTGGCTTTCATGGGCGAGGCCCCCCTGCCCTGTGTTTTAGCTACTTGATGTGTTTTATTGTTCATGTAGTGAGTTTTACTGAAGCAACCAATTTTTACTCCCCTTTAAAATAGTGTTAAGAAAGGAGTTTTAGTGGATGTGAGGTCAAAATCATAACTTTAAGACAATTCTTTCTTTGTTTGTCTTTATTCTAAAGACTCTAGTAAGGAGCTAGAAGAGCTGCGGTCTGCCTTTGCGCGTGCTGTGGAGTATTTGAAGCAAGAGGTAGAAGAACGTAAGTTAAATCATCTAATAGATGGGTTTTTTCTTCTTCAAAACAACTGGTATAGGACCAGTTCTCTGCACAGTGCTTCACTTGTCTGCTTGTGTCTCTAGTGTCTTTAATTTGAGCTGCTGTGTAGAACTTGTTCACTAAACACTTGTTTTCTCTGAGCCGTTCACAAACTGCTCTTGCTTTGATTCCTAGGATTCAGTGAAAGTGGAGATCCATCCTGCACCATCATGCAGAACTGGGCGAGAGTTGAGGTGATGCTTCTCTCTGCTGTGTTTGGATAGCTAGATGAGAGGGATTTGTTTGTTTTACCTTCCCAGTTTGAGGAAATCTTTCTCCTTCACTACCTAGCACATAGTGTGGGTTCAGGCTTTCTGGGAAGGAAACAGCCATCCCTGAGGAAGCTGTCAGGGCTGTTAGCACAGAATCCCAGACTGGTTTGGGTTGGAAGGGAGCTCAGACCTCATCCAGTTCCACCTCCCTACCGTGGGGAGCGACACCTCTCACCAGACCAGGTTGCCTAGTGCTTGATCCAGGTCAATCCCATTCGGATATCTTAACCCATTTGCCCTCTTTCCCTGCTCCCTCAGCTGAAGAGACTTGAGGAAGCAGCAGGGATGAAGCTCTTAGAACTGGGTTTAATGCTGTCTTGGGTACACTGATAAATAATGACAAAAGGAGAAATCCAGAAGCAACTGATTCACAGAATCCTGGAATGATTTAGGCTGGCAAAGCTCTTTGAGCTCATCCAGCCCAGGACCTAACATCACCCCAGTTGCTGCACCAGGGCATTAAGGGCCACAGCCAGGCTGCCCTTCAACACCTCCAGGGATGGGGACTCCCCCACTGCCCTGGGCAGTCCATTCCAGGCTCTGTCCCCCTTTCCATGAGGAAGGGCTTCCTAACATCCAACCTAACCCTCCCCTGCTGCAGCTTCAGGCCCTGTCCTCTCGTCCTGGCTCTGGTTGCCTGGGAGAAGAGCCCATCCCTCACTTGACTACAACCTCCCTTGAGGGAACTGGAGAGAAGGAGAACATTCCCCCATAGTTTCCTCTTCTCCAGGCTGAACACTCCCAGCTCCATCATCCTCTCCTCATCAGCCTTTCTGGTTCAGTTCATTTCTGAACATCCAAAATCAATTATGTCTGAGAGCCAGAAACCAAGGCTGATGGAACAGGTCTGCAGCAGAACATACTCAGATTTAAGGCTGCATTAGGTTTTCCCTTTGCTTCCTCTAGGGAGCAGAATGTCTTCCTGTGTCTCTCTGCAGTTTCCTTGCTGCAGGGGGTAGTGGTGTTGAACAGACACTCCTGGCTGATCCCTTTGGATTCTGTGTTTCAGGCCCGTTTATGTAACAACATGCAGAAGGCCAGGGAACTCTGGGACAACATCATGACTAAAGGAAATGCCAAGTACGCCAACATGTGGCTGGAGTATTACAACCTGGAGAGGTGAGAACTTGCCCTGTGATAAAGGGGAAGAGATTTGCATAAAGAGGAGTGAATTCTCTCTTGATGCTGAGTGTCCTTTTTCCCTGCTGCAGGGCTCATGGGGACACTCAGCACTGCAGGAAGGCCTTGCATCGTGCTGTGCAGTGCACCAGTGACTACCCAGAGCATGTCTGCGAGGTGCTGCTCACGCTGGAGAGGATAGAAGGTGACTTGTGGTGGCTTGTTGGCTTGTTTTACCCAGCCTTAGTTAGTGTATGGTGATACCCAGTGAATTCTGAGCTGCTGTTTTGTGTCCTGAGGGAGGTCTGTTTTCTTCTCACACACAAACAGCTTTTCTTTCTCTTTTTACTCTTCTTTTCTGGCCTGACTTGGAACCTACTGACAGTGTCTGGGTTTTCCCATGCTTTTCATAGAACCACAGAATCATTCAGGTTGGAAAAGACCCCTGAAATCATTGAGTCCACCAATCAACCCTGCTCTACAAGGTCACCCCTAAACAAGATCCCCCAACACCACATCTAAGTGACTTTTAAACAGATCCAGGGATGGAGACTCAACCCCCACCCTGGGCAGCCCATCCCAGGGTCTGACCACTCTCCAGGAAGAATTTCTTCCTGATGTCCAGTCTAACCCTTCCCTTGTTGGAGCTTGAAGCCCTTCCCTCTGATTCTGTTGCTAGTGACCTGCGAGAAGAGCCCAGCACCAACCTTTCAGATAGTTGTAGAGAGCGATGAGGTCTCCCCTCAGCCTCCTCTTCCTCAACTTAAACAGCCCCAACTCTCTCCATCTCTCCTCATCAAATTGATTCTCCAGGCCCTTCCCCATCTTTGTTGCCCTCCTCTGCCCTCGCTCCAGCACCTCGATGTCTCCCTTGGGCTGAGGTGCCCAAAATTGGACCCAGTACACAAGGTGTGGCCTCACCAGTGCTGAGCACAAGAGAACAATTCCCTCCCTGCTACTGCTGGACACACATGTTCTGATCCAAGCCAGGATGCCACTGGCCTTCTTGGCCACCTGGGCACCCTACTGGCTCCTGTTCAGCCACCTGCCAGTTAGAACCCCAGGTCCCTCTCTGCCAGACTGGTCTCCAGTCACTCTGCCCCAAGCCTGGAGTATCATTTTGTAAATCACAGAACATTAGGGATTGGAAGGGACCTCGAAAGATCATTCAGTCCAATCCCCCTGCCAGAGCAGGATCCCCTAGACCAAGTCGCACAGGAACACATCCAGGTGGGTCTTAAATGTCTCCAGTGAAGGAGACTCCAGAACTCCCCTGGGCAGCCTGTTCCAGTGCTCTGTCCTTTGTTCTCTTTGAAGTCTACACCTTATAATGAGGATTTTCATGTGAAATGGATAAGGTTGAGTTCCATGAGTTCACCAACTGATTTTTCCACAACTCTCTGTTCATATTGTGGGGAAGCTAAATACAACTGAGCTTTTTTTGTTCCTTTAGGAACCTTGGAAGATTGGGATGCTGCTGTTCAGAAAACAGAAACCAGATTAGCTCGAGTTAATGAGCAAAGAGCCAAGGTCAGAACTTCCTATGAACTACCTGAGTGGTTTCCAGGCAGGACCTGTGTTGAGGTCCTGCTCGTTTGAACAACAGGTTTCTAACGTTGATTCCTACAGATAAACCTGAATTGTCTTTTAAAAGTGAACTCAGTAGTTCTAGGGCTTTTAAAATGATGGTTCTGCTCTGTTGATGCTTTTTATCTTTCACCTTTTGACCTGGGGATGGGATACAAGAGTGTCCTGTGCTCCAGGAAACCTGGAAGAGCAAACAGTTGAGCTAAGCTTTAAATGATGATCCCCCTAGCACTATGTTTAATGTAGCTGAGGAGAAAACCCTCTGGGCTCAGTACTGGAGGAGAAGATGCTGTGCAGCCACTAGAAAGTGAATCTTGTGTGTTTGTAGGCTGCTGAGAAGGAAGCTGCTCTGGCAAAGCTGGAGGAAGAGAAAGCCGAGCAGCGAAAACAGGCTCGGGCAGAGAAGAAAGCATCCAAAAAGGCTAAGAAAACCAGGGTTGGAGACAAACGCAAAGCAGATGACGACGATGATGAATGGGGACAAGAAGAAGAAGGTAAAGGAGAAAAAAACCCCAGACTTAAGACCTCTGGCAGCAGAGTTGTGAGTTGTTTCCCTTCTGTTGGAGGCAGATGAGGAAGTGCCATGGCAGTGCTGGCTTTACAGGGTCTCTTTCTCCTAGGAGCTGTTTGTGGTGGTGAGCTGAAAGCACAATGAAATGCCTTTGGGTCAGCAGAAATACGTGTTGAGGAGAATTTCTAAACATTTAGGTTTAGATTTTTCAAATTAGTGCTTTTATTTTCCTTCTTCAGTTAACAGAGGTATTTTCTCATACAGTCGTGGACTCCTCAAGCAACACTGAGGTCTGTGTCTAGATCAGGTTATTCACTGTTGTAGTAGCCCCTTTGAAGGCAGTAACAGACAATTTTTAATAGATTGCTGCTCCTGGGGACTTTTATGTTTTTTATTTCTCTGAAAATGAGAATTAAAAGAAGGATCCCCTTTAGACAGAGAAAAAATCGTAGAATCCTAGAATGGCCACGGTTGGAAGGGACCTTAAAGACCATCCAGTTCCAACCCCATTGCAGAGGCAGGGACACCATCGCTACAGCAGGTTACTCAGGGCCCCAGCCAACCTGGTCTTCAACACTGCCAGGGATGGGGCAGCCACAACTTCCTTGGGCAACCTGTTCCAGCATCTCTCTACCCTCACAGCAAAGAATTGGTTCCTCATGTCCAACCTCAGTCTCCCCTTGTTCTCTCGCTACCACCCTTGTCAAAAGCTCTACCCCAGCTTTCATTTTGTTCCAAGTCCTTGTTGTCCTGGTCGACTAATCTGTTTTTTTCAAACGTTTTTTGGAGACCTTAAGGAGGTTTTTATTTTGTCACTGTAGTTTCACCTGCTATTTCCAAACCCTGTAGTGCTGAAGGGGGGGACAGCTTCAGTGCTGAATGACATGGCGTCACGTAGTTTCCATGTTCTTACTCAGCAGAGCAGCCCAGCAAGAGGCACAAGGGAGATGGTGATGGGCTGCATCTGGAAGAAGACATGGAGGTAGAAACAGGGCTCTTTGGCAGAAGTGGACCCGAAAAACCAGATCACCCAGCAAACCCCAAGGAAAAGGCAGCTACCAGTCGAAAAGACATGCCCAAGGTTTTGCACGACAGCAGCAAAGACAGCGTCACCGTCTTCGTCAGCAACCTGGCCTACACCATGGCAGAGCCCGAGGTGAAGCTGAAGGAGCTCTTTGAGAGCTGCGGGGAGGTGGCAGAAATCCGCCCCGTGTTCAGCAACAGGGGGACTTTCCGGGGCTACTGCTACGTGGAGTTCAAAGAAGAAAAAGCTGCTCTGCAAGCTCTCAGCTTGGATCGTAAAGTCGTGGAGGGGAGACCGATGTTTGTTTCCCCGTGTGTCGACAAGAACAAGAATCCAGACTTTAAGGTAAAAGCTCTTACTCTTTAAAACTAGCAACGAGTCTGCTGCTTCCAGAGGGCTCACAGCCCGTCGAGTCACATTGTGCTGGTTTGGGATGGTGACGCTGTGTGTCAGCGGTAAAACTTCTCTGGGAATTCTTACATAACTTTGCCGTAAAATGCTCCTGTACGACTGGATCTGGGCAGGGATCTGCTGTGGCAGAGGGATTGGGCTGGATGATCTTTTGAGGTCCCTTCCAATCCCTACTGTTCTGTGATTAAACCAGGACTGATGCTGATCTACTCCAGATTTGCAGTTATCAGGTTAACAGTGTGATGTGCCCAGATTCTTAAGTATCTCAATCCTTAAAATACTTCTTTTGGGGTGAGTCATAGGGCTGTGGGCACCTTATTGCACAACCCTCTGCTGCTTAATGATGGTTTTCAGTGGTGCAATGGGTGGTTTTCTGCTTTATGGGAATTATTGTACAAAAACACCTGGTTCAGATTGACAGCAGAGCAAGAGATGATCAGCAACAGCCCTTCTCATTGTGGGGTGTTCAGAAGCATCTTAGGTCTTGGAACTGCTTCCAAGTCTGTACATTGAATGCAAATATCTTTCTGTACGTTACTTGAAGATGTTTAAATATCACTAGGAATAATCAGTCTTGTGGAGGGTTACACAGTAGCAGTAGTGTTGTGGGCCCTTACCTGGGTCCACAAATGTGCCACCTGGGTCGCCACTAATGTCATGGGTCAGAGAGCCCAATGGTATTGTGGCTGGAGAGCTGCCTGGTGGAAAAGGACCTGGGGGTGTTGGGTGACAGCTGGCTGAACAGGAGCCAGCAGGGTGCCCAGGTGCCCAAGAAGGCCAACAGCATCCTGGCCTGGATCAGGAATGAGGTAACCAGCAGGAGGAGGGAGGTGATGGGTGCCCCTGTGCTCTCCACTCATGAGATCAGACCTTGAGTACTGGGCCCAGTGTTGGGCACCACAGGATCAGAAGGACATTGAGGGGCTGGAGCAGAGGCAGAGAAGAGCATCGAGGCTGGGGAGAGGGCTGGAGAACAGGGCCTGTGGAGACCGGCGGCGGGGAACTGGGGTTACTGAGTCTAGGGAAGAGGAGGCTGGGAGGAGATCTTGCTCTCTGCAGCTACCTCAAAGGAGGTTGTAGCGAGGCTGATGCCGGTCTCTTCTGCCACATTCCTAATGACAGGACAAGGGGAAATAGCCTGAAGTTGTACCAGGGGAGGTTTATATTGGATCTTTGGAAGAAGCTCTTTGCTGAGAGAGTGGTTGGGCACTGGAACTGGCTGCCCGGGGAGGTGGTGGAGTCCCCATCCCTGGAGGGGCTTAAAAACCGAGTAGCCAAAGCCCTTGAGGCCATGGTGTAGGGGTTAGGGAGCTGTTGGGCTGAGGGCTGGGCTTGGTGATCCTGGAGCTCCTTTCCAGCCAGAATGATTCTGTGAGTCTCTGAATGAGTTGGTATCTGACAACCTTTTCCTTCCTTCAGGTGTTTAGGTACAGCACTACTCTGGAGAAACACAAACTCTTTATATCGGGTCTGCCCTTTTCCTGCACTAAGGAGGAGCTGGAAGAGGTGTGTAAAGCACATGGGAACGTGAAAGACATTCGGCTGGTCACCAACCGAGCTGGGAAACCCAAGGTAGGAGCTCTTAGTGCCCTCTGGATTGTAACAGGTCCTACAAAAAGCAGCTCTTTGTGAAGTTGAGATCCAAACAGTGGAGTTTATATTAGTTGAATTTGTAGAAATGGTTGGATTTATCCATCTCCAAGTATCTTTGTGCCAACAAAAAGAAGGGGAAGAGGAGTTCTCCAAAATACTTCTTAATTTGCACAAGAGTGTTTGATACAAGTGAGGCGGAGGGGAAGATGTTTACAGCGTACTCAGGGTATGGTCGGACTTGATGATCTTAAAGGTCTTTCACAACCTAATTATGATTCTATAGTAAAAATAGACACTAGTGAGTCCTCAAATACTTTTTAAAGTAACTGAGTAGTTAGGGTTCACCTGGCATAACCAGCTCCCCTTCTCCCACTCTGCAGCTCCTCAAGGCTATTGTTCATAACATCTGCTGCAGGAATAGATCAGCAAGTGAGTAATGAGGCACCTCTGACAGGGCTCATTATTTCCAGCCTGGAATAAATGACTCCTTGTTAAATGAGAGACTCAAAACCAGCTGCTGCTCTGCCAGAATTCTACCTGACACCATGGCTGTGTCTGCATGCAGGGGGCTTCTGCCAGGTGCCATCCAAAAACTCTTTCAGCCTGGAATCATTTAGAAGTGAAGAGCTGCTGCTGACACAGTGCTGCCTTAGACTTACTGTGCTGGGAATTTGGTTTTCTTCTTCCTTTTAATTCCTCTTCCCCAAATGAAGGTGTCATGGGTGAGAGTGAGGAAATGCAGGTTGCTGATAAGAATTCTTGTAGTTAAAGAACTCTGGAACTCTCTGCCAGGGTTAGGTCTGTTCTCTGTAAGATTTACTTGGTCTAATTATTCGCAGAAGCTGCTCGGGCAGAGTAGCAGCACTAAAACATATAGTTATAGGCTGGGGACTGACCGGTACTAGAAAGGGACCTGGGAGTGCTGTGGCCAGCAGAATGACCAGGAGCCAGCAATGGGCCCTGGTGGCCAAGAAGGCCAGTGGCATCCTGGAGTGGATCAGAAACAGGGTGGTTGGCAGATCAATAGAAGGTCTTCTGCCAGTCTACTCTGCCCTGGTGAGACTGCAGCTGGAATCTTGTGTCCAGTTCTGGAGTCCTCAGTTCTGGAAGGACACAGAGCTGCTGGAGAGAGTCTAGCACAGAGCCATAGAGATGCTGAATGGAGTGGAGCATCTCCCTGCTGAGGAAAGGCTGAGGGAGCTGGGGCTCTTGAGCCTGGAAAAAAGGAGCCTGAGAGGTGACCCCATGGATGTTGATCAGTCTGGAAAGGGCAGGTGTAAGGAGGATGGAGCCAGGCTCTGCTCAAGGGCACCCAATGATAGACAAGGGGCAGTGGGTGTGAGCTGGACCAGAGGAGATTCCACATCAATGTGAGAAGGACCTTCTCCATGGCTAGGGTGCCAGAGCCCTGTCAGGGGCTGCCCAGGGGGATTGTGGAGTCTCCTTCTCTGGAGACATTTCAAACCCCCGGGCCATGTTCACATGCGACTGGATCTGGGTGATCCTGCTGTGGAGGGGGATTGGACTGGGTGATCTTTCAAGGTCCCTTCTAATCCCTAATGTTCTGTGACTCTGTGTGTGATAGGTTACTCTTTTTTTACCTACTTGTAGGGCCTGGCCTATGTGGAATACGAAAACGAAGCTCAGGCATCACAGGCTGTGCTAAAAATGGATGGACTGACGGTGAAGGATCACGTCATCAAGGTGGCCATCAGTAACCCACCGCTCCGAAAGCTGCCGGACAAGGCAGAGACCAGCAGAGCCTCACAGTTCGCAGTCCCACGACAGATCTACGGAGCGTAAGTATCAGTGAGGGGAGACTTCTCTGAAAGGAAGCAGTGGGTTTTAGATGCTAAAGCGTAGGAACCTCCTCTAGAGTACGAGTGAACCTCTTAAAGGTGCTGAACCATAAGAAATTGAGTTGCTGGATTGATGAGGAAAAGCAGATTTTTCTTATGTATCAAGAAAAACAGGTGTGTAGTCACTGAGAGAATCAAGTGTTGGATCTAATATCATCCTCTCATTCTGGGGAGCCAGCCAGTGCTCACAGTGAGGGTTAAGGCTGCTCTGTAACCCTCAGAGTGCTCCCACTCCTCAGTGTGGCATCATGTATGCCCTGTGAACAAATGTGAAGCCTCCATTTCTGAGGCCATTGTGCAGTGGTTTTCTGCCAGGATTTAGGTCTACGACACCCAGTGAGGAGTCAGAAGCCACCCAGTGGAACCTCAGAGCTAGTTACTGAAACAAGCAACAGGAATTAATGTTTATAAATATGGGAAGGGTGGGTGTCAGGAGGATGGAGCCAGGCTCTGCTCAGTGTCATCTAATGACAGGACAAGGGGCAGTGGGTGTAAGCTGGAGCAGAAGAGGTTCCATATCAATCTGAGAAGGAACTTCTGCCCGGTGGAGGTGACAGAGCACTGGGAGGAGCTGCTCAGGGGGGTTGTGGAGTCTCCTTCTCTGGAGATGTTTTAGACCTCTGCCTGGCCATGTTCCTGTGTGATCTAGGGGATCCTGCTGTGTCAGGGGGATTGGACTGGATGATCTCTCGAGGTCGCTTCCAATCCCTAATGACTGGATCTAGGGGATCCTGCTGTGGCAAGGGGATTGGACTGGGTGATCTTTTGAGGTCCCTTCCAACCCTTAATCATTTGGTCTAGGGGATCTTCCTGTGGCAGGGGGATTGGACTGGATGATGTTTCGAGGTCCTTTCCAATCCCTCATGCTCTGTTATATTCACTCTAGTGGAATAGGTGTTCCTCATGGTGAGCAAAGTCCTTTTTATTTCTCCCCTGAGGTGAAGCACTTTGCTCAGAGCGCTGGGGTTTGATTTTCAATGTCTCTCTCTGCCCCTCTACCCAGGCGTGGGAAGGGAAGGACGCAGCTCTCCATGATGCCTCGCGCGCTGCAGCGCCAGAGCAATCCTGGGGTGAAGGCGGAGAATGGGATGGTCCAGAACTCACCAGCAACTTCCTCCAAACCCCCTGAAGAACCTAAAAAGATGTCCAACGCTGATTTTGCCAAGATGCTACTGCAGAAGTGAGCAGAAAAACCCCACGAAGCTGCAATCAGCGGGTCTGGTCAAATGTGAAATGCCTTTCTGGAAGCCATGTTGTGTCCTTATGCTAGCGAGGAGGGAACGCCGCTCACGAGCCTCTGTAAATACTGCTCTGGACTGCTGCAGTCATCCACATCAGGACGGTACAAATCCGGTCTTGCGGTTGCTTTGTTTTGGTTTTTTTTTCCTCTAAGAGTTCTACCACATTCTGGGTAAACTGGTGGTCTATGATCCCTCATATTGAGGGTAACGAGGAGGGAAAATGACTCCCTGTCCAGGTTGTCGGATGCGGCATCGACTCGAACCAACCCTTTCCAAGTGTTTCTCTTTCATTAACGACTGAGACGCGCCGCGAAAGCCTCGTGCTGCCCTTGTCTAGCCCCGCTGCTCGTTTCAGATTGTGGCTGTAGTCATTCTCTCTCTGACACCCAACCTATTTCAGACCCAAACCCACCAACCCACACGCAGGGACATCCACCCTTCC
>JAOXOE010000776.1:8087933-8104648 GCA_028565055.1 Phoeniculus purpureus | reverse complement strand
GAATGATGCGGCCTTCGCGCGGCGCGAGAAGGCGAAAAGCCTTTACGGCAATCTTCTCAAGCGATTCCGGCTGATCACGGCGCAGGATGCGATCACCGCGGCCAATCTGAAAAAGCTCGGCGCGCGGGAGGTGGAGGTGACCGGCTCGCGTGCCGCGGTCACCGTCCACGTGCACCGCTCACCCCCCCAGCCCCGGCCCATGGCCACCCCGCTAGAAAAATAGACATTTGATGGGGTTTCTCCTTCGCGGCAGTTCCCCCTCCAGTTTTGGTGCTGGCATCGGCTCCTGGTGTTTCCCATCACCATCAGGAGCTCCGAGCCCGGTCGTTGGGTTCCCAGCTGTAGGGGAAGGCTGTGGCCACCACCCCCCACCATATGGCTTCTGCAGCTACACCCAGAGGGGCCGTTGGATGGAGGGGAGGGAGGGCAGGCGTGACGAAGCCGGGACGTGGGGATGGAGGGGGACCACATGCAGCTCTGCACAAAGCCAGCCTGGAGCAGGGACATCCTTTGGTTTAGGGTCTTCGGGCTCAAGAGCTTTGGAAATGAGGGTCAGATGAGCTGGAGCGTCCCATGGGATCACCTGGCTGAGGTTCCTCACTGACCAAGCAAGCTCAGCGATGCTGGAGACCATCCGTTGGTCGTTGAGGATCAGATGAGCTGGAGCATCCGATGGGATCTCCTGGCTGAGGTTCTCCACTGGCCAAGTAAGCTCAGTGATGGCTGGAGACCATCCGTTGGTCGTTGAGGATCAGATGAGCTGGAGCATCCCAGGGGATCTCCTGGCTGAGGTTCCTCACTGGCCAAGCAAGCTCAGCCATGGCTGGAGACCGTCCGTTGGTCATTGAGGATCAGAGCTGGAGCATCCCATGGAGTCTCCTGGCTGAGGTCAAGAACCCAACGTCATGATGTTGGGAGGTGGCTCCCACCTGCAGCCACCACATGAGGGTTTGGAGCAGCAACACTGCCTGATGCTGTGGGACCCCCAACCTTGTCCCCAGACAGAGCCAAGGGATCATGGAGAGAGGGGACACAACCGCTTCGTTTGGAGGCACCAGCCTCCATGGGTTCCATAAGCTCCAAGGAGGATCACCCAAGCCCTGACCTGGTCTCTCCTCCCTTGGGAAGGCCAGTGGGCAGCCCCTTGGTGGTGCCTCGTTGGCCAAGCAAGCTCAGCGATGGCTGGGGACCATCCGTTGGTCATGCAGGGACTCGATTAACAGCTACGAGCAGCAGATGGAGAATCAGAAGAGCAAGAAACCACCCACTGGGTGAACATAGGCAGAGGCTGGGACCACCGAGCCTGTCCCCACCAGCCATCATCTCGGGTAGTAGTCATCGGGGACCCCCGAGAGATTGCGGAGCTTCAGCGCCGCGTCCACCGTTCTGATGTAGCCGCCGATCATCTTCCTCATCTCGGGGGTGTAGGGGTCGTACTCCAGCTTCCGCAAGCCCGAGCGCTTGAAGTTGCCGTCCTTCTGGCCCTCGACGCAGAGCAGCCGGTCCTGGCAGGCGGCGATGCCCAGCAGCCCCACCATCCGCTGCAGCTGGGCAAACAGGTCCTGCTTCAGGTCCTCAAAGTGAACCACCAGCACCTTCTTGCCGTAGCGCAGCCAGTCCAGGGTGTGGGTTGCCCACCACGGAGCGTAGTTGGCCACGAACTCCGGCCACTCTGGGAGGAGGAGGAGGAGGAGGTGTGGTTAGGGGGTGATTCCTTGTGTCCATAGGATGGGACCTGGTGCTCCCCATTGAGAGCTCAGAGGGCTGGAGCCCCTCTGCTCTGGGGACAGGCTTGAGGGAGCTGAGGATGTTCAGCCTGAAGAGCTCCAGGGGGGACCTTCTAGTGACCTCCCAGTCCCTGAGAGGGGCTGTCAGAGGGTTGGGGAAGGCTGGTCCCAGGGGCAGGGACCGAGGGGACCTGGTCTGAAGCTGGAGAAGGGCAGAGGGAGGTCAGAGCTGAGGACAAAGTTGTTGACTCTGAGGATGGGGGATCCCAGGAACAGGCTGCCCAGGGAGGTGATGGAGGTCCCATCCCTGGAGCCATTCAAGGCTGGGCTGGCTGGGGCTGTGGGCAACCTGTTCTGGTGAGCGCTGGCCCTGCTGGGTGCAGGGTGGGGTTGGACTGGGTGCCCTTGGGAGCTCTCTTCCCACCCTGATCTTTCAATGGGTCACCATGAGATGAAGAACCTTGAGGAGTGTGGCCAGAGGAGGCCAATGGAGCTGGGGAAGGGTCTGGAGTGACAAGGAGCAGCTGAAGGAACCAGAGGGGTTGTCTTGACGGATTGAACCAACACATGGATCTGGTGCTGAGGGATGGTGCTCAGGGGTGACCTGGCAGGGCTTGAACTTGATGATCTTCAAGGTCTCTTCCAACAGAAAGAGATCCTGTGGGACCCTCCTGTGAAACTCAAGGGGTCAAAGGGATGATGAAGCACCAGTGAGAAACCAGAGCTCTCTTGGGGGGTGGTTCTTATACCCCACAACCCATCAAACCCAACCCCAGCAGCTGAGGGTGAGGCTGGGGAGATGGACCTGTTTGGTCCTCTGCCCCACAGCTGGTTCCTGGGAGAAGGAAATGGCTTGGAGATGGAGGCTGCTGCAGGGAGGGCTGGGGATGGGACCCCCTGTACCCACATCTTCACCCCTCACTTCTTCATCGTCCCCAGGATCTGCTAATTGCAGAGGTACCACAAGTGAACTGACCCCTATGGGGTTCCCACATCACTGGGAGGGCAGCGGGGTGCTGGTGGTCCCCACAGGGATCCCTGGGCTCCACAGATGGCTCTCCCATGGGGGTCGTCTTCTCCAACCCAGCCCACATCCTACATCCCCTGGAGCTCCATGGGGTCATCCTACCCACCTTGGAGCTCCATGGGGTCACCCTACCCACCTTGGAGCTCCATGGGGTCATCCATCCTACCTCCCCTGGAGCTCCATGGGATCATCCTGCCCCGCTGGGCTTCAGCCACCCCCCAGAAGGTGCCAGAGGAGAGCCCCCAGCCTACCTTTGCCCTTCCAGTGAGCGTGAGCGGCGAAGCCGATGTGGCCCCCGTATTTGCGGTTGAACTCGGCCATCAGGGCCTTGTAGGGGTTCCGGATGAGGAGGATGGCGGCGTCGAAGGACTCGATCTCCTTCTGGCCACTCTCGTGGGTCTTGATGCAAATGGTCCGGCCGCTTCGCCAGTGGTCCCGCTCCCCCTTGAACCCTGCCGGGACGGACCGAGCAACGGGCTCAGAGAAGCGCCCGGTGCCAGCGGGAAGGGAAAGAGCAGTAAATAGGAAAAGAGAAATCGCAGGAAGAATAACAATAATAATTAAAATTAATAACATGGAGTGAAAAGTAAAATCAATGAAAATAACGAGAAAGAATGAAAAATAATGAAAGTAATGAAAATAACTAAAAAATAACTACAAATAATTACAATAAGAATTAAAAGAATTACAATAATGGGAATAATAAATAATAGAGGTAATAAAGAACAAATGATAGAGCAGTAATAACAACAATAAAGATAAGAATAGAAATAATAAGAATAACAAAAATAAGAACAGATGATAAAGTCATAATGAAAATAATTAAGAGGAGAAGAAAATAGTAAGAATAAAAAATAAACCCCAGTAATAAATAATGAAAATAATAAAGAATAGAAAGAAGAAGAAGGAAGGAGGAGGAAGAAGGAAGAAGGAGGAAAAGGAGAAAGAAGAAGGAAGAAGGAAGGAGGAAGAAGAAGGAAGAAGGAAGGAGGAAGAAGAAGGAAGAAGGAAGGAGAGGAAGAAGGAAGAAGGAGAAAGAAGGAGAAGGAAGAAGGAGAAAGAAGGAGGAAGAAGGAGAAAGGAGGAAGAGGAAGAAGGAAGAAGGAGGAAGAAGGAACAGGAAGAAGAAGGAACAAGAAGGAAGAAGGAAGAGGAAGAAGGAAGAGGAAGAAGGAAGAAGGAATAAGAAGGAAGAAAGAAGAAGAAGGAAGAAGGAAGAAAGAAAGAGGAAGAAGGAAGGAGGAGAAAGAAGAAGAAAGAAGAACAAATGATAAATCATAATGAAAATAATAGAGAAGAATAAAATAATAAATAATAACAAAAATAATAATAAAACTAAAGACCAATAATAGGTAATGAAAATAATAAAGAATAGAAATAATAAGAAAAAGTAATAAGAAGAAAAATGAAGAAAAATAAGAACAAATTACAAAGCCATCATTAAAGTAATGAAGAGAAGAATACAATAGTAGATAGGAATATAAACAAGAACAAATGAAAAGTCGTAATGGAAATAGAGCTAATAATAAAATAATAATTACTATAAATAAGAACAAGTAATAAAGTAATAATAAAAATGATAAAGAATAAACTAAGAAAAAGAAGACAAATACTAAAGTAATAATGAAAACGCCAAAGACAAGAATCAAAATAAGACATAGAAGAAAAAGGAGGATAAAAAGAAGGATCAAAACTAGCAAAGTAATGAAAAGAATAAAAAGGAGGAAGAAGAAGAAGAGGAAGAAGCAGCAGTAGAAGAAGGGGACGGCCGAGCGCGAGCTGGGTAGAGGGGCTGAGGGGCGACAGGAGCAGCGGGGCCGAGGCAGCCGGCGCCCCCCTGCCCCGGCTGGGCATCGCCGCTGTGTCCGAGTCAGGAGTCGCGGGAAATCGCTGTGGGGGGGGTGGGTGGCTGGTGGCTCCGGGGACCCCCTGCCCCACCCACGCTGATGCCATGGGGGGCTCCAGCGAGAGGACCCAGCATCTGCTCGGACCCACCACCCCAAGAAGGCGGCGCCGGCGGTGCTGAGCTCAGGTGGGAGAGAAGCTCTGGGCACCTGGGTGCCGTTAAGTGTCGATGGGCATCACAGCCCAGCTGCCAGTTGCCCGGAGACCTCCAGGCTCCTCTGGCAGGCTCAAGGCCGGGACAAGTCCCGGAACGGGCGCTCGGGTGGGTGAGCAAAACCTCGCTGAGGCTCTGGATCCATGGGAGGAGTGATGCTGGCTGCACCCCGGGGATGGCACCAGGACCTTCTCCCAGCTCAGGGGGCACCAGGACCCCTCGGCGGCGACTGCTCCCCTCACCTTTGTTGTAGAGAGACCCGTCGAAGTAGTAGCTGCCGGTGTAGAAGCCGGTGGCCAGCTCGATGAGGTGCCGTGCCCACGTGTTGCCAGCCCCGGGGAAGCTGGCCAGGGCCACCAGCTGCTTGGCTCGGCTGGGCAGGAACCTCCTGTCCATGCAGCGGTTGTCTGCAGCGAGAAGCACCCGGGGGATGCTATAGGGTAGAGTGCTCCGAGGGGCATCCCGCAGGGTCCTAAAGACCCCCACAGACAACAAAGACTCCAAAGACACCAAGGACCTAAACAAACCCCTCAATACCCCTCAAAAAGTCCTAAATAGCCCAACGAGTCCTAAATACCCCAAACAGAATCCTATGAATCCCAAAGAGTCCTGAATACCCCCCAAAAGTCCTAAACACCCCCAAAAAGTCCTAAACACCCCCAAAAAGTCCTAAATACAGCTTAAAAAGTCCTAAATACCACCCCAAAGTCCTAAATAGCCTCAAAGAGTCCTAAGTATCCCAAAGAGTCCTAAATATCCCTCCCAAAGTCCTAAATATCCCCCCCAAAGTCCTAAATGCCTCAAATGAGTCCTAAGTATCCCAGAGTCCTAAATACCCCCCAAAATCCCTAAATACTGCCCCCAACACACCTAAATACCCCTAAAAAGTCCTAAATACCCCCAGAAAGTCCTAAATACCCCCCAAAGTCCTAAATAACCCCCCAAATCCCTAAATGCTGCCCCCCAACAGATCTAAGTACTCCCCAAAAAATCCTAAATACCCCCAAAAGACTTAGATACCCCCCAAAAGCCCTAAATAGCCCTCAAAGAGCCCTGAAGCCAACCCACCCCAGTTCAGGTCCTCACTGGCCCCATCCAGCTGTTTCCCAGTAACAGGTTTCCCCTCGCTATGTCCTTCCCTGTCCCCACTGGTGCCATCAGCGGGACCTAGAGGGTGATGGGGGGCAGGAGCCCTCTGGGTGCAGCCTCATGGGGGTCTCCTGCTCTTTTATGGCTCTCAGTTGCCCAGGGTCTCCCCCAAATCCCGTCCCCGCCAGGCGGCAGAACCCTGCTGGGTTCGCTGCTGGTGACGAGGAGGGTCAAACCCCAGCCAGGAGGGTTTGCGGGTTCCTCTTGGAGTCAGAAGCACCACCCAGAGACTTCATAGCAGGATCGGGAACGACAAGGGGTTTCCAACGACGGGTGACCCCGTGGGGCCGGCGCCTTTCGCCTGGGTTCAGCCCTGCGAGAGCCCCGGCGCTGGGCTCACCTTGCACTTGGGTCTGGTAGACCAAGAGGTAGTCGGCGGTGCCGCAGCTCTCGAACTCCTCGCCGGCGCATTTCTGGGCGCAGAGCTGCTCGTCCTCGCGCTCGTGGAGGGTGAAGAGGGTGGTGGGGAAGCCACAGCGGCAGGTGGTCCCGGCCAGGGCGGACAGCGGGTACTCCTGAGGGAACAGGGACAAGGAAGGGTTGTCCCATCCCACCTTGGATACTGGGACCAGTTTGCAAGAACGTTGAGGTGATGGAGTGAAGGTGGAGAAGGGCAACGCGGCTGGTGGAAGGATTGGAGAACAGAGAATCCTGGAATCGTCGAGGTTGGAAAAGACCTTCAAGATCATTGAGTCCAACTGCCCACCCTACAACCCTCAACCACTAACCCAGCTCCTTGATGGAGCTGGTATTAACTGGGAACAACTTCTTGCCAAGCATGGACCTGGCAGGAAGAGTGATGGGAGCTGAGAAGCAGTGGAACATCCTAGAACAGGATCAGAGAGTCATCAAGGTTGGAAAAGATGACCTTCAAGATGACCAAGTCCAACCACCCGCCCTACAACCCTCAACCACTAACCCATCTCCTTGGTGGAGCTGGTATTAACTGGGAACAACTTCTTCCTATCAGACCAGTTTGGGGTCTGGAGAGCAGGGCTGATGGGGAGAGCCTGGAGAAGAGGAGGCTGAGGCTGGGTGGTCTTGGAGGTCTCTTCCAACCTTAATGTTTCTATGACCTTGTTGCCCTTTACAGGGAGGCTGTGGGGAGGCTGATGTCAGCCTCTTCTCCCCAGTAGCTGCTGACAGGAGCAGAGGAAACGGCCATGAGCTGCCCCAGGGGAAGTTCAGAGTGGAAGTCAGGATAAATTTCCTTAGTGAATGAGAAGTTCAACGCTGGAACAGGCTGCCCAGGGAGGTGGTGGAGTCCCCAGCCCTGGAGGGGTTCAAAAGCTGACTACGCGCAACACCTTGGGACATGGTCTGGTGCTTGTGGAGCTGTTGGGTTGAAGGTTGGACTTGGTGATCTCAGAGGTCCTTCCCGACCTCAATGATTCCACAAAACCCCATCACCTTGACCCTTTGCCAATTGCACACCCAGAATCATGACCCAAAACCAGATCAAGGTCTACCCAGGCTGGGTTCACCCTTGAGATGATGAAGCGGCGCCCACTGCCCACCGTTGACCCCCATGGTACCTTCTCAGTGCAGAAATCCACACACTTGTCCACCGACATGTTGAGCATCAGCTGGCTGGCGGGCAGGGCGATGGAGACGTTGTCCGGCTGCCGGAAACAGCCCCGAAATATCGCGCTGCCGTCTGCGAGGGAGAGCGGGACACGCGCGGCCCCGTGAGCACCCCAAAACTGATGTCGCTGCCGCCCCAGACTCTGCATGGCCCCATCTACCGCTCCTTGGGCTGCTCTTCTCCACCTCTCCTCACCCTCTGGTCGCACAGGCTTGTCCTAACAGACCTGAGATGGTTGAGCCCAAAGGGCAGCAGCGATGGGTTACGGGACCCCCACCACTCATGGGGCAAAACCCAGCAGAAAGCTCCAGCAGCAGCAGAGTTGGGTTGGTTTCTCCCTCCCCATAGAGGTGGGGAGAGAAGCAGGGCTGGGACTGGCTTCATGTCCCCTCCAGGATCACCAGCAAAGAGGTCTTCACCCCAATCCCACTGGTGTGGCCTTCAGGTTGGGTGGGAACCCAACCGAGACGGTGGGAGCCCCGGTTCATAGGGCTCCCAGCTCCACCCAGTCCCACCCAGCGGCCATCCCCATGGTTTTCAGGAGCCAAACTCCTTCCAAACATCTTTGGAACCACCTCTCTCAAGTCATGACCACAGCATGGGGATTCCAGGGCATCACAAGGGGCTCCCCAAGTAGTTTTGGGGCCACGTCAATGCCTCCAACTCACATCTGCGGGCAGACTCCTGGGCCAGCTCCAGGCGGTAGATGGAGAGACGGTTGACCCCGCCACAGATGTTGCTCTTCTCCCCTTTGCACTCCATGTTGCACTCGGCCTCGCTGGCGTTCGATGCCTGGATCTTGTGGCCGCAGTAGCACTCGGCGCCGAATTCCAGCCCCGCGTAGAGGTAACCCCTGGGGAGATGGAGATGGGGGTCTCGGTGGAGGGTCACCACGGCCCTCAGCATCAACACAGCGCTAAGGGGTCTGGCAACAGCAGCCCAAGGACATATTGCTGGATGAGAGGATCATTGTGGGTCCCCTCCAACCGAAAACGACTCTTCTCTACCCTACCCTACTCTATTCTTCTCTACCACACTCTAATCTACCCTACTCCACTCTTCTCTACTCTATTCTTCTTCACCCTACTCTACCCTACTCTATTCTTCTTTACCCTACTCTACCCTTCTCCTCTCTACCCTACTCTACCCTACTCTATTCTTCTCTACCCTACTCTACTCTACCTTACTGTACCCTTCTCTACGCTACTCAATCCTTCTCTATCTTACTCTACTCTACTCCACCTGACCCTTCCCCATTCCATTCAGAAAAGGGCTCCCTGGGCCACAACTGCGAAAGTAGGAGACAGCACCGATTCTTCCAGGCAGGGAGGGTCTAATGGGTGGTGACAGAGCAGTGACAGGGACACCCCAACAGCCCTTACATCCCCCTACCCCACAGGAGGACGAAGCTCATCGTCCCCTTGACCTTACTGCAGGAGAGGAAATCGAGATCCTGGGAAACACCAGCGAGTTGAGAAGAAATAAAGAAGAAATCAGGCTGACAGGAACCAAAGAGACGGAAGGTGGGAAGAAGGGGAGGGCAGCAGGGAACTGTGTCAGCAGAGCAGTGTGTGGGAAGGGATGAGGACGAGGGGCCCATCTCCCGTCCTACCGCTCGGCGCAGTTGTCCTGGCAACGGAAGACCGTCATCTTCTTGTAGTCAAAGAAGGAGACTCCGCGCAGTGTCCGCTGGCGAGTGTTGTCCTCGTAGCAGCCGATGTATCTGGCTGGGGTGGGGGGAGGATAGTAAAGGAGGAGACAGGGGTTAGAAGCAGCCCATTGATTCCCAATCCTCTCCTTTTGAAGGAGACTGAGGAGAGACCCTCTTGCTCTTCACAGCTACCTGAGAGGAGGGTGGAGAGAGGTGTGGAGGGGTCGGTCTCTTCTCCCCAGTCACCAGCTATGGCACAAGAGGAAACAGCCTCCAGTTGCCCCAGGGGAGGGTGAGGTTGGCCATCAGGAGAAACCTCTGCCCTGACAGAGTGCTCAGGGGCTGGAACAGGCTGCCCAGGGAAGGGGGCAGTCACCATCCCTGGAGGGGTTCAACCACCTGTGGCCCCGGGGGACAGGGTTAGGTGGGCAGGGTGGGGTTGGGGTAGTGGTGGGACTGGTTGAGCTGGGAGGTCTCTTCCAACCTTCACGATTCTGTGATTAAAACTGGGAAAGATGAGACTCGCAGACCACCTGCAAGCCGGGAGACCAGGGCACGGGGAGGTGGTGGTGCCAGTGGAGGTTGATGGCACTGGACACGTCGCATATGGCCGGGGACGGGAGCACTGCTCGGGGCCTTTATGGTGACTGACAGCTCCGGCTTGCGAACCATCTGCTGAGGATCTGCTCGATGTCAGCTCGTGTTAACGGAGCCACGAGGTCATGGGCACCTCGGGAACACTGCTGGAGACCCCTCTGCGCGGGGGGCACGATGGAGGAACCCTCCTGTATCTCGGAGCTGAGAAAATCCCTTAAGCCCCGCGGTCATTTGCCTTCCTGCTCCCAAGCCTGGGCTATCTCGCTCAGCACAGGGGTGTCGGGGTTCCTTAACGACCACAAATCAGGGAATCGTGGAATTGTCCGCATTGGAAAAGACCTTTAAGTTCAAGTCCGGCTCTGCCAGGTCCCCACAAACCCCTGTCCCTCACCCCACAGCTCCTCAGCTTTGCAACCTCGCTAGGAATGGGGGCTCCTCGACTGCCGTGGGCAGCCTGGGCACGGCTGGTCCGCAGGCATCGACCATCTTTAGGGCAACTTGAGATGGGGTGAAGAAGATGGGGTGAAGAAGAAGATGGGGTGAAAAAGAAGATGAAGAAAGGGTGAAGAGGACAAAGACGGGGTGACGAAGATGGGGTAACAAAGACAAAGAAGGGGTGAACAAGACGAAGATGAAGAAGAAGAAGATGGAGTGAAGAAGACGACGGGGTGACGAAGATAAAGAAGGGGTGAAGAAGACGAAGATGAAGAAGAAGATGGGGTGAAGAAGGCAGGGTGAAGAAGAAGATGAAGAAGAAGACGGGGTGACGAAGACAAAGAAGGGTTGAAGAAGACAAAGATGAAGAAGACAAAGATGAAAAAGAAGAAGACGGGGTGAAGAAGACGGGGTGAAGAAGACGGGGTGAAGAAGACAGGGTGAAGAAGATGAAGATGGGGTGACGAAGACAAAGAAGGGGTGAAGAAGTCGAAGATGAAGAAGAAGAAGATGGGGTGAAGAAGACGAAGACGAGGTGCAGCCTCTCCCCAGCTGGAACCCCAAAAGCTCCTGTCCCAGCGAGACACAACTCAGGGCACAATGATGCTCAACTGGGAAGAGCAGCAAGGGGAAACTGAGAGTGGGTTATTGTCACTTGGGAAGGGAGGAAGGAAGGAGAAGGCCTCCCTGAGAACACCCCCTGCAGAACACACCAGTGGTCTCCAAACAGTTGGTTGAGGCGCTGGAAGGGAACTTTGGAGCTCGAGCAGCCCCTTAATGAGGTTTGGAAACAAGTCAATCCCTGTTTACAGCTCAGAAAGGCACCGCTGGCAGCGGACCACCAGCCAACCAGCCTGGAGACCCCCGTCCCAGCTCACACCAAGAAGAGGGACCCTCACCCGGACGCCTGTCCCCAGCCCTTACCTCTGTCCTCCTCCTTCTCTCGGCCGCTCCTGCTCCTCAGTGCCCGGCTCCGGGTGCTGCTGTGGTCCCCAGCTTTGCCCCTCTCGGCCGGCTCCTTGGAGGTGCTTTTGAACCAAGGTCCACGTCTCCGTCCCGCTGCCGGCATCGTCGCCGGTGTCTTGAAGCTGCGGCTCAGCTGCATCACCCCCAGGTAGGGCAACCCCGGGCCCTTGACGGCTACGGGGCCACGCTGGCTCCCCGGCACCGTGGGCTCCCCGGTGAACCCCGCGTGCAGGAAAACCAGGCTACCGGCCGCCAGGTACAGGGCCACCAGCGTGAAGAAGCGCAGGGGCCTGCGCCGGAAGGACCGCTGGACTTTCACCCACAACTTGGCCATAGCCTCTTCATCCCTTCCCCGGCAGCCAGCGGCCGCGCGGGAGCTGCCGTCCGGCTCCGAGGACGCTCCACAGCCGGGGTCCGTGTCCCCGTGGGTTGGACGCACCCAGGACACCCCAAAGGCGGGGTGCAGGCTGTAGGTTGAGGTCCTACAAAGGTGTTGTCCGACCTCAAGAAGTCCAGGAGGGCTGGGGAAGGTGGCGGGGTGGAGTTTGAGGTCCTTCACCCCCCACACTGAGGCTGTCTCCGGTTTCTGTTCCTCAGGATGAAGCCCTCAGGAAGCCGAACGGCTGACGCAGATCTTCTCGTCGGCCCTTCCCGCTCGGCGTCTCTGGCGCGCGCCAGCATGTCCCGCGCGGCGTCGGCACCGGTGGCCCCTTCACACAAAGGACAAGACAGCCCCTGGGCGCGACGCGGGGCCCCAGCGGCTGGCGGGGACCCTTTGTCTCACGCGGCCCCATTCAGCGCACTCCCAGGGCGAGAAACCTCCACCTGCAGGGCGAGAAGAGAGGAACCCTCAGGGGAAAACAGCCCGCGGGGTGGGGACAATCACCGTCCCTCTCCCACTGTGGGGCCTCCTGGCTCGCCTGGTCCTCTCGTCTTTGTACCTCGGGGCAAGAGCACATGGGATGGGTGAAGATGGAGAAGGATGTGGAGAAAGATGGAGAAGGATGCAGGGCAAGATGGGGTGGAGGACGTGGGTCAAGACGGGATGGAGGACGTGGGGAAGACGAGATGGAGGACGCGGGGGAAGACGAGATGGAGGACTCGGGGGAAGACGGGATGGAGGACGCAGGGGAAGATGACCAAGGATGTGGAGGAAGACGGGATGGAGGACGTGGGGGAAGATGACCAAAGAGTGAGTCAAGACGGGATGGAGGATGTGGGAAAAGATGACCAAGGACATGGGGGAAGATGACCAAGACGTGAGGGAAGACTGGATGGAGTACATGGGGGAAGAAGATGCTGGTGAAGATATGGAGGACACAGAGGAAGATCTGAGTGAAGATGTGGGGGAAGACATGGGCTCAGATTTGAGTCTGTGAAGATGAGGGTGAAGATGAGGGTGCAGGGGAGGTGATGGTGGCTACCAGCAACCTGGGGGGGGTGAATGATTGGGACCTTCACCCGTCTCATGCAGGAGAGCGGCTACAAGAGGGCTCTAGGAAGTTCCTGGTTTCACTATCACACCCCCGGGCACCAAGAGTTTGTGGTTCCACCCACAAGAGGATGAGCTAGGTGCACCCATGTTGACAGCATGATGGCCCCACGTTGTCACTAGCATCTCCTACCCTGCCAGTAAGGTTTTAGCATCCAAAGGGTTGACCATCTCCATTCCCATCCTGCCAGCTGGGATCGACCCGGTGCTGCCCCAGGAACACCATGGCCAGGGCTACTTGGGGCCATCACGGGTGGCTCTTGGCGCCAGGAAAGCAGCCAAGCCCAAGGGAGGGACAGTCCCCTCCGGCCCCACCAGGAGCTTTTCCCTGGGGAAAAGGAGGATTCTGCATGAGACACCAGCTTCTGTGGTGGGGTTGGCTTCACCACGGCCAGGTTGGCTTCACCATGGCCACGTTGGCTTCTCCATGGAGGGGCTGTCTTCATCAAGATGGAGTTGGCTTCACCAAGGTGGAGTTGGCTTCTCCATGGCCAGGTTGGCTTCTCCATGGAGGGGCTGTCTTCACCAAGATGGAGTTGGCTTCACCATGGCCATGTTGGCTTCACCATGGCCACGTTGGCTTCACCATGGCCACGTTGGCTTCACCATGGAGGGGCTGTCTTCACCAAGATGGAGTTGGCTTCACCATGGCCAGGTTGGCTTCACCAAGGTGGAGTTGGCTTCTCCATGGAGGGGCTGTCTTCACCAAGATGGAGTTGGCTTCACCATGGCCAGGTTGGCTTCACCATGGCCGGGTTGGTCCACAACCTACTGACCCATTGGTGGCCACAGCATGACCCCGTGGCCACCACGTGCCACATGTCACGGGCTCTTCCTACTTCAGGCAAAGAGAGGGGAATAAACAAGAACACAAATTGGCGCCTCTGGGTTCACACCGTCTGCCTCCCGTTGATGACATCCAAAGTGCTGGTGGAACATCTGGCAGGACTTAGAGACAGTGAGGCCGGGGCTCCCTCCAGGGCCCCTCACACCTCTGCTTCCAGCAGCTGAACTTCTGTGGAGCTCAGGGCTGCACTGGGCAGATCCTTGGTGGCCCACGAGCCCCTTGGACCTCCCTTGATGGGCAACGCTTGGGTCAACACAGCTTGAGTAAAGGCTGATTAGACGTGGAGTAGCCGCTGAGTGAGGAGACTACTTGCTCCTGGGGGCAGGAGGAGGGTGCAGACAGACCCCAGAGGGGGTGGTCTAACCCCAGTAGCACCAGTGCCACTGGTCTTCCTCCCGTACAGGGAAAGGGCATCAGTTACTGTCATTAAAGCATCTGGAGCTCATCCTTCTCCACCAGGAGCCAGAGGTGCAGGTCAGTTTCTGCTCATTTGCATCGGCTTCGTTAGCCTGGCTGCTAATTGGCTGCGGGAGATAAGGGGCTTCCTCGCTGGCTCCCATTACAAATGCAAGTGCACCAGTGCTCCCAGTATCGGCAGCAATGCTCCCAATAGACCAACCCGCAAGACTACCAGTGTCCCCGGTGTTGGCACCAATGCTCCCAGTATTGGCATCAGTGCTTCTACTATTAGTGCCAGTGCTCCCAGCAGACCAATCAGCAAGTGCACCAGTGCTCCCAGTACCGGCACCAGTGCTTCCACTACTGGCACCAGTTCTCCCAGTATTGGCATCAACATTGCTAGTAGACCAACTAGCAAGTGCACCAGTGCTCCCAGGACGAGGCAGAGGCTCAGGACACCATGGAGATGAGCAAGCGGGAGCACTGGCCACGATCATAGAACGTTTTAGGGGTCGGAAGGGACCAGGTGCTGCCAAGCCCCACCTCACATCCTGCCACGAAGGGCTCTTGGGGCTCCCCCACCCCATCCCATCCCCGGCTTGGGAGAACAACGGCCCCATTAAAACCAGCAAATGAAGGGGGGAGAAGGGGACGCGGCGATCCAGTTTCACGCCGTCATTAGCATTTCTTATCAGAGGGGCAGGGAAAGAAAAGGGACCTGAAGATACAAAGGGATGGGATGGAGGCCGGTGGCCACAACGAGGCCACAAGACTGGGGGTGGGGGATCCTGTCCCAGTCCCATGGTGGAGTCCATCGGGCTGCCAGGTAAACCCTGCTGCCATCATCATCATCATCACCATCATCATCATCACCATCATCCCCATGGCTGCCTAGACATGGGGTGGAAGCCCCATCCCTGGAGCCAGTCGAGGTCAGGCTGGCTGGGGGCTCTAGGCAACCTGGTCTGGCGAGTGCTGGCCCTGCTGGGTGTTGGGGCGTTGAACTGGATGGTCCCTCTGGAGCTCCCTTCCAGCCCTGTGGTTCTATGGCAGCGGGTTTCCATCCCTCCTCTCTTGCACAGCAGAGGCAGCAAATGAGATGCAGGAGGCCGAAGATAAAGACGGCGACGGCTGGGAACCCGGCGGCACTAAACTGGGACAAATGGGGGTTTCCATCACGGCGGGATGGGTTCAGGTCAGGACCACTGGGGATGAGCCTCCAACTCCAGAGCCTCCCCAACCACCTCCTCCAGGCACAGCCACCTTTAAACCTAAGCAGAAGTGATTCCTCCAGCATCTCCCTGCCCTAATTTTGCTGAGAAAAGGGTTTGTGCAGCCCCCCTGGGCTGGGAAAATGGGGTGTGTGTGGGGGGTGTTTAAAACCAGCTGAGTCAGCAGGTTTGGGGGTGCTGCGGTGAGACGGCTGCACCTCTTCCCCCTCGATCCCTTCCACAGAGAGAAGGGCAGGGGGGTGGAAATTGGAGGTCTCACGGATTCTGTCATCCAGAGGGACCAGTCTGCCCCAAGCTGGTAGATTGGCGGCTGGAGGAGAGCAGGAACGGGGCCGGGCTAATTGCACAGGTTCCTATTAGCGTCCCAACCGCTCCCCGGAGGATAAAACCCTGATGAAGGGTTGGGTTGGAAATAAAACCCAGGAGCGAAGGGCTGGATCCTGCTCTGGGGTCGCTGCGATGCTCCAAGGAGGAGCAGCTGGAACCTCGGAGCCTGCAGCATGACCCTATTTATTTGAACAACCTAAACCCCACGTCTGCCCTTGAGCTCTTTGGGATTGCAAATCCCTATGGAGATCCCAAGGGATGCAGATCCCAAACCCCACCTGGGATTTCCAAGGGGATCCCAAAAAGACCCCAAAGGGATGCTGATGCCAAACTCCACTAAGAGATTTACCAGGGGATCCCAAACCCCACCAGGGATTTGCTTGAGGATCCCAAATAGACCCCAAGGGATGAGGATCACAAACCCCACCAGGCGTTTCCAAAGGGATCCCAAATAGACCCCAAGGGATGAGGATCACATCCCCATCCCAAGGGGATCCCAAGAGGACCCCACGGGATGCAGATCCCAAACCCCACCAAGGCCACCGATGTCCGGGTAGACCCCAACCCTGCAGGACGCAGCCAGAGCCGGGGCTGTAGGGTTTTCCCCCCTCGAAGAATGAAATCCCATCCAGACCCCCACATCCACATCTCGCAGGATGACGTCCCGGTGCAAACGGGAACGCGGCTCGTAGAGAAGAACATTCGAAGCCGCAGATCACCGGAACAGCCCCGAGTGCGGAGAAGGGAACTAACCGGCCAGTCCCAGGGATGCCGGGGAATCGAGGGGTGGCTCATACGGGGTGGCCCTGCTGAGGGGCTGCGGCCAGCACAGCCCGGATCCCCTGGAACGTGTTTTAGGGTCGGGAGTCGGATTCATCTCCTTGTTCTCCCTTTTTGCCTCATTTTTCCCATTTTTTCCCCCTTTTTTCCTCCCTTCCCCCCATTTTCCTCCTGACTTCACCCCCATTTTTAACTCCATTCTTCCCCATTTTATCCCACATTTTCCCCCAATTCCTCACAAATTTCTCCAATTTTGCCCCAATTCTCTCCTTTTTTCCCCACTTTTCCCCCTCTTCTCCCTTTTTTCCTCCATTTTCCCAACTTTTCCTCCATTTCCAAACTTTTCTCCCTCAAATTTCCCCTCATTTAATCCCCTATTTTATTCCCCATTTTCATCTATTTTCCCCTGCAATTTTCCCTCACAATTTTCCCCTATTTATTC
>JAOXOE010000776.1:8073627-8087833 GCA_028565055.1 Phoeniculus purpureus | reverse complement strand
GTGCTGAGTACAGGGGGACAATCACCTCCCTACTCCTGCTGGACACACAGTTCCTGATCCAGGCCAGGATGCCTTTGGCCTTCTTGGCCACCTGGGCACCCTGCTGGCTCCTGTTCAGCCGCCTGTCAGTTAGAACCCCCAGGTCCCTCTCTGCTGGACTGCTCTCCAGCCACCCTACCCTGAGCCTGTAGCGCTGCAGGGGACTGTTGTGACCAAGATGCAGGACCCAACACTTAGCTCTGTTGAAACACAGACAATTATCCCTGGGTAGACCTCACCTGGGGCGTTGTGCTCAGCTCTGGAGCCCCCAGTACGAGAAGGATGCCAACAGATTGGAGCGCTTCCAGAGGAGGGGCCACTGCAATGATCAGGGGAATGGAGCATCTCTTGGATGAGGACAGGCTGAGAGAGTTGGGGCTGTTCAGCCTGGAGAAGAGAAGGCTCCAGCGGGACCTTCTTTTAACCTTCCAGTACCTGAGGGGGGCTACATGAAGGCAGGAGAAGGTCTTTTCAAGAGGGTTTGTACAGACAGGACAAGGAGCAGAGGGTTCAAGCTGGGAAAGGAGAGGTTTAGGCTGGATCTTAGAAGTCCTTCAATATGAGGGTGGTTGATGGCTGCAATGGGCTGCCTGGGGAGGTGGTGGCAGCTGCATCCTTGGAGTCATTGAAGGTCAGGCTTGATGAGTCTCTGAGTGGCCTGACCTAGGTCAAGTCGTCCCTGTGTAGGGAGGTTACAGTAGATGACCTCTAGAGGTCCCTTCCAGCCTAGAACATCCTATGATATCCACCTGGATGTGTTCCTGTGTGACTTGGTCTAGGTGTGAGCCTGCTCTGGCAGGGGGATTGGACTGGATGATCCTTCGAGGTCCCTTCCAACCCCTAATGACTGGATCTAGGGGATCTTGCTGTGCCAGGGGGATTGGACTGGATGATCTTTCAAGATTCCTTCCAATCCCTAATGACTCTATGACTCTCAGCGCATTGATCCAGTCTGTCCAAGTCCCTCTGCAGACCCTCACTACCCTCAAGCAGAAGGACACTCCCTCCCTACTTGGTGTCATTCATGAACTGACCAAGAGTGCAACTCACTCCCCTCAAATAACTGAAACATGAAAGAAATATGACAACATAGAGACGGTGTCTCCCCTCACCTCATTGAACTCCGGATTCAACGTCTTCTTCTTAATCTGTGTCTTGTGCTTGGCCTTCTTTCCCATGTCAGGCTTCAGCCAACTGGGGGGCAACAGAAAACAGCTCAAAACTCAACAGCAAGAGCAGCCTGGGCTCAGGTGCTAGGAGAAAGGAGCAGGGAGTGAGGAGGTTGGGGCTGGGATTTAACCCATCTACAGCTCAGAGGTGGGTTCAGCTGGTCTTGAGGTAAAAGTTACCTCAGACCCCCAAAAAGCTCTCTCTTCTCAGACCCCCCCAGAAAGCTCTCTCTCCTCAGACCCCATTGGCTGCCTTGGCCACAATAGCCCATTGCTGGCTCCTGGCCATCCTGCTGCCCACCAGGACCCCAGATCCCTTTCTCCTCTGCTGCTCTTCACTGGTCAGAGCCAGGGCGAAGGACCTCTTGTCCTCCAGCTCTTCAGCTATGAGGTGGCTGTAGAGTTTGTGTGTTTGGAACCTCAAGGGAGCAGATAGACCTCAGCATTGGGCCAGTCTCACCACGGCAGGGGTGCTACCACCTTGCACAGACATCACCAGTGGGCAGCTCATTCCATGAGGTCTTGAGGTGCTTGTGAAATGCTCCAGTGGTTTTGGAAGGAGCCCTCAGCCCATCAGCTACTGCCTGGGGACAGCAGGTGGCTCCATGACCCAATGCTGTTCCTCTCTTGGCCACCACCAGCTCCCACTTACAGCTTCACAAAAGGGTCGGAGTATCCGTTGGCATCCATGGCCGCCAGGTGCACGCAGCGCACAATGCCCACGATCAGACCACCCTGTTGGGTGCTGTACATGAGGGACACCAGGATCTTGCCACGTTCCTCTACATCCCCACCGCGATCTACCTGCAAGAGGAAGAGACCAGAGATGGGGACACAGGGGCTGAGCAAAGGAAAAGCGTCAGGGGCAGAGCAGGTGAGATGGGTTGGGTATGAGGGAACCTCCCTCCATCTCCATGAGGGAAACTCCCATCTCCTTGAGGTGGTGGAAAAGGGGCTTCTATGTGAGAGATGAGGGGTGGAGCACATTGTTCTCCAAGGGCTCTTACCTCCTCTTCGTACAGAGCCATCCCACGGGATGCACCAGTTGTCCCAGCACGCTTCATCTTGGATGGGGGAAGGGAAAAGGAGACACTGCCATGAGTGACCACGGCTAGGAGAGGCACCATCCTACAGCAAAACCACCCCCAGGAGCCCAGTCCAGCTCTTCCACTGCTCTCTGGAGGGAAGGGGGCTCAGGTAGGTTCATCTTCTCCATCAAAGTCCACCTCAGCAGAGTGAAGACCTCACCCACTGGGGAGCAGAGCTCAGGAATGGAGCCACCAACATGCTGGCAACAACAGCAGATCTATGACCACCAGGGTCACCTCCCCCAAATTCCCACCAAGCTCTCATCTCTTGGCCTGGACCTGTCGTGTCAACCCAGAACGGATGGGAATCCAGCTCCTGAAGATGCCAGTGAAGTCAGACCCCTAACTGGTGGCTGGAAGCACCTCTTGACTCGTTCCAGCTCCAAGCTCATGGCTCAGGTGCCATCTGTCAGCAACCCTCAACCCCCAGGGCAGCAGCGGGAGGTGTCCCGGGCACTCACAGGTATCACACGCTCCAAGCAGATGTTGAAGTTCTTTTTCTGATTGGCTTTGAGTTTTTTTAAGGAGACTCTAGTTTCTCCAATAAACTCATTGTGGCCAAATTTGTCTTCATCACACACAGAGATCCTGAAGGGAACAGGAAAGGGGAAGGTCAGTGGGAGGAGGAAATTTTGGTGGGAGAAGGCAACATCAACGGGAGTGACGGGCGAGGGAGAAGGTCAACGGGAGCTGAGAGTAGAGAATGCCAACAGGACCGAAGGGGAGAGAAGGCCAATGGGAGCAGGGAAGGAAGGCCAACAGAACTGAGGGGCAATGTCAACCAGACTGGAGCATCTGGACCACATAACCTCTCGTGAGACAAAGCAAAGCACCACAGAAACCTCCCCATCGATCTGGCTCTCCCCTGAGTCCCAAAAGTAGTCAAAAAGGTTGGCTTGTGGTGGTCCATGCCACCCCAATCCCCTTGCCACCACCCTGTGAGGTTACCCCAGCTTCTCAGCTTGCCTGAGAGTTTTCCTCTGCATGTCCTCATCCGTGATGCCATGGTACACCAGGGTCTCATTCCACACGGGGTTGCGGGTGTTGCGCAGTGTCTTCGTCCTCAGCTTGTTTGACTATGAAGTAAAACCCAACCACTGCGTGATTACACCCCCTAGTTCTTCCTCACCTTAATCCCAGCTCCTGAACATGGAGTGTAACTGGGACACTCCATCACCTCTCGCTTGTGAGGGGTGGGTTGATAGAATCACATAAATCATTTGGGTTGGAAGAGACTTCCCAGCTCACCCTGCCCACTAAACCCTGGACCCCAGGGCCACAGGTACGGGGTGGTTGAACCCCTCCAGGGATGGCAACTCCCCCCCTCCCTGGGCAGCCTGTTGCAACCCCTGAGCGCTCTGTCAGGGCAGAGATTTCTCCTGATGGCCAACCTAACCCTCCCCTGGGGCAAATGGAGGGTGTTTCCACTTGTCCTATGGCTGGTGACTGGGGAGAAAAGACCGACTCCCCGCCTCTCTCCACCCTCCTCTCAGGTGGCTGTGAAGAGCAATAGGGTCTCCTCCCCAGTTCTCCTGGTGACTGGGGAGAAGAAGAGGGGGGCTCCTGCAGGACATCACTGCTCTCTGCTGAGGCTGTTGCACCCAGGAACCACCAGCTCTGCATGAGCATCACTGACCCAGCCAGGTAGACCTTTGCACCAGCCCTGGGGACTCAGCTGCCCGCAGTGGCCAGGGCAGCCTTTGCCACTGGGATCTGTCACTCTCTGGGGTTTAACCCCTCAGGGACACTGGAGAAGGTGGAGTTGCCCAGGGCAAACCATGTGGGGCTTGGGAAGTGGAGTTTGGCATCTAAAGAAGATGTTAGCTTGGGAAACAAGGGGCTCTCCTGCTTGTTCAAGTGTCTTTCAGAACCGCACGTGCAAAATTAAATGGAAAAAAATCACCTAAAAATAACTAAAAAAATCACTAAAAAAAAAAATCACTAAAAAAAAAAAACTAAAAAAATCACCTAAAAAAAAAATCACTAAAAAAATCACCTAAAAAAAATCACTAAAAAAAAATCACCTAAAAATCAATAAAAAATCACCTAAAAATCACACACACACAAAAAAAATCACTAAAAAAAAAATCACCAAAAATAAAATCACCTAAAAAACCCAAACACCTAAATAATCACTTAAAAAATAACTAAAAGTCCCCTAAAAAGTGTAGAGTAAAAAAATTCTGTAGAAGTCCCTCTGTGGCTATTCCTTCCCAGCTCTGACAGGAAGAGACTTCAAACTGCAGCAACAAGTAGACGTGGGGCCAGATGCTCCGCGGTGCATTAACAGCGCCACCTCCTCTGGACCTCCCCTCCATCCCTAAGCAGATCCCTGTGCGCAGGACCAGCCCTTCCTTGGGTACAGGGCAGCATCTGCAGCACTGGCGCTTGTTGGAGAAACCTGGGATCCAGGGGAGGGCGCCTGATGCGAGAAAGGGACCGCAGGGGGCTTTGAGGAACCTCTGCTCCAGCCCCAGACACCCCAGACCAGGTAAAGCCCCACCTTGCTGGCTCCAGGCAGGAGGTGCAGCTTGACGTAGGGGTCCGCCAGCCCGTTGGAGTCCATCGGCTTCAAACCCTACAGAGGGAATCAAGAAGAGGCAGTGCATGGACCCTCCTCAGGGAAGAGCAGAAGCAACTGAGGACGGCGATTCCCATTGCTGGGAATCTGCAGCTGCTGCTTCCACCCCGTTGCACCAGGGGAACTGGGAGCCAGCCAGACTTCATAGGATCCCAGACTGGTTTGGGTTTAAAGAGACCCTAAAGACCACCCAGCCCCAACCCCCCACTGCCGTGGGCAGCGACACCTCTCACCAGACCAAGGTGCCCACAGCCCCATCCAACCTGCCCTTGGACACTGCCAGGGATGATGGAGCAGCCACAACCTCCCTGGGCAACCCATTCCAGTTAAACCAGTAAGGAGATGGGTTCCACTCACTTTGGCCTTGATAAGAGTGCAGTGCAGGGAGCTGTTCTCCTGGTCGTAGAGCAGGCTGAACTCCAGTGCTCCCAGTGTAGCTGCCAGCGAGAGAGAGGAGGAGGAGGAGTTGGAAATGGAACCTCATTGAAGCCCCAGCCAATAACAGGGTTTTAATCAGCCTTGATTAGTGGGTAATTAGAAAAGATTTGCAGTTCAAATGTAAAAGCCTTTTAATTGTGGGTGAGATGGCATCGGCCGAGCTGCCACTCGTGAATCCAGCCAGATTCCCGAGCTCCGGTCACCAAAAAGCTCTACGGAGCTGGAATGAACCAGTTTGAGGTGGGTTTAATACTCATTAGGCAAAGGAGGGGGCACCCAGTAACCCCACAGCCCCTTCTCTACAGAAACCCCTCTAGAGAGGGTGTTTCAGCATTTCCCAAGGGTTGGGGATCAGTGATTGACCCCCATTTTGACCTGTCGGGAAGCCAGCAGGAGTTTGTCTTCACGTGGCCACCAGGAGAAGGTCATAGGGATGAAGTGTGCGCTCAGAACCTCAGTTGGGTCCATCTGCTTCTGTCTGAGAGCCATTTCCACACCCACTCCCATCTGGAAGATCCCCTCAACACCAAGACCCCACTGGTGTGAAGGTCTGGGAGCCGCCAAGCCCTTCCTACAGGTCCAGAGCGGGTTTCTCCTGGTGAAGGATGCTCTGATGGAATGAGGTGGCCACCCTAGGGACTTGGATGCGGAATGGGAAGGTTGTGTGAGCACAGACCCCAAATCATCCCGTTCCAGAGCTCAGGGACTTGGTGAAAACCAACTGAAGACCCCAAGAGCTGCACTGAACCAACCAAGCAGACCCTGAAAGACCCCAGCCTACTGGCTCTGAACCAGTGACCACCCGGGAAGAGACCTCCAGAGTCACAGTGTGAGTCACAACCCCACAGCAACCACCAACCCCAAACCCTGGGTTTCCCAAGGGGAACAGATCCCATCTTCCCTCCACCAGGTACGTACTGCCCTCATCCGAGTCGTAGCTGTTGGCATCCTCCTCCTCTTCCTCCCGGGCCGGCTGCCGTGCCGGGGCAGGGGCTGCTGGGGGGGCAGCAGGGGGCTGCGAGAAGGTTTGGGGCTGTGAGAAGGTGGCGGGGGGTTGCCGGGCGACTGGTCTCTCCTCTCTGGCGGGAGGCGCAGCGTAGCCCCCTCCTCGCTCCTCTCTGGTGACAGCACGGGCTGGCTCCGCGCTTCCCACTGCGGGGCTTGCTGTGGGAGGGATACCATTAGCCCCCCAGTAAGGTCTGCTTCCCCACCCCAGTGCCCCACTGGCAGCCAGATCTCACCTTGTCTCTCCGGGAATCGGCCAGCTGCCCCAGGACCAGGTCGCCCCGCTGCTGGTGGCACTGGGGACAGATGCAGCGTTACTGGGATGGGCTCCATCCCTCTGCCAACCCAGCACTGCCCCGGGCAGGGGGTCCCTGCCCATGACAGAGCAGCAGGGGCTCCCCACCAGGGACCCAACGTCCTAGCTGCATCCCTATCGCATCTTACCTGGGGATGCTGCTGGAGCAGGACTGGGAGTGGGGCCAGCAGTGGCCGGAGGGGGTGGCCGGGAGCCCTGCATGGAGTTGGTCCTCTTCAGACCTGCAACGAGATGGGAGGCAACAGAGTCTGGGGGGGGCTCTGCCTGTGTCAAGGAAGAGGTTTGACCCATGGATGGATGTGACAGGCTGAAGATGATGTGACAGCCCCTGAAGGGGCTTCCAGGAAAGCCGGAGAGGAGCTTTTTCTGAGGGATCCAGTGACAGGACAAGGAGGATGGGGGATGGTTCCCTTGAGGCTCTCACCAGGGGTCCTGCCGACCGCACTGTCAGGAGCGTAGTCGCGGCTCTCTGTGTCCCCTCCACTCTGGTCGCTGCCGCATGGCCCTGGGCGTCCATCGGCGGGTTTGCGGCCGGGTGCTGTGGAACAGCCCCGGGGTAGGTCGCTGCCTGTGGGGAGAGGGATGGAGGTGGTGGTGAGGGTACTACTCATCCTCATTGAGGTGAGGAGGAGGATGAGGATGGCTGCAGCCACTGCAGTGTCATCCCTGGAGCACTGGGGTCTGCCAGTCATCCAGTAACTACATGAGGGCTCTGCACCATCACACCAGCATGTGGTGGTTGGGGGAAGGCTAAAGGACACCCCCAAAGGGACATGACAAACCACAGGGCCACCAGCAAGACACAAGAGCCCTGTGGGAAAGCAAGGCCAGACACATCCATCAACAAGTCCTCAGCACCCAAGAAACCCCTAACAAGACCCTGAGTCCCAGGACAGGGATGGACTGGATCATATTTTCTTCTTCCATTTATCAAGGAGACATCGGTGACATCCATCGTCAGCTCCCCTGTCCACCCCGCAGCGGATCAATCCCATCCGCACGCAGAGATCACTCCATGGTCATAAATCCCAACCCCTGGATGTGATGGAGGTGTCGGCATCCACCTGGCTCCTGCCAAAGTCATCGGCCATCAGTCTTTACTGGGACACTAATGGGATCATTATCCTTGGCCGAGCTCTTGGGGTCACCAGGCACAAGGAAGAAGCAAAGCTGGGTGAGGGGGAAGGAGCGAGTAGAGGAGGGTAAAACCCCTGTGGGGATGAAGGGGAATGAGCAGCCCCCATAAGTAACAAGCATCTCCCACAATCAACAGGATTTCTGAGGGAGCTTTAGGACCATTATGGGGACACCAGAGCCATGCTGGTCAGCACAAGGGAGCTGCAGAGCCTGGCAAACCCCCCCATAGGAAAAAGCAGCCTGTTACGGGGTCGGGCAGTGGGATGGCACCAGCCACCAGGGTTGTTAAGTAGCCCTTAATTAAAGGGGTTTTCCCCCAAGAGCTGCTGTGTGGGAAGATAAAGACCCCATAGTGAGCCACCACAGCACAGACCCCGGGCTAGCAGAGGGGTGGGGTGGAGGGGACCGCTCTGGAGGGGTTTGTGTCCTCAGCATCCCACCAGCAGCACCTAGAGGATGAGGGTCCAGAGCAGCACGAGGTATAGGATGAGGCTCAACATTGGTGAGTCCTGGTGAAAAGGTGGCTTTGGCCCCATAACTGGGAAAGCTTTGGTCCCATAAGTGGGAGGCCTTCATTGCTGCATCCCCCATCACTCCAGTATCACCAGAAGGCTCCAGCCTGGGCACAGGGCATCACTGAGGCTGGCAACCTAATGGTGCTGAAGATCCAACTGGGTGAAACCCAGAAGGGCTGAAACCCAAAAGGGTTAGAGACCCAATGGGGCTGAAACCAAACAAGGCTGGACACCCAATAAGACTGGAGACCAAACAGGACTGAAGACCCAATGGGGTTGAAACCCAACAGGGCTGGAGACCTAATGGGTCTGAAACCCAAGAGAGTTGGAGACCCAACAGGGCTGGAGACCCAATGAGGTTAAAACCCAACAGGGCTGGAGACCCAATGAGAATGAGGCTGAAACCCAAAAGGGTTGGAGACCCAATGGGGTTGAAACCCCAAGGCTGGAGACCCAAAGCATCCAGAGCAGCTGCACTGCTCCATCCCACCCCAACATGCACAAGCTCTGCAGAAGCCTCCGGAAGTTTCCGCGGGTGGTATTTTTCTAGGGGCTGTGATTCAAATACCCCAAAAAAACCAGTAGGAAGCGGCACCCACAGAGGCAGCTCTGCTCAGCACCTCCAGCCCAGGCTGTGCGGGAGGTGGGGAAGCCCCAGAATAACTCGGTGCCTGCAAAGGGGGTGGCAAGCGGCAAAGGAAAGGGGATGGCAGTGCCACCTCCTGTGGGAAAATACTGCAAGGAGAGGAGAAAAAGGAGGGAGAGGGAATATGAGAGGGATACGAGGGAGGTATGGGATGATGCAAGGGGAATATGAGGGAGTGAAAGAGAAGATGTAAGGAAAAAGGGATCGAAGGGGAGAGAAGAGGGGATCGAAGGGGAGAGAAGAGGGGATCGAAGGGGAGAGAAGAGGGGATCGAAGGGGAGAGAAGAGGGAGATAGTGGGACTATGGAAAGAAAGAGAGATGGAGGGGATGGGAGGAGGAAAGAAGGAAAGGGGAGTGTGGCTTAGTGCGGGCAGCACAGGGGAGGCCACGGAGGTCGGTGCTTACCATCGAGGTCCTGCTCGGCCGTGGGCCCAGCATCTGCCTGGCCTTGGGGGGCACAAACAGAGCGAGAAGGGGTGAAGCTGTTGCCCTCCTGTCCCACCAGCACCAACCCAAGGTGTGCTGGGGCTCTTGGCCCATGTTCCCTTTGGCTTTCATACTCCAACCTACTGGTGGGTGCCCCAGAACCCCACAGCCAGGGCTGCTCGGCTCAAGGGTAACCCCACAGTCCCACCCATCTCGCCTTGGGAAGCCTCATCGGGAGGGAGGGCCACGGGGCCAGCTCTGCTCCCAGTAGAAAACAGACAGCAGCTACAACTGGTGAACAAGAGGAAATGTCTTCACAGGGGAGGGTTAGGCTGGCCATCAGGAGAACCTTTTCTGTGACAGAGTGGTCAGGGGTTGGAACAGGCTGCCCAGGGAAGGGGCCAGTCATTGTCCCTGGAAGAGTTCAAAAGCCCTGTAGACCTGCTGCTTGGAAACTTGATGTGGTGGGTTGGGGTGATGGTTGGACTTGATGATCTGGGAGAGGTCTCTTCCAACCTTAATGATTCCACGATTCTATATTTCTCCCCAGACCTGCTTCCCACCAGTTAACAATGGGAATTCCCTGCAGCATCGCTGTACTGGGGGTAGCTGTGGCTCTAGGGAACAGGGTTTAGGGGCCGCGGTGGGGTTGGGTTGATGGTTGGACTTGGTGGTCTTGGAGGTCTCTTCCACCCTTAATGATTCCAGTGATTCTACATCACAGCACTGAGTGCCCTCTGCCAGGGCTCCCCCACTGCAGACCATGTGGAGAGAGGAGACTCAGCATCTCACTGGTTGGACCCCTGTGATGAGGGATGGGACCAGCCCCCACCATCACTTACCTCGGGTGGGTGCACGGGAGGCGAGTTTCGGTTCCTGGGCAGGCGGCTCTGAGGGGCTGGGCTCGCTTGGGACTTGGGGTCCCTTGTTCTTGCTGATGGGCATCGGCTGGGGCAGCATTTGCTTGGGCAAACCCTTGAAGAACCAGGCGCCGGAGCGTTTCCACACCTAGGGGGAGCAGATAGCAGGGTGGCATCGGTGTCTTAGGGGGGTGCTGCGTGCAGACCTAGCAGCCTTCACCCTCCTGGCATCACTGGAGTCTTCCTCCAGCAGCAAGGAGGTGCCCTCTGTACCCCCCTTGCCCCACAGTCTCTGGTTTTTGCTCAACCTCTGGCTGCAAGAACCCCTTCAACCCCAAGACTTGGCAAGAAAACCCCAAGATGGCTTTTTATCTAGAAAACAAGGTCATCCTACAGCAATCAGACTGGGCAAAGCTTAATGGTGCTGGGGAACGGAGTGAAAGTCCCTATGAGCATCCCCCAGTCTAGAACTGGTCCCATCTCAGACCGCTGAGGTGAAGGCAATGCATGGAGAGAACTCAAGGGTAGAGACCACCCCAAGGAGACCCCAGGAGAGGGGAAGGTTCCACACTCACCTCTCGCTGCTCGCTGCAGATCTTGCAGAGCCAGATGGCATGGGGCCGGCTGTTGGTCTCCACCCCGCACTTGGTGCAGACATTCTGCAGAGCACAGCAAAGCACTAGGTGGCACCAGGGGCCACCATAAGATCTCAAGGACCAGCATCACCCTTTGGTTCATGAGAGCTGGTTCACTACAACTCTCCACACATCCACTGATGGTGTCCCTCATGTGGAAGGACGTTGGCCAACCAAAGTTGACCGAGGTGCCCTCTTTGGGGGTCTCCTGGCAATAGGACACTCCCTCACCTTCTTGCAGTCCTCGCAGACAACGCAGGCAGATCCTCGTGGCCCCAGCTGCTCCCCGCAGAGGATGCAGCGGTTCACTCCATCACCCAGCACGCTGCGGCGCATGTCCTCCAGTCGGGTCATCAGACGCCTGGCACAGAGGGGACAGGGATGTTAGGAAAGGGCTGGACCTGCATGATGGGGACACGGGGGTTCCAATCCCAAAGGACAGCTGCTGCCTATGGTCCAGCTGCTCCTTTTTCTGGGGTGGCATCCAGCAGAGCTGAAGCTCTTCCAGCTATGGAAATGCAACCAGGGGATAAGACACATCCCAGCAGATATGGTGGGGTATCATCACAGTTTCCAAGTATCCAGGCTGGAAGGGACCTCAAGGACCATCCAGTCCAACCTCTCCAGCTAAAAATCCAGTTGCAGTGAGCTGTCCCAGCAGCCTGTCCAGCTGGGGCTTCAAACTGGCCCATGTAGGACAATCGACTCCTTCCCTTGGGAGATGATTCCAGTGGTTGATTGTTCTCATGGGGAAGGATTTTCTTCTGGGCTCCAACGGGAATCTCCCCAGGAGCAGCCTGTCCCCATCACCTCTTGTCTGTTCCATGGGACTCCTTGGGAAAACAGAGTCACCATCCTCTTGGCAGCCACCCTTTGTGTCCTGAGACCTGGTGATAAGGTCCCCCCTCACCTCTTCTCAAGGCTGAGCAAACCCAGCTCTCTCAGCCCTTCCTCACAGGGCAGGGCTTCTAGTCCTCTGCTCATTCTCGTGGCCCTTCCCTGGACCCTCTCCAACCCGGCAACAGCTTTCTTTGTCTAGCAGGGACCAAAACTGAGCCCTGAACTCAAGTTGGAATCTGAGCATCACTGAGTAGAGCAGGACAATTACTCCATCTCTGCTGGTGATGCCCTTGTCGATGCAGCCCAGCACCCTGTTTGGTCTCTTTGCTGCTGCAGCCCACTGTTCACCCATGGACCTGCTGCCCACCAAGACCCCCAGGGCTGCTCTCCAGCAAGGTGGCTGCCAAGAGGATGGAGACTCCCTTTTCCAACGGAAAAGACAAGGGGTGATGGGTTCAGGCTGCTCCTGGGGAAATTCCCATTGGAGCCCAGAAGAAAATCCTTCCCCATGAGAGCAATCAAATCATCTCCCATAGGAAGGGGTTGGTTGACCTACAGGGGGCAGTTTGAAGCCCCAGCTGGACAGGCTGCTGGGACAGCTCATAGCAACTGGATTTTTAGCTGGAGAGGTTGAGCTGGATGATCCTTGAAGTCTCTTCCAACCTGGGATTCTATGGATCTGTGAATCTAGGAAACTATAAGGTGAATCCCAGTCTGAGCTGCATTGGTGGGTCGTGTATTCCCATGTGCAAGACCTTACACTTGACCCCACTGAACTTCATAAGGTTCATAAGGCTCCTGCTAGCCCACCCCTACAGGCTTGTAGGACTAGCCCCAAGTGAGCACCTTCATATCAATCAACTAGTTTGGCATCAGCAAAGCAGCTCTTACCCTTAAAACCTTCCTCACCACCACCCCCAGTCCCAGCAAGCACCCACGGAAGAGCTGCGAGAGAAGATCTTGGAAGGGTTCTGGTGGGAGGACTGGAGGAATTAATTAGTTTTCTCATTTGCTAAAGGAAAAAAGAAATTAAATGAAGGGATTTCATGGAATTGAGGGAAATTCTCTGCTCTTGGAGTAAAATGTAAGAAGCCCACTACAAAAACACCTCTGTTTACTGGAAAAGTACAAAAACCACCCCAAAAAAGCCAGTTGAGCAACTTCTGAAACAATGAAAAGGCAGCTCTGACACGAGCACTTGAGGAGCTGCCTGCTGAGGGCTGGCAGAGGGTTCTACACTCAGTTAACCCAGAATCCTGGCCCTAAAAATAGCACTAGAAAGGGAAAAAAAGATGCATTATTGATGCTGTTCAGCCAGCAAGGAGGAGGAATGAAGAAAGGGAGGAGGAGGAGGAGAAGGAGACCCCATTGACATGCTGGGTCGTGAAAACCACCCTGACACCTCAAAGATGTTTCCCCATACGGCTTTGGATTTATGGCAGCTCAGTGCCGACACATCCTGATGGCTTCTAGATGCATCCAGGAGCTCCCTGCTACATCAGGGGGCTGTGTGGTTGGTTTCTGGCCACTCACACGGTGGTCACAAGCTGTGGGAATGCAGGGTTCCCACAGAGGAATCACAGCAACAAGGGAGAAAAACTAAAGCATCATGGAACATGTAACCTACAGTTATCAACCTACAGTTGATAAAATGCCTGTTGAAAACTCATTGAGGTCAACAGCAGCATCTTCAAGTGCTTCACAAGTCATGGCCAATGCAAGGATGTGGCTCCCAACCTTGGTTACCCAACCAAAGCCACGTTACAGCGTCTTGTTTAGGCAGAAGATGTTGGCTCTGATCAAACCCACCAGGGCATTTCCCTCCTCTGCTCCTTACGCAGGAGCTGACCATAGAATCATCAAATCTCTCAGAAGGTCTTTCTCTTGAAAAGACCTTTAAGATGAAGTCCAGCCATCAACCCAACTGTTGGGTTAGGTTAGATTCACTTGGGAAGAATCTAACTAAATCATGGCCCTATGTTCCCTGGACTCAGTGTGCCCAGTAAGGTTTCTCTTGGCTATTACCAACCTGCAGCCCCTTCCCAGTGAGGGGACTGGGAAGCTGGGCAGAGCAAGCAGTGGGGAGAAGTCCCTATGTTCACAGTTATGGTGTCACCAGACAGGTGGTTGAGTGTCCATCCCTGGATGAGTTTAAAAGACAAATGGAGCTCCCATGTTATTCCTGAGAGATGGAGCAGTCAGTCCCTGCCCTCCAGCATCCTCTTGGTGGCTGATCACAGAGCATCAGGAATTGGAAGGGACCTTGAAAGATCATCCAGCCCAATCCCCTTGCCACAGTAGGATCTCCTAGATCCAGTCACACAGGAACATGTCCAGGGGGGCTGTGCCTCCTGGGCAGCTCATTCTAGTGCTCTGACACCCTCAATGTGATCAAGGTCCTTCTCACACTGGTGTGGAACCTCCTCTGTTCCAGCTCACACCTGCTTCCCCTTGTCCTATCATTGGGTGCCCCTGAGCAGAGCCTGGCTCCATCCTCCTGACACCCACCC
>JAOXOE010000776.1:8057394-8073527 GCA_028565055.1 Phoeniculus purpureus | reverse complement strand
GGTGATCTCTGGAGGTCCCTTCCAATCCCTAATGACTGGATCTAGGGGATCCTGCTGTGGCAGGGGGATGGGACTGGGTGATGCTTTGAGGTCCCTCCCAGTCCCTGATGTTCTGTGATTCAGTGGCCGCAGGTCTCCTTCTGGAAGAGAAGACACATCTTTTACTGCCCTGGCACACCTTTCCCTGCACTGGGGTGACAGGTTGAAAGCTGGGTGGGAGAGGCCCCTGGCCTCGTGTAAGAAGCTGGCACTGTGCAGGCAAGAAGGGAAGCAGCAGAAGGAGGTCTCGGGCAAAGGCAAACTGCTTCCTGTCCTCGCCCCTGCCACAGCGCTGCTGGATGAGGCAATTTGCTGTAGCCGATGTCTTCAGAACCAGACACTGAAAGTGCCCCGTCCCTGGGTCCAACCTGGGGTACCTGATGCCTCCTGTCAGTAATTGCTGAGCAGCCGCAGCTGCAGGCAGAGCTGCTGGAGCCTGTGTCTTGACTACATAAACTGCTGTGGAGAGTGTTTCCTGTTGCTTAACGACACCAAATGGTTTCAGAGCTGCTACTTCAAATCCAACAGTAACTGGGTTCTCATTGTTCACCAGCTGCAAGAGCCTGAGTGCCACCCGGGGCACTGGGATGGGCTGCCCAGGGTGGGGGCTGAGTGCCCATCCCTGGATGTGTTGAAAAGTTGCTTAGATGTGGTGCTGGGGGATCTGGTTTAGGGGTGACCTTGTAGAGTGGGGTCGGTGGTTGGACTTGATGATCCCAGGAGTCTTTTCCAACCTGAATGTCTGAATGTATCTGTGATTCTGTGGTAAAGATTCCATGGGGGATAAAGGTTCTGTGGGGGATCTGGTTTAGGGGTGACCTTGTAGAGTAGGGCTAGTGGTTGGACTCGCTGATCCCCAGGGGTCTTTTCCAACCTGAATGACTATGAATAAAACTTGATCTTTAACCATCTCCCTGTATGAAATCTGCTCCCCAAAGAGGCAGGTGGTGCTGTGTTGCCTGTGTGATTGGAGTAGCTGACAGGTCTGACGAGTGGTGCTGACTGAGGGATCTAAAGGATCAGGTTGGGATATCGGGGGACCTTTTAGACACCATCCTTCATGGAAGTGTCAACAAGAAGTTTGCTAGGGCAGTCACGTAATTCACTGCTCTCAGCCTTTGAATAATTCCTTTCAGGCAACTCGTGTGTTCTTTCAGCCTTTGACACGTTAGCTGGAGGAGGAAAAGCTCTTCCTTCTGCCTAGGGACTTTGTCTTAATAATGGCTCAGATTGAGAAGGGTACAAGCAGCCTGTTCCTCACAGAAGCAGTGGCTGGCAGTGGGGGGGAGTGACCTCTGGAGATCACGGAATCACTAATAATTTGGGTTGGAAAAGACCCTGGGGTCATCGAGTCCAACCAGCCACCCTACTCTGCAAGGTCACTCTGAAACCAGATCCCCCCACACCACATCTCAGCGACACATCCAGGGATGGGGACTCAACCCCCACCCTGGGCAGCCCAGTCCAGTCCCTGAAATGCAATGGCTAGCCCAAACCCTGTCCTTAAAGCAGCTCGGCCAGTGCAGGTCACCAGTATCTCCAGCTGGGGAGACTCAGCAGCCCCTCTGCGTGCGTCCCAGGGTTGGACTGCACTCACTCTAAGAAGTGCTTCTCACGGCGCTTCAATGGAGCGTTCTGCAGCTCAGCTTTTCCTTTGTCCTCTCTCGAGGCACTGCTGAGGGACGATCACCCCGACCAACGCTGCCTGTGTTCTGCACTGAGCAGGGTGGGAGGAGGGCAGAGAGACGAACCCCAGATGGATTTTCCCACCGCACGAGCACAGGATCACAGAGCATCAGGGATGGGAAGGGACCTCCAAAGACCATCCAGTCCCATCCCCCTGCCACAGCAGGATCCCCTAGACCCAGTCTCACAGGAACATGGCCAGGCAGGTTTGAAACGTCTCCACAAAAGGAGACTCCACAACCCCCCTGGGCAGCCCCTGCCAGGGCTCTGGCACCATCACTGGGAAGAAGGTCCTTCTCACGCTGATGTGGAACCTCCTCTGTTCCAGCTCACACCCGCTGCCCCTTGTCCTGTCACTGGATGCCCCTGAGCAGAACCTGGCTCCATCCTCCTGACACCCACCCTTTCCATATTGATCAACATCCACGGGGTCACCCCTCAGGCTCCTTTTTTCCCAGCTCAAGAGCTCCAGTTCCCTCAGCCTTTCTTCCCTCCCTCCCTCCATCATCCCTGTGGCTCTGCGCTGGACTCTCTCCAGCAGCTCTATGTCCTTCTGGAACTGAGGAGCCCGGAACTGGACACAAGATTCCAGATGTGGGTGGAGGAGATGGATAGCACTAGATGAGGAAGGACTTCAAGGCATGAAGAGGCTTCATGAGAGCTCAAGTATTACACAGAATCATAGAAGCATTTAGGTTGGAGAAGACCTTCAAGATCATTGAGTCCAACCATGAACCCAACTGTCCCAACCCACCACCAAACCCTGTCCCTGAGCTCCAGATCTCCACAACTGTGAAACCCTGCCTGGGATGGCAATTCAGGTCCCTCTCTGTGCAGGCCTGAGAACCCTTTCCACATCAAGAGGTTTTCCCTGATGTCCAACCCTTCCAACACATCCACTTGTCAGGCAAACTCCAAGCATCTGCCACATGTTCCCCATTCAGAAGGCTCATCCATTCGCATGAACTGTCCCTCAGATTAACCCAACCCAGCTGTTTAATAGATTTTCCTGGGTGTTTTTGTCTTTTCAGGGACAGAAAACCACCAGGAAATCAGGTTTTCCAAGGGTACATCCCTAGAGCATCTGGTTCAACCGAGGGAGGCAGCAACAACTGCTGCAGCCTGGCCAGCCAGGATTATTTTGTGCATAAGGAGCTTTCCTGAATCATAAGGAGCTCTCCCGGATAACCCCTGAGTGGCTTCTCAACGGGCCATTTCTGTACGAGGCCGATGCAGCCGCTGCCCCCTATTTGCGTGGCTGCACATCCTCCAGCTCTCGTTGTGCAAAGCCAAGCCAACACAAAGGAGCTGGCAGCGGTCCCGCCGTGCCTCCGCGCAGGAGGAGGATCAGCTGCACAGCCCCTGCTCTGCTCCCAGTCGGCAGCAGCGGCTGGCTCCTCCGATGGATTTTTTGTGAATGAGAGAATAAAAAAAATCCAAAAAAATCCTTTGACTCAGCTAGCGGAGCTGGAAAGGGAGGGGTTCTGCTAAAGGCTGCGGGGATACACGATGCAGAGCCAATGTTAAGTAATGAATGAAAAGAAATGACGATAAATTAAAAGGAAACTCCAATAAATGCCAAATAAACGGAGAAGAAATGTCAATGAGTGAAAAAGCATGCCAATAAATGCCAAAAAATGCCAATAAGAGCCAATAAATACTAAAAAAAAGGCCCAGAAATGCCAATAAATGGAAAAGAAAAGCAAGGAAATGCCAATGAAGAGGAAAGATGGGCAAGGAAATGGCAAAGAAAAGCCAGAAAAATGCCAAGAAATGGCAAAAAACGTCATGAAACTGCCAGGAAATGACAAGAAACGGCAAAGAAAAGCCAGGAAATGCCAAGAAATTGAGAAGTCGGGAAATGCCAATAAACAGAAGCGTCAATAAGTGCCAATAAACGGCAGGAAAGTGGCAGGAAACACCGATAAATGGGAAAGAAAAGCAAGGAAAGGCCAATAAACCGAAGAGAAAAGCCAATTAGTGAAAAAACATGCCAATAAATACCCCCAAAAAAGCCAAGAAACGACAACAAATGGCAAAGAGAAGCCAGGAAATGCCAATAAACGGCAGCAAAGTGACAGGAAACACCAAGAAAAGGAAGAGAAAAGCAAGGAAATGCCAGTAAATGGAAAAGAAAAGCCTGGAAATAGCAAGAAATGGAAGAGAAAAGCCAAGAAATGGAGACCAAAAGCCAGTTTGGACCAATCAAGATGGGAGAAGTGTCAGTCAAAGCCAAGAAATAGCAAAGAAATAGCAATAAATTAAAAAACTCACTTCAAAACCATCTGACTAACAACAGACATGTCAAACCATTCCCATTCTCAAGTTTGTTTCGAATGGTTGAACTGTTTCGGTTGGAAGAGACCTGGACAATCATAGAGTCCAAAGATCATCTCAGATGATCAGCTCAGCGGAACCCACAGGGCAGCAGGTTTGAGAGCGGCTGGGAATGGGCCAAACAGGGGATCTGATGGGGAACTGGCTTGGGATCGACCCCTCAGCAATCCCAGCTCCTCTCACCTGGTTCCTGCCCCATTCCCGTTTGCTGGCCCTGAGCTGTCAGAGGGTCCAGGGGAAGGGCTGGAGGCAGCATCCCTGGAGGGGCTCAACAACCAGGCAACCGAGAGTGGTCGGGAGGGCTGTTGGAGCTGAGGATCGTGAAGGTCTTTTCCTACCTTGATGACTCTAGGGTTTTCCTGGCAAGGGGAATTAAAATCCAATCCAAAAGGCAGGGGGTGCCGAAGCTTAGCAGGAGCAAAACCCTCTGCCATAATGAGGAGCAGAGCGACGGCCAACAAACGGGATTATGGAGATCCCACTGGAAAACCAGCCCCCCCTCGAGCCGGTTGATGTCTGGTTATCGGCATTGCGGCACCGGGCGCTGCTGCCCTGGGAGGGGAGAGATGGAGTCGAAGCAAACATGGGCATTTCTTGCCCTCTACAGCAGCACTGGGGTGCTACCAGCACCCACCAGCAACTGGGGTGTGACTGGGAGAGCAGCAGCCGCACTCCCCGGAGCTGGTCCCAGACGCTGCCAGCCCATCGCTTTTCAGACAGCTCATTCCTGGGTGGCAGCAGGAATCAAACAGCCTGCACTGGGCGAGCGGCTCCACTTCACACAGTGAAATTTTATCAATGAGCCCTTCTGAGCCAGAAAAAGGATCAAATACATTAAAAAAAAAAAAAAAATGATGAGACGATGATTTCCTGGTCCAGAAGGCAGCAGCAGAGTCCTGCTCCCTCCTCCCCTGCTCACAGGTTCCTCCTGGCCAAGGACCAACAGCAGTTCCAAAAGATCCCCCCTGCAGGCTCCTGCTCTGGAGAAACACTGCAGTGCAGAGGCTGCTGGCCAGGAACGCAGCCAAGGCAGCACCAGCAGCCACCAGCACCAGCCACAGGCACTGGCCACGCACAGAGTCCCTTCTGTCCCACCAGTGTGGTGCTGCTGGTGCCATTATCCCTCACCGGATGACATTGTCCCCTCACCTGATGCCATCAGCACTCCACTCAGTGCCACCATCACTCTACCCACTGCCACAGTCACCTCATCCAGTGCCACCATCTCCACATCTGATGCCACCATTCCCACACCCGATGCCACCATCACCCTACCTGATGCCACCAGCCCCTTACCCAATGCCACTGTCACTCTACCTGGTACCATCATCCCTTCACAAAATGCTGTCATCACTCTATCTAATGCCACCATCCCCTCACCTGGTGCCACCATGACCCTACAGGATGCTGCCATCCCTTCACCTGGTGCCACCATCACACTACCTGATGCATCAACCTACTCAATGCCACTATCTCCTCACCTGAAGCCATCTGGTGCCACCATCCCCTCACCCAATGCCATCATCATTCTACCCAAAGCCATCATTGCTCCACTTGATGCCACCATCCTCTCACCCGACGCTGCTGCCCCCTCCCCCTATGCCATCATCTCTCTAGCCAAAGCTACTGTCTCCCTCACCCGATGCGCTCCTGCTCCATCTCCTCCATCTTCTCCGCGCGGGCGATGACCCGGTTGATGATCTCCTTCTCCTCATCCGTCAGCTCCTCACCCTTGCACTGCCGCTCGGGTTGGCCACCCCGTGCTGTCCAGCCGCTGGGGACCCTGCGGAGAGAGCAGGGATCCGTGCGTGGGATCATGTCTGGGAGCAGCAGCAGCACCGGGGCGATGGCTGCAGGTTTGAGGGTGGTTTTGGGGACTTTTCATTCAATATGCGAGTTTTTCCTCCCCCCACAACAGGTCCTGGGGCCGCACTAACGAAGGATACGGAAGGGAAACGCTCCTCCAGTCCTCATCTTTCTGCTCTTCCCAAGACCTTTGCTGGGTTTTCCCTCCCCGACTCCATCTTCAGCTGAGCAGACCTGCTGTAAACCTTCAATTCATTCAACTTAACCCTGAAATTCTTGAACCTTGAATTCGTTCAGCCTAACCCTGAAATTCTTAAGCCCTAAATTCATTCAACTTAAATCTTAAGTTCTTTAACCTTAAATTCTTAAACCCAAAATTCATTCAACTTCAATCTGAAATTCTTAAACCTTAAATTCTTAAGCCCTGAATTCACTCAGTTTAAACCTTAAATACTTTAACCTTAAAATTTTAAAACCCAAATTCATTCAGCTTCAACCTTAAATTCTTTAACCCTAAATTCACTCAACCTAAACCTTAAATTCTTTAACCTGACATTCATTCAACCTAAACCTGAAACTCTCAAACCCTAAGTTCTTTAAGCCTTTCTTTTCCTTGCATCCAGAAGGAGGGTTTCTCTGTTCTCTCGGGATCATTGGAGCGTGGAGCAATAGGTTAAAAAACCCCAAAGCCAAACAAGATACTTACTGGTCCTTCTCGCTGCTGGGAGGCAGAAGGGAAGAGAGGGAACAAGGATTAGGGGGAGAGAAGGGACAAAGACAGCCCAGCCTTGGGAAAGTCTATGAGGTGACAGTCCCCAACACCCTGTCCTTCTCCACAGACACATCCCCAGCCCAAGTGTTGTCCAGGCACCCGAAACCAGCACCTACCACCCCACCCAACTGGGACGGGATCTGGCAGCAGCCATAAGGACAGAGGGATGAGACTTCTTATGGGATCCTGGGTCAGCCCCCACCACCTTTCCTAGGACCGAACGTCCCCATCCTATGTGCAAACCCAATCCCCACTGGAAGAATCGGGGTGGCAGCACCCACACCACCTCCCAGTCATTTGGGGACTCTCCTCCCTCCCACAGGATCATCACCCCAGAGCCCCCACCAGTCCCCTCCTCTCACCTGGCCCGGAGAGACATGGTCCTGTCGCTGGGGCACATCCACCGGTCAGAACTGCCACCCACCACCGTGTTGGTCATCACCAGCGGCCGACGGGACGCGGGGACTGGCCACAGCGGTGGCTCTGCCGGTGACTCGGAACCCCAGGAGGTCAATCACAGCTCTCAGACAGCAGCGACCCAGGGAACCTGGAGCTGTTGGGGGGAAATAACCCAAAACCCATAGAAATCACTCTTCGGGGTACAAAGGGAGACAGGGATGTCCTTTCTGTCGCTGTCTTGGGGTTGAGGTGCAGGAGCTGCCACCAGCCTAGTTCCCAGGAGGGTGATGCTGCAATTAACGAGATACCTGACCTCCTGTTAATTATGAGGCTACAGAGACTGGGAGAGGAAAGGTTTCCCCTTCAGAGAGAAAAACTTACAAACGAGGAAGGTTTCTGCCCCAAACCCCGTTGGCTCCTGTAGGGGAAAACACAGGGGTCTTACAGCAGGTCAGCCCCACAGGCAGAGGAAATGGCCTCAAGTTGTCCCAGGGGAGGGTGAGGTTGAACATCAGGAGATGACAGAGTGCTCAGGCATTGGAACAGGCTGGTCATCCGGCCATAGAGGGCCTGGCTGTAGCCTTGATGAGAGTTCAAGGCACCAAGTCGCCCCTTTGTCAGGATGGAGGTGATGGGGAAGGGCTTTGGGAGCTCAATGGTTGCCCCAGCTGCTCGTTTTTAAGCTACTCCAGCCCAGAGCTCAGCCCAGCCCCAGCAAAGGGAGCTCTGTAGGGCACAGAGTGACCCCAGCACCAGGGTGATCAGCCCAAGGAGAGAGTGGGAAATGGGAAATTCTGGAGTCACCTCATGGAGACCCCAACCTCCTGGCCAGGGGAAAATAAATAAAACCAGGGAACTTCCATGGAAAAGGGGGGAAACAAATTCTCCAGGCTTCCTGCTCTGCAATATTCAGCCCCTGAAATTTGGGGCTCAGCTTTGCCTGATGGCGGGCTTCTGAAAAGATTTATTAAGGTAACAAAATAAAGCAAAAAGAAGCAGAAAAATAAAGGAAAAACAGACCAAAAATGGAGAATAAAATTTAAAAATTAGAAACAAAAAATAATAAAGTGAAAGAAATAAAATAAAAATGAAAAAATAAAACTAAAACATAAAGAAAAAACATAAAATAAAAAAATAATAAAGAAAAGTAAAATAAAGAAAAATCTTACAAATAAAATTTTAAAATGAATACTACAAAAAATACAACAACAATGAAAAGAAAAGAAGAAAAGAAAAATAGAAAGGAAAATTAAATAAAAAATAAAATACAGAAAAAAGAAAAATAATGAAAAATAAAATAAAGAAAAGAAAAATAGAAAGGAAAATGAAATAAAAAATAAAATACAGAAAAAGGAAAAATATGAAAAGAAAAATAGAAAGAAAAATAGAAATAAAAATAAAACACAAAAATAAAGAAAAATAAAAAAGAAAAGAAAAAGAAAAATACTAAAAAGAAAAAATAGAAAAAGAAAAATGAAGAAAAAGTGAAACTACAAGGAAGAAATTAAAAATTAAAATTTAACTGATTTTTTAACATGTGAAGACCCAAGTAAATCACAAGTACAAAATAAATTCCATTTTAATAGACTGTAAAAACTGCAGCCCATTAAAGAAATCAACTAAAAGAAGGAAAGGAGAAGCGCTGCCCGCAGGGTACGAGGGCTCTGCGGGCTTCCCGCAGCGCCGGCTCCGCTGCCAGCCAGGAGGGCCGTGATCGACAAGGTCGGTCCAAGAAGCAAATTGTTCATTCAGGTCCCCGCCGCCACCTCCCCGCTGCGCAGTGCCGCAGCCAACTCCCGCGGGAGATCCGCAGGGCTGGGAATGAAGGGTCTTGGCGGGGACAGACGGGGTCATCCCGGGCAGGCAGAGCAGCCCCGCGCTGCCAGCACCTGCACTGGGGGCAGATTCGGGTTGTTGAGGCCTAGGCCCGAGGTCAGGCAGAGCAGCTGCCAAATAACAAGGGGGGGCAGAATAAGAGGGTGGAAAATAATAGGGGGGAAAATAATCAAGGAGGAAATAATAAGGGGAAAGCCCTGATTTTGCCCTAGAAGAGGAAAACGGGGAGGAAAAGCCTCCTTCCCCTGCTAGAACGTTCCGCTCAGAAGAGAGGCCTCAGGCCTTCCGCTCCACTGCGGATGGAGAGGAGCCTGGGGCTGGCTCTAGGAGGACTAGCAAACCCTTCTCCTTGGCTCATAAATAATAGACGGGGAAGACCTGCTCTTCCTTCCTTCCAGCAGCTACTCCTGCTGCCCTAATGCTTCCTCCTGAGTTTTTCAGGGCCCAGCAAAGAACCAAAGAGCCTCTCGCGGGGCCTTGTTTTCCCCCTCCCTCTAGCCCCAACACGAGGCCTCACGAGAAGAAGGAGCCAAATGGGGATCAATGGGGTGAAGCTGCTTTGGGTGAATGAAATTGAATCCCAGAACCACAGGGCATCCAGTCCAACCCCCCCGACACCCAGCAGGGCCAGCACTCACCAGACCAGGTTGCCCACAGCCCCAGTCAGCCTGGATTTGAATGGCTCCAAGGATGAGGCCTCCACCCTGTCTCTGGGCAGCCTGGTCCAGGGATCCTCCATCCTCAGATCCAACAACTTTGTCCTCAGCTCTGACCTTTTCCAGCTTTAAACCAGGACCCCTCATCCTGTCACTCCTTGGCCTTGGGAACAGCCTTCTCCAGCCCTCTGGCAGCCCCTGTCAGGGACTGGGACATCACTAGAAGGTCCCCCTGGAGCCTTCACCTCTCCAGGCCAAATAGCCCCAACTCCCTCAGCCTGTCCCCAGGGTAGACGGGCTCCAGCCCTCTGAGCATTTCCATGGCCTCTGGACCAGCCCCAGCAGCTCCAGGTCCTCCTGGTGTTGGGGGTCCAGAACTGGACACAGGACTCCAAGTGGGGTCTCAGCAGGGCAGGGCAGGGCAGGACAATCCCCTCTCTCAGCAGCCCCAATTCCCTCAGCCTGTCCCCAGAGCAGAGGGGCTCCAGCCCTCTGAGCATTTTCTGCAAACACCCCATCCTAAGAGGATGCCAAGACCCTCCAGGGCTTGGCTGACCCCAAAAGGGTCCCGAGACCTGCTCCGTCACCGGGGTTCACGAGGAACCCTAGAGATTCCTCGAGGTGGCAGCTCCCGCCGGCACATCCTGCGCAGAGCCAGGAATAGCAACGAGGTCTTAATTTCTGGCCCTAAGGAAGAGCCACATGACTCTAATCACCCGCTCCGGTACCTCTGCTTGACAGAGCCTGTGAATCGGGTTGTGCCTTCATGGAACGGGGTTGAGTGCCGCCCGTGAATCGCTCGGCCTCTCTCCAGGGCCATCCCATGTCCAGCCACCACTCACCAAGAGACACTGCTTCACTGACCCCAAAACCCAGCAGATGCTGCATCGGCCACAGCAGGACCAGGGGGGTTGTGGAGTCTCCTTCTCTGGCCATGTTCCTATGCAACTGGATCCAGGGGATCGTGCTGTGGCAGGGGGATTGGACTGGGTGATCTTTCAAGGTCCCTTCCAATCCCTCATGTTCTGTGATCTACGGGATCGGACTAGATGATCTCTTGAGGTCCCTTCCAATCCCTCGTGCCCTGGGATGCTGTGGCAGGGGGTTGAACTGGGTGATCTTTTGAAGTCCTTTCCAATCCCTCGTGTTCTGGGACTCTACAACTCCCACACCCTCCCTAGGCAGTGAGATCTCCACGGCACAAACCCCACAGCTTGAACCCACCATGCCCTACAGCTACTGGGATGGACACAGGGCAGCGAGCACCCCAAGTAGGGCCTGAAGCCACCACTAAGGGGGCACCTGCCAAGAGAAACCATCACTGGGCTGCTTTTTCCATCTGGAAATTACACCCTGGGAGGGTGGGAGGTGGGGAAAACACTAAAAAATGAGGATTTTCAGGATTTTCCAGGCTCCCAGGGCGATGCTCAGGGCTTTCGCAGCAAGGCTGAGGGTTTCCACAGCGAGCTCGCCGTCTCGCACTTGGCGGTGCCTGCAGCGCTCGTCTCCAGCAGCAAAAGACACTGACACAGGCAACCTATTTCTCCAGCCTTGCCGGCTCTGCAATGCAGCTTTCTTAAATATTGAAGAAGTCTGCTGCTCTCCACCACCTGCCAGTGCCAATGATGAGGTAATTTGTGCATTGACAAAACCTAACGCGACTCACCGGGGTTCAACGAGCGGCTTCTCCAGCCCGGCTCCATTCACCCAGCAGCTTCTGGTTGTTCCCTGCCAGCAGCCCAGACCCTGAATAAATGACCCAAAGTGCTGCTTTGATGCCAAAGGGGAGGTTGTTTCTGGATTCAGGCACCAGCCTCATGGGGCTTTCACGTGTTTGTGGTCCCAGTATCGGTGGTGGGACTGGGGTATGTGGTGATAGGACAAGGGGGTTGGGTTCCAGCTCAAAGAGGGGAGGGTTGAGATGGGATCTGATGTAGAAACCCCTCCCTGTGAGGGTGCTGAGGCCCTGGAACAGGTTGCCCAGGGAGGTTGTGGCTGCTCCATCACCCCTGGAAGTGTTCAAGGCCAGGTTGGATGGGGCTGTGGGCACCTTGGTGAGGGGCGTCGCTGCCCATGATGGTTGGGACTGGGTGATCCCTGAGCTCCTTCCCCAACCCAAACCGCTACGATTGCTTGATGGGACTCCCCAGCCCCAAACCCAGACAGAAGGGTGGGTGTCTTGGGGTGATGCCCAGGCTTTTCCTTTCCCGGGAAAGGGTTTGCCACACACAGACCCCACAGCATCCCCCATAGCATACGGGCACTGCTATGGGGCCCATGGAGAGCAGACAGCGCTCAAGCAGGGTCAGGCAGGATGAGCAGGATCCACCTGCAGATGGGGGGGGGGGGGAAGAAAAAAGGGTGTAGAACACCCCCAAACCAGCTGCTGAAGCAGGTGTGTGATGCTGCAAATCAGCAGAGCAGACAGAGGGGTGGGTAGACCAACCCCATAGGGTCCCACAAGTGGAAACTAGGGGTTGGACTAAATGATCACATGAGGTCCCTTCCAAGCCCTAACATTCTGGCATGCCAACGCTCCAGGTAACTGGGTTTGGTCATATAAGGTACAAACTGCATGAACTTCCTCAGCCAAAGAGCTTTTGGGGGTGGAACAGCCCTCATACAAGGGTTTCCTTCAGTCAAAGGAAGGAGAGAGGCAGCACTCAGCTGCCAGGAACACACAGAATCATAGAACCAGAGCTGCAAGGGATCATCCAGTCCAACCCCACAACACTCAGCAGGGCCAGTGCTCACCAGAACAGGTTGCTCACAGCCCCAGCCAACCTGGACTTGAATGGCTCCAGGGATGGGGTCTCCACCCCCAATTTGGGCAGCCCGTTCCAGGGATCCCCCACCCTCAGATTCAAGACCTTTGTCCTCAGCTCTGACCTCACTCTGCCCTTTTCCAGCTTCAAGCCATCAAAGTGGCAGGTCTGGAGCCACCTGTGGGCACCACGGAGTCAGACACTGCAGTGAGCCCCGCGGCTCCAGGTGAAGCAGCCGGTGCCCCCCAGTCTGGTGTGAGATAGGATCAGTCCCCAGGGTGCTGAGATCCCCGACCGTGCTGCCTGGGGTCCTGGGAATGACCCAGGAACAGGGTCATCACATCCTCCAGCCCCACACCAGACCCTCATACTGGGAACAGAGGCCCCACAACATCCCAGGCCAGCTTGGCACTGGTTGGTTGTCGAAGGCTTAACATGACCCCTGGTGATGATGGCCACAGGTGACAGTGACCCAGAGAGCAGAGGATACAGGCAACACAGAGCAGTGAAAGTCGTGACCACCCTTTGATCCCACAGCTGCCCCCAGCTCTCCCTCTCTGGGATGGGACCATCACAACCCCATCAGGCTGCTCCTATCCCCACTGCCCTGCAGCTAAACCCACAGCCCAGCCCACAGCTACATGACTGGCAGCACAATAGGGCCAGCGGAGCATCACCCAAACACCAACAGCTTTGCTTTGGCCAACGTCTCCCTGCTGTCTTCAGAGCCACACAAGATGCTGCGAGAAGCCTATTTTTTCCTCCCCCTTAATTCCCAGCTCCCTGTCATCCTCCCAGACAAAGATCCATCCCAAAGCAGCCGAGCAGCAGCTCACAGTCAATTTTCTCTGAGCAGCAGCAGCACATCTCCCCCAGCAGCTCCCTCGCAAACCTGCGGCGCCGTCACGAGGATTTGCTCCCCTGGATTAATTGCAGGAAACACAAGGGCCGGATAATTGAAGATCGTAATTGTGGGGCTTATAAGACTTGGAGATCCGAGGGGGGGGTCTCCAGCCAGGTGATGCCTCAGTGAACCCCAAAACCTACCCTGTGATGCTATTGTGGCAGAGCTGCTTAGCAACAGATTGCTGCTCTGACCTGGCACCAGTAGCCAGAGCCAGCATCCCAACCTCGATCTGGAGCTGCTGGGATGAGCCAGCCCCATCAGAGACCCCCTCCCACAACCACTAGCAGCAGCAGCAAGAAATTGAGGGACAGTCACCACTAGAACCTCCAGATCATGATGCTCTGGGCTGCAGACTCCCCTCCCCAGAGGGCAGCAGGGATGTCCACTCAGAGTCCAAGGAGCCACAGACCCCACAAGAGCTCTATGCAGAGGGAACCCTACTGGCACCACAGCCCTGAGAGCCACAGGGAGCTCAGCCACCAGCACAGAGGAGCTCACAGCCACCCAGCTCAACACCTGCAGCACTCCAGGAGGTGCTGAGCTCCCAATTTCCCCAGTTGCTCAAGGCAGGTCCTCTCCACCCCCTCACTAAGCATCTGGGTTCAGAGCCCCCTCACCAGCACGTTGGACCCAAAGGGATGAACATGAATCCTCCTCCCAGGGCTGGAGAAGAGTGATGCTGGTCAGACTCACACAGGTACAGACAGCAGCAGAGCCAGGGCACCCTCCAGCACAAGGACCCTATAACCCATCAGGGTTGCCACCCCCAGCCACTCCCCTGGCAGTCTCCAGCTAATGAGGATGGGGGAATTAATCAGCCACCCCTGGACGCACCGGGAGCAGAACCCTCCTCCCTGCCCACACTCTGAACTGGGACCACCTGGAGGGATCCATCATCCTTCACCCATTACCACTACCTGGCAGTGACTACTGCAGTGAGACCATCCCCTGGGTGCAGCTGGGAAGAGGGTCTCTGGGACCTTCTGTGATTGTAGGACCTGCAGCAGGCACAAAGGACCATCCTGTTCCCAAGTCCCTCAAAACTTAAGTGCAAAGAGAGACTCGGGAGCTGCAAGTCCCCTCAGCCTTCCCAAAATCAGTGAAGGTTCAACACCAGTGCCCAGGGACCCACGGAGGTGCAGCAGAGCTCCCAGGTCTCACCCTCCCTGCAGTGGGTGCTCCCCACACACAACAAGGGTGACTTTCCACATTCAAGATGCTTTCTGCTTCTCCTCAAGAGTCACTGCCAGAGGTCTGGCGGAGGAGAGAGCACCCAATGGGTCTCTCCTAACAGGGTCGGTGGGTCTGATGCAGCTGAGGGGCTCTAGCTGAGAGCCCACCCCGCAGACCGCACACAGCTCCCACTGCATTGCCGGCTCTGCCACAGCTCTGGAGGGAGCAGCTGCAGATGAGCATCACCCACCCCACGAGCATCAACCCACCCCACGCCGCTCTCCTGAGGAATGCCCAGCAAAGCGCCCACGGGACGTTCCAGCAACCCTCCAGTTCAGCAGGTGGGACTCAGACCTGGGTCTCCACGAAGCCCCGGTTGATCCCTACCGTGGATCTCCTGAGTCAGCCCCTCCAGCCCAAGCGAGCAGCTCCCTAAATCCCCACCAGCCGAACGATGCATCATCAACCGAAACCCCGCATCCACCACATTAATGGTATTTATTTTCAGGCTAAGCTGCAGCCCGGGCTTTAGATACCAGTAATTAAAGCAAATGGTTCGTCCGTCATCATCTTCACATCCCTGGAGCCAACTGGCTGCGTTTTGAAGCCCCCTAGTACCTCCTTTTGCAAACGATTTATATTGCAGCCTCCTGGGGAAGGATGAGGATGAGAACGGTGTGGAGGGGTCCCACTCAGCCAAGACCCCCAGGGACCCGAGGACCCACTCGGCCAAGACCCCAGGGACCCAAGAGTGGCCGTGGGACGGACTCACAGCGGAGCCACGTTCAGCGCTGCCGCCCTGCTCCGAGCGTTTTAGCAGCGAAATGAGGAAGTTTTAATTCCTCGGAGACAAATTGCTGCTCCGGCTGGTCCCCGGGAACTGGGATGAACAGAAGGACACCGGCAAGAGAAGCCATCGGGTCCCTTCTCTGGAACAACCCGGCGTTGGTGGCCTCATCCTATTTCCCGAGGCGGCTCGTTTGGCTTCCAGGAGCCTTCTGGCTACAGATTCCAAAGAGCTTTTGATGCCACTTTTGTCTGTCCTGGGAAAGGAGCCGCGGAGGCACCTGCTAAAGCCCCAGTGCCAGCCCTGAGCCGGGCAGTGATGCTCCCTGCACCCCGCTGCTGCCCTACACCCAGGGATGAGGCTCAACTCCCTCTTCCCACTCCAGGAAAGGAACAAGAGGCAATTGTAGGGATTGAACACACACACACACACCCCCAAAGTTACCCGCACCCCACCGAGTCCCAAAGCAGCTGCCAGGTCAACCCACAGCCCCACACCGACGGGGCGATGCCAGCTCTAGGAGGGGAGGATGTGGGGTGTCTCCCCGTCCCCACACAGCCCTGGGACGGTGCAACTTTCCCCGGGCACCTCCTCCTGCCAGGGGAATCGCCTGCGGCCCCCAGATCTGCATCGTCGCCCCGAATCCCCCTACCCACCCCTTGCACCCCCCGCCACTGGAGCGGGGACCCTCTCGGGTTCCAGCTGTGCGGGGAGAGAAGCGGCCAGAAATACCCCCCCTTGCCTCATTCCCAGCACTGGAGGGGGGGGACTCCAATCCCCCCCGCCCCTACACACACCCCCTTACCTCGGTCGGGGTCCCGCCAGCCTGCACTGGGCTGCACTGGGTTGCACTGGGATGCACTGGGCCGGGCTCGGCGCAGCGCGGCTCCGGCGGCAGCACTGCGGAGCCGGGGCCGGGGGGAGGCGGTGCGGGGAGAGGAGGGGACAGGGCTGGGAGGGGACACGGCTG
>JAOXOE010000776.1:8035633-8051225 GCA_028565055.1 Phoeniculus purpureus | reverse complement strand
CTCTGCTTCTGTTGCTAATGACCTGTGAGAAGAGACCAGCACCAACATCTCTACAGTGTCCTTTCAGATAGTCGTAGGGAGTGATGAGGTCTCCCCTCTGCCTCTTCTTCCTCAAACAGCCCAAACTCTCTCAATCTCTCCTTGTCAGATTGATTCTCCACAGGCCTTTCCCCAGCTTCATTGCCCTCGTCTGCACTCACTCCAGCACCTTGATGTCTCCCTTGTACTGAGGTGCCCAAAACTGGGCCCAGTACTCAAGGTGCAGCCTCCCCAGTGCTGAGTACAGGGGGACAATCACCTCCCTACTCCTGCTAGACACACACACACACACTTTCTGACCCAGGCCAGGTTGCCATTGGCCTTCTTGGCCACCTGGGCATCCTGCTGGTTCCTGTTCAGCCACCTGTCAGTTAGAACCCCTTGATCCTTTTCTCCCAGACTGCTTTCCAGCCACCCTGCCCCAAGCCTGCAGCTCTGCAAACCAAACTGTGTGACAAACAGCAGTTCAAGTTAGAGATGCTCAGTAAAGGTAAAGACAGTCCTGCACGACAACGGGAGAGCTAATGTGACTGCTGCAGTGTGACCTCTGAGATCATCAACCCCTTGCTACAGCATGTCACCACAAAGCTTAGCTTTTGTTCTATGCTGTTTTATTCCCACAGCCCTAGTTACAGGTCAAGGCCTCCTGAAGCAGATCAATGCTCTATTTCCAGTTTCTTAAACCTTCATACCAGTGTCTTCTGAGCTAAAGAGGAAACAGCTGCCTGAGCCTCACCACTATGAGAGAAAAACACGGCTCCACCCAGCATGAAAACACTCCTCAAACCCCATTATGACAATCAAGAGACCTACAGATGGACTTTGCAAATGGCGGCAGCAGCCACAAGACCGAACTCAAACCGCTGAGGATCCGAGTGTTGCGTAACTACAGGCACTCAGAGCTGAGGCAGCTCTAAAGCGAAGTGAGACAACAAAGCCAGGGGAAAAAAGCACACCTGAGGGATTTGCTGTTCTTCACTTCTCCATCAGAGCACACAACAGCTGTCCTGGGGAAAGGAATAAAGGCTCCATCCTCTCTCTGCTGAACATCGTGTAAGCAAATATAAAATAAGCTGTGCTACACTCCAGAGCAGCCAGAAGCCAGAGCAGAGTGCCAAGGCTGAGCTGGCACGCTCCGTCTGTGAGCGGGGATTACATCTCACACCTGGCACTGTGCTAACCACACAGCTCCCCACATCTGCCACCTCTGCTCTGTGGGTTTAGCTCCTGAGCAGCGAGCTGGCTGCAGAAGGAAAAGATACTGAGGATGTCAAACAAAAAGAAATAACCCACAGATGAGCTGAGGTTGGGGCAGACAGTGAAGGCACCAGTGAGCAGTCACTTCTGGCAGTTATTACAGAACAAGGCTGTAGAATATGAAGGCAGTTAAGCACTTAGGAAGAATGAAGTGAAAGGTCTCGTGGATGTCACCACGTCTTCCAAAACTCTACTTCCCACACGAATCACTGCTCTAACTGCTTTTCATTGTACTGCAAGACCACCACACTCATTCTCTCAGTCCAATACACTTCTGTTTTACTCAGAAACACCTACTTTAAGACTCTAAAATGGGCATTAGAGTGGCTATATCACACTACAGAAACATAATTAACAGCTCTAAGATCTCTTCAAAGCTCAACAGAGCTCATTTCATACCGAGGACAAACATACCTGCTCCTCTTCGATTCTGCGCTGTAGCGTCTCGATGTAGTGCTGCACTGCCATGTAAATAAACCTGTACTGTGCTTCCGTCTGAACCATTCCTGACCGCTGCGATCTCACCATCTGAATGGTCTTTGGAACGTCAATGTCACAGTCCACACCTAGGAAAAATCACAGTAACGATCACAACGGCCAAATCAACAGTCTTTGGTGGAGATTGGCCTCGTCCTCCAGCAGAACACAGAGCAGCTGAACCCCCTCAAGTTTAACACTTAACATTTGCACAGAGGATTTGCCTGCGACTGCCAAGACACAGATCTGTAGAACTGCAGAAGAACACGGAACGCTGTCCTGGGGGAGAGAACTGCATCACCTCACACTGTTCCAGGGTCTCCCTCAACATGTTGAGTATAAAAGTGTCGGGGGGAGAACCTACCTTTTTCTCTGATTATGTCGATAAGGATATCAATCACAATGAACGTTCCTGTTCGCCCAATCCCAGCACTGTAGGAAGAGAACAGAGGGGGAAAGTGAATTGTTTGGCTCTTTCTCAACCAACACCAAGTCCAGGTAAGAATCTAACGCTAAGAGATACTAGACTTCTTCATTATAGCCAAAGCAAGCCACAGAGTCAAGAGTAACTAGAGATCTAATCAACTTAACCTGGAGGAGACCAAGGTCCTAACAGCACTTGTGCACCTCGGTGTTTATCAACCCCCTTGAACCAGAAAGAACTACAAGGTCAGATCTAACATTTCTGTGACTGCACAGAATCACAGAACATGAGGGAGTGGAAGGGACCTCAAAAGATGACCCAGTACAAGCACCTGCCACAGCAGGATCCCCTAGACCAAGTTGTACAGGAACATGGCCAGCTGGGTTTGAAACGTCTCCAGAGAAGAAGACTCCAAAACACCTCTGGGCAGCCCCTGCCAGGGCTCTGGCACCCTCACTGCCAAGAAGGTCCTTCTCACATTGATGGGGAACCTCCTCTGCTCCAGCTCACACCCGCTGCCCCTTGTCCTGTCACTGGGTGCCCATGACCAGAGCCTGGCTCCATCCTCCTGACACCCACCCTTTCCAGATTGATCAACATCCACGGGGTCACCCCTTAGGCTCCTTTGTTCCCTGCTCAAGAGACCCAGATCCCTCAGCCTTTCCTCAGCAGGGAGATGCTCCCCTCTCTCCATCATCTCTGTGACTCTGCGCTGGACTCTCCCCAGCAGCTCTGTGTCCTTCTGGAACTGAGCGGCCCAGAACTGGACAGAAGATTCCAGCTGTGGTCTCAGCAGGGCAGAGTAGAGGGGGAGAAGAACCCCTCTCAATCTGCTAACCACCCCCCTTCTAATCCACCCCAGGATGCTAAGGGAGACAGCAGAAGTCATTGCTAGGCCACTCTCCATCATCTTTGGTCAGTCACAGAGATTAGGAGAAGTGCCTGGGGACTGGAGGATAGCAAATGTCACTCCAATCTTCAAAAAGGGTAAGAAGGAGGACCAAGGCAGTTATAGACTGGTCAGTCTCACCTCCATCCCAGGAAAGGTGATGGAAAAGCTTGTCCTTGATGCTGTCTCCAGGTACATCAAGGACATGAAGGTCACCAAAGCTTGACCAACCTGATAGCCTATTATGAGGGCATAACCATGTGGATAGATGATGGCAAAGCCGTGGTCTTGCACAATAGAGAGCACAAACACCTTGAGAGCTCAAAATCTGAGTAGCTCTTTGGGAAATTTCTCTTCAAGTTTTCAGGTCCCCTCACCAAAACAAGAAGCAAATGAACTTCACAGGTATAGAGCAAGAGAAGGGGTACAGCATATCACCATACCTGCAGTGGACCACAACCGGCCCAGCGTCAGAAATGCTCTCCTGCTTGTGGTGCACCTCCTCTAGGAAGTCCAGTACACCGCCAGGGTCACTCGGGACTCCGTGATCAGGCCAAGTCCTGAAGTGATATTGCCAGACCGTTCTCTCCGTGTTCCCCTGGAAGGAAGATGCGAACGCGTGAAAACTCAATTCTTCAGATTAAAAGCACCTACACGGCCAAGCTGAGTCAGATCAGAAGGTGCCACATCCAACCTGCTGCTCGGTAGCCACGGCACCACAACTCTCCTAAGGGAGGGAAGACTACCAAGAGTTCTTCCTGGCCCAGCAAGACAATCACACCTCCTGCTTCCTCAGCTCCCTCTTTCTCATGCAGTTGTTTCCAAGAACACTTCCACCCTCGCTATTATAAGCCGAGGCAAAGCTCTGCCTGGGGGGAACCAGCAGCAAGGGCCCTTCATCTGCCAAACTCATCATCATACCCAGTGGTACCTCCTCCCACTCAGCTCCATTGCATGGACCCATCCAAGACATTCTGCTTACTTCCTTCTTATCCAATTAATTCCCCTAACAAGAAGTGTTATTTCCATACTAGTCCACCGTTTTCTTTCTCATCATTTTTATTCCTTCCCTTAACTCTTCCTCCTACATGCTGGACCCCCAACAAGACCCTTCTCTTCTGGAGCAAGCATCTCCACTCAAGGGAGCAAACGCCCAGCCAGGCTGAAGTGTGATTAGTTAAAAGCATCGTCCCTCTCTCTCCAGATCTCCACGAAGCTCTGCAGCCATGCATCTCCTGCCAAAAAGTGCTTAGCTGCAGGAATCTTCAATTATCCCAAGGACAAAAGAGAAGAAAGATCTATGGAACTAAACCTGGAGCTTCAAAGAAAGAGACAGGGCTCAATTTATTAGGCTCTTAGTGCTTTTATTGATTCCAAGGAAACACTCTATTTCTGGGGTTGGCTTGGTTTGGGGTTGAGGGGTTTTCTTTTGTGATCTGAATCCTAAATGAAAAGGACAGAGCTCCCAACACACTTACTTGGCCAACTTTGGAAAGCTTCAGTTCTCGGAGCGTGTAATCGTGTGCCGCACTCTCCTTAACGTTCCTAACGCGCATGACGCCGTACTCCTTCAGAGAGTACTCGTCAGGCCAGTACTTGACGCACTTACTCTGCAGGATTGAACCGAGAAATAAATCAGTCAATCAAAACAGGAGGGGATGGGAGCGGAGGGGATGGGAGCAGCAGGGATGGCAGCAGTGGGGAGCAGGAGCAAACAGAATTTAAAGTAAAATAAAATCATTGAAAGACATCAGTAAGCAGAAGTCTGGGTCCTAAACTGGTTAACAAGAGGAGCATTGAACCTGAACAGCAACACGTGATGGTCAAATAAGCTGTGGTCAGGCAGAGGAGATGCAGCTCAATGAACTGCCTCCCAAACAGCAACTATTTTAATCCGTAAGGCTTTGCTGCTCCTGCAGTGTGTTCTAACGCACATTCAGAAGCCTGTGCAGAGCGGAGACGGCTCAGAGCTCCTCACACTTCCTTAGGCAACGTGCTGTCGAGGTCAGCCCTGCTGCAGAGCCTTCTCTCTCTCTCCTTTCTGCAGATCTGAAAGCGTCTTGGCCCAAGATAACACTCCTGATCTAAAACCCTTTTTATCTGCAGTTGCTGAAGGAGTGAAACAGGCATCGAGGAGAAAATATTCAGCGCACGCAGCACTGATTAAGTAATCAGACCTTCAAGTGTTTTATACAGGCAGAGCACAGACAACAGGCTCAGCAGAAGCTGGACAGAATCGTGGAGACACTGCAGAGCAGCTCAGGCCATTCAGCAGGTTCCATTAAAAAACAGCATTTGAGTCAATTCCTCCAAAACGACCCCATAACTTATTTCTCTTCTCCCAAAAGAAAGATCGAAGAGGGAGATCACTGCAAAGGGGCAGCTTCTCCCTTGTCCAGTGCATTGGGGCACTAGAACAGGCTGCCCAGGGAGGTGCTGGAGTTCCCATCCCTGGAGGGGTTTAAAAACCAAGCAGCCAGAGCCCTTGAGGCCATGGTCTAGGGGTTAGGGAGCTGTTAGGGTGAGGGCTGGACTTGATGATCCTGGAGTTCCTTTCCAGCCAGGATAATTCTATGATTGTCTGGAAGGAAACACAAATCACACCCTTTCAAAGGGGTGATGGATGGGTAGAAGTTTACAAAGCCTGAAAAAGCCCAGAGTCTGGTGGTTTCTAGAACCAGGAACAGCAACTCTGATACCTCCATTAGGAAGAGAAGCCCATAAACCTCCTGCTACTTGTTTTCATTAAGAAGACTCTATTTTTCTGATGGCAAGTATCAGTCACCCCTGTTACCTTTCCTCTTTCAACTTCTTTTGTCGTCATAACAATAACGCGCGAGTTCTCCTGGAACACCATCCTCCAGAAATCGTTCACCGTGTTCTGGAGGCAGCCTTGAGTAGCAATGTAGCTTTTTTTTGGCTTTGAGTTGTTGCACTTGGTTTCAAATTCAGGCTAAAGGGAAAAAAAAATACAGCAAATGCTGATAATTGGACAAATGGTGACAGACAGTGCCAAGACTTTGATTTCTGGGTATGTTAAGGAGTAGGACTGGGCTGTGCTGCAAGGCTCCCAGAGGTAGGACTGTACTTACCATAATAATATTAGCATTGATGTAGTCTGAAACAGGTTCATTTGGATCACCATCATGTAGAACAACTCTGGTGTGATCAACTGGAAGGGATACAGATGACTCTTAAGCGCTTACATCCTACAGTTGTGAACACACAGCTATTTTTAAATATCCCAGGGGAAGGTAACTTCTTACAGATGCTCGAATCACAGGCTGGTTTGGGTTGGAAGGGAGCTCAGAGCTCACTCAGTGCCAACCCCCTGCCATGGGCAGTGACATCTCTCACAAGACCAGGTTGGATGGGCAACCTGGCCTTGGACACTTCCAGGGATGGAGCAGCCACAACCTTCCCAGGCAACCTGTTCCAGGGCCTCAGCACCCTCACAGGGAGGGATTTCTGCCTCAGATCTCATCTCCATCTCCCCCTCTTTTAGCTTGAACCCATCCCCCCTTGTCCTAGCACTAGAGTCCTTCATAAAAAAGGACTTTCAGTTCTCAAGCTCAGTAAATTAGTGGCTGGAACACAGAATCATTGAGGTTGGAAAAGACCCTTTGGATCAGAGAGTCCAACCATCAACCCTACTCTACAAGGCCACCCATAATCCAGATCCCCCAACACCACATCTCAGCAACTTTTAAACACATCCAGGGATGGGGACTCAACCACTACCCTGGGCAGCCCTTTCCAGTGCCTGACCACTCTCTACAGGAAGAATTTCCCCCTGACATCCAGTCCAACCATCTCCTGTTGAAGCCCAAAGCCCTTCCCTCTGGCCCCATTGCCTGTGAGAAGAGCCCAGCACCAACATCTCTACAATGTCCTTTCAGACAGTTGGAGAAAGTGATAGAGTCTTCCCCTAACCTACTCCTCCCCAAACCAAACCGCTCCACCTCTCTCAGTCTCTCCCCACAAGACTCATTCTCCAGGCCCCTCACCAGCCTCACCACCCTCTCCTGCACCTCCCAACCTTTTCTCATTTGCCTTGTCTCAAAAAAAAAAAAAAAAAAAAAGCAGCCAGTTCCTAACAAGTTAGACCAGAGCTCACACCCCTGAGTAACTCGGGAGTAGAGGGACAGTCAGGCACTAAGTCAAAGCAAACGGTCCAGGCTGGATTTGCACCAGGCCGTTTTGTATCACAAATTAATCCTCTTAAACCAAAGCATCCCGGTTTGCTGAGTAATGGTTTAGGGATTTGAGACTTTTAAATGAGAGCTGGAGATAAAACCAGCCCTTGGGAATGGAAATATCAGTATCTAGCAAGTGCCAGTGTTGGAACCCAAAGTGGAAAGTGCCTGGGCTGACAACGTGAGAGGGGAAACTAGCACTGAAGAGAAGGAAAAGCACGGTGGGACTTAACAGAACCATTAGGGATGGAAGGGACCTTGAAAGATCATCTAGTCCAATCCCCCTGCCACAGCAGGATCACCTAGACCAAGTTGATTAACCCTGTATTTACGACAACAAAGCAGCAGGCTAAGCCTGGAATGAAATCAAATCAATACTTACAAGGTAAAATATTTTTGTATCTATTCTTGTTCTTGTTTTCTTGACGCTGACCCTCTTTACGGCTGTAGAGGAGTTTGCATTCTTGCTGCTGTAAAGTCTAAATGCAAACAGCACAGACAATCAGGTTCAACAAGAGCAGCAGGGACTGTTTTGCCATCATTATCGTGATCCTCTGTCACAAAAAGGGTGACGCTTGATTATAGCGCCAGAGAGTCAGAGAAACAGAGACAGAGGAGCTGGGTTCTGCGTTCAGACTTAGCTCAGCTTTGCTTCCAAGGTGTGACAGCAGCACAGGAGTGTGACAAGGCAAGGAGTTCTCTATAAACACCTACAAATTCAAAGCTGCTTTGAACTGCAACCAACAAGTCCTCACGATACTGTTCTGACCAAGCAGATGCAAGTTGGTCCCCTAAAGGTGTTAGCTGTGCAAAGGGAACGCGTAAAAGTCAGGTCTGCTGTGGCATTTCTCCTTTCCCCTCAATCAGGGAGGAGTTTTTACAACTTCTAAATAAAATGTAATGGTTTTAATACATTTCTAATATTTCCACTGAGCTGGCAGCAGCTTTAGCACCACTAAGGATTAATTTCTCAGAGCCCGCTTCCCAGTAACACAACGAGGACGACATCCTGTACAGACACACTGCTTAGGAGTGGATCTCCCTACCTGCAACGAAGCTGGAGGGACCAGAATCTTGACGTCTTTGTTCCAAGTTTTAATCCCCAGAGTGGTACTGGCCTGACTAACAGGAACACTCTGGCTTTAGGAGCTGCTCCCATGATTATTACCCCCGTTAACACTCTTTGCAGAGATTGCTTTGACTTTAAAGCTTGGGCACGTCAGGCCTGTTTGCTCACTTCTATTTCAGTCTCTGCTCTCAGCCTCACTTAGCAAACCTGCACAATTAGGCTCAACCTAAAGACAGGGGAACCAAGGAACAACAGGAGAGCTGTGTGGTTCCACAGAGCAAAGACAGAGAGCATCTCCAGCGATGGGGGCGACAGCACTTTGCAGGCAGCTCCCATCTTCCCTCACTGTAAAAGCTTTCAAGAGCCATTAGCACAGAGCACCCTTCTAGAACATTAACGCTGCAAAGTCTCACCCAAGAGAGGCACCAAGAGAAAGAACTGAGCACGAAACTTTGCTAATAGGTGAAACAATGGAAACAACTGTGAGGAAACCAGAGCTTCAAACACATCTGAGAATCACAGAATTGGTTAGGTTGGAAAAGATCTTCGAGATCCTTGAGTCCAACCATCAACCCAACTGTCTCAAGGCCACCACTAAACCCTGTTCCTGAGCTCCAGATCTCCACGACTGTGAAATATGGCCAGGGATGGCAATTCAAACCTCTCCCTGGGCAGAGAAACTCTTCAGGAAGAAGTTTCTCCTCATGCCCAACTTAAACTTCTCCTCTTGTCCTATCACTTGGTACTTGGGAGAAGAGACCAACTCTCATCTCTCTCCACCCTCTTCTGTCAGGCAGTTACAGACAGCAAGAAGGTCTCCCCTCAGCCTGCTTCTCTCTAGAATAACCAGTCCCTGATCCCTCAGATGCTCCTCACAGGGTTTGTTCTCCAGGCCCTTCACCAACCTTATTGCCATTCCCCGGACCTGCTCCAGCCCCTGAAATGTCCTTCTTGTATTGAAGCACTGAAAACTGACCCAAATACTCAACATGTGGCCTCCTCAGTCCTTTCATACAGTTAATTACTGCTTTGAGCAGCCCTGAGCAGAGATCCACGAGCAGCCACAACCTCTTAACAAGCCCATTAAGAGATGTGCCCGACACTACAACAAATCTGAGACGTGCTCCTCGATTTCCCCGCGAGTCCCAAGCACGAAGCTCACCAAACAGCCATTTTTCAGAGGCAAAAACATTACAGGGACTGTCATCGTGTCTGTCTAGTGGCTCGCAGGACAAGCGAGGCACATTCTTAACTGTGCCTGAAGACAAGTAATTTAGAACTACCATCTGGGCTGCCAAATCATAAAGAGCACAGGCAGGGATCCACGGACAACCTGGCGCTTGTCTCCCCGCCACCGCGGCTCACGGCTCCGGCTCACCTGAGGTGAATGACAAAGCATGAGACTGGAACTGCTGGGAGGATTGTTTTGTTTCCAAAAATACAGTGAAAAAACAGCGCTATGAGTAGTGAAGGGAAAGAGAAGGGAAACATCTCACAGCATAAACCTTTCTTTTCTTACGCTAAGTCCTTTTCTGGCTTCCTAACAAATACTCTTCCTCAGGGAAGCTGCAAGGCGGGAGAACACCTCGCTTCTAGGGATCAGCAAATCCCTCACAAGACTCATTTATTCAGCATAAACAAGACCTAAGTGTCAAGTAACTCTCCAGTTATATTTTGTCATGTTTTCCCCTCTGAAAAAAAATGCTGAATCCTTATTTTAGCAGCTTCTTCAATTCCATCACTTTAAATTCCATCCATGTTCGTAGTGAAACCTGTCAGCTTTTTCTGTGCCTCTTCCTTTTCACGGTTTTCTTCTCCTTCTGACAACAATCTCAGAGGGGTCTGCACTGTCCATCCAGCTAATGAACGTGGCTGATCGAAAATGTTTATTCACAACGAATCGCTTTGAAAACCTGTCTCTGTTCACGAAGTTTCTCAGGAGAGCCAAACCCAGCCTCTCTGTCAAAAGACCAGGACTTTCCAGTTGCCTGTTGCCATCTGCTGGTGGAGTTCCAGACTCCACCGTGGTTTTCCTAGGGGGTGTGTGGTATAAACCAGCATCTGAGACACTTCTGAAGCCTTTGCTGTGCTCACCACATGCAGGTAGCAGTCAAGTGACTCCCAGGGAAGGGTTAGACCCAGCCTAGACTCAGAGAGAGCTGAAGACTCACACTTCAACTGCTCTACTTGAGAAAGTTTCAGCTGAATTTCCTTTCAAACATGAGTAGATCCCCAAAATCACTGGAAGATTTGGAGGGGAGAGCCAAGCTATGTTACACACCCGAGGGGTGGAGAAAGCAGAGGGAAAAGCAATGCTGCTTTTTCTGAGGGAGAAATGGAATGGTGGCTGCACCCAACCCCAACAAACACCAGTCTCCAGGAGCCCGAGGGTACAACGGGTGCTGCTTCACTATAGTTTCAAGATCCTCAAAAACAGGCTGTCAAACAGCCACAAACTCAAGAGCATATGTGAACTGAGAAATCTCACTGAAGTTTCCTTAAAGCAAAGGTACCCAAACGGAGCAGCCTGCAAACCCAAACTGCACTGAGACAAAGCCCATCTGACGTTCTCCAGCAGCACCAGATACCATCGCTGTGTTGGTAAGACACTGCTGCAGGTTAACGATCAGTCCTTTGCCTCCAGAAACGTTAATCCAGCCTACAGACCCATCCCCACGAAGAAAAGGAACCCAGGAATGAACCTGGTTAATCGCCCTGGTGGGTCAGACACAGCTGTGCATGAGGTTCCCTCATGACAGGGAGGATATTCTGTAGGGATGGATGGCACTGAAGACCGTCATCAGCTCTCAGAATCAGGAAAAGAGGCAAATATTTCACTTTACTAGCAGACACAGGAGTGCACAGGGCTAAACTTCAGCACATGCTGTACCTGACAGGGGAGATGGGAACAAGAAGAGGGATCTAAAGCAACAGAGAGGGAGAAAATGTCGGGAAGGCAGCAATAAGACAGACTTTTTAGTAGATATTTAATACCATATCACTTGGAACATAAAGAAGTACCTCAAATTCTTCCCAGAAGCCCTGCTTCACTTTATCTGTGGTCTCTGCTAGCTTGCTTAGCTCTCGCACTCTGCTTTCAATCTCTGCGGCATTAATACGGGTGGTATTCAGAGGCTAAGAGAGATACAACGGTACAACAAATGACAGCGGTGAGAGACACTTCAAACACAAATCCCAGCACCAAGGAGATTCTATACAGCAAATCCTCACATCTGGCATGGATCTGGAGACTTAAGGACTTTACAACGAAGGTAGAGAGGGACAGGGAACAACTGCTGTTAGGTAACATGTCACAGTTGTTCTTCAACACTTTGAGTTCTCATTTCTGGACTAGTCCTAGGGGCCACTAGGAAGCCAAGAGCTCTGCACGAAGCAAAGGCAAGTGCCCATCCTTCACAGACACCGAACCTGCTCCTGTTCAATGACTGACTCCAGTTTCACAAAGCTTAATGGTTCATCCCTGCCCTAAGGCCAGACTCGGTGTGCGGCAGAACACACGGAAGAACCTGCTCTGAAAGTAGCAGAAGCTCAGTGGTGGCTTCTCCATTCACTCACCTGCTTGAGCTGCAATACTGTGCCCAACGTTTCTACCATGGGGTTCTTCTTGTAATGTTCCACTAGATCTGTCAGAGAGTCAAATTTCTCCCCTCCACCGACATCGTATTTTAGGTCCTTGAAAGAGAGATGTTCATCAAAATCAAAGCACTTCATATAGAACCACAGAATGAATGAGGCTGGAGAAGCCCTCGGAGCTCAGCCAGCCCAGCCCAGCACCTAACATCACCCCAGCGGCCACACCAGGGCACTAAGGGCCACAGCCCAGCTGGCCTTCAACACCTCCAGGGATGGGGACTCCACCACTGCCCTGGTCAGTCCAGTCCAGGCCCTGATGCCTCTTTCCATGAGGAAAGGCTTCCCAACATCCAACCTAACCCTCCCCTGGCAGCTTCAGGCTCTGCTCTCTCATCCTGGTGCTGGTTGCCTGGGAGAAGAGCCCGACCTCCACCTGACTACAACCTCCCTTGAGGGAGTTGGAGAGAGGGAGAAGGTCCCCTCTGAGTCTCCTCCAGGCTAAACACCCTCAGCCTCTCCCCATCAGCCTTTCCCTCCAGTCCCTTCCCCTGCCTCATTGTTCCTCTGAACCCACTCTAGCCCCTCAATCTCTTTCTTGAAGTGAGTGGCACAGCACTGCCCCCAGTCCTCGAGGGGAGACCTCCCCAGTGCCCAGGACAGGGGGAGAATGACATCCCTAGTCCTGCTGGCCACACTACTGTTGTTCCAAGCCAGGGTGCCATTGGCCTTCCTGGCCACCCTACTGTCTCCTGTTCTGCCAGCTGTCACTCACCACTGCCAGGTCCCTCACTTGCCAAGCTGCTCTCCAGTCACGCATCCCCTAGTCTGTAGCTGCAGGGGGTTCTTGTGGCCAAAGTGCAGGACCCTGCCCTTGGCCCTGTTAAACCTCATTCCGCTGGCCTCTACCCATTGACTCAGCCTGGCCAGATCTCTCTGCAGCATCTTCCTTCCCTCCAGCAGACTGAAACTCCCCCCAACTTGGTATCATCCACAAATTTACTTGGGGTAGATTCGATCCCCCCATCCAGGTCATCAATAAAGATGTTGAATAGAACTGGGCTTTAGGAGTTGTACTCATTAGATTCTGTGTTGTAACAGAGTTAGTGGAATAAGGATCTATCCTGACTACACATACAAACAAGTCCTTGTTCCTCTTAACCACTTAGAGACAGTATCTCAGCTGTGAGAGCTGTAAACCAGCCTAACTGTTGGAGACTGCATTTGCAGGAATGAAAGAAGACTCTTAGAGAACTTGTTGGTAATACACAAGCATTTGTTATTCAGGAAGGTCACCTATCAGTGCCAGGACCAGGTCAGAGAACCCTAAGGCTACTCTTACCTTTCAACCTTCTACATCTGATAAAACAAGCTCAGCTGGGAAGATTATTTGCCACCAGCACAAGCGAGTTCGTTATCTCCTCCCAAATCCAGACCACCCTTACTTTGCATCACACAAACTCTTCAGAAGGCATTTTTTTAAAGGTAAAAGCCATCATGTAGCCAAAGCTAACGCTCAATTCCACCACAGGCTGAAAAAGTTTTGTCATGACTGTCTTCCTTGGTAAAAGGATACAGAGGCTCATTTGTCAAGGGATGCAATTAGGGTCCTCAGCAGCCCTTCAGCTCCTTTATTAACCAGAACACAAGTATGAGAAACATAATCTTTTGCCCTTTAGGTAAAGGAGCAGTTCTACAGCAGAACTTTAAATCAGCTCCTGCCCAGACAGCACTAGACAGTTCTTTTACTTCTCCCATCAACCCTTCTACCCTTGCTCAGACAAGCCCTTGCAGAAATCTTTAGCTTGGATTTTTAAGAGCCTACATTTTATTTCTGCTGGACTGGTCAACTCATGGTTGTGGACCCTTGATCCTCTTGGTTTGCACATTAGTGACTTTATTCCTTTCACAGAACCAGACTCATTCAGGTCAGAAAAGACCCGTGGGATCATTGAGTCCAACCAACAACCCCACTCTACAAGGTTACCCCTAAACCAGATCCCCCAACACTACATCTAAGAGACTTAGAAACTCATCCAGGGATGGGGACTCAACCACCACCCTGGGCATCGAACCCAGTGCCTGACCACTCTCTCCAGGAAGAATTTCTTCCTGATGGCCAGTCTAACCCTCGCCTCTTGGAGCCCTTCCCTCTGCTTCTGTTGCTAATGATCTGTGAGAAGAGCCCAGCACCATCATCTCCACAGGGTCCTTTCAGACATCTGTAGAGAGCAATGAGGTCTCTGCTCAGCCTTCTCTTCCTCAAACTCAACAGCCCCAACTCTCTCCATCTCTTCTGATCAGATTGATTCTCCTGGCCCTTCCCCACTTTTGTTGCCCTCCTCTGCCCTTGCTCCAGCCCTTCAATGTCTCCCTTGTCCTGAGGTGCCCAAACTGGACCCAATCCTCAAGGTGCAGCCTCCCTAGTATTTAGTGCAGGGGGACAATCAGCTCCCTCCTCCTGCTGGAGTTTCTAACCCAAACCAGGATGCCACTGGCCTTCTTGGCCACCCCACTGGCTCATGTTCAGCAAATAGAACCCCCATGTGCTTTGGAAGAGATCATCTCTTTGGGTGTTTAAGGTTCTGCATCTGGCTTCTGTTACACGGTGCCAGTGCAAGTACAAAGAGAAAGCAAATGCAAACAGTGGAGAAATTACAAGTGTCTCAAATACAGACAAGCTCACATGCAGGCAGCTAGCAAACACTTCAGAAAAGTAAGTGTCATTCTGCTCTCCACTTAAGATGATGATTCTGTTTCTCTTTATCCCAACACCTAACTGCAGGATGATTTCAGCATGCCTTTCCCACATTAGAGATGCCCTCATCCTAAGCTGTTTATCTTGGCATCCTCAGAGACAATCCTACCCAGAGAAGCGAAGGAACAGACATTCAAAAGAGGAGTATGTTGGAACAAGGGCTAAATTAACGCCTGGTTGGAAGCTGTATTTAAGTGTGTGTCTAGGTGAACACCAAAACAAACCTATTTACCTTCTATCCACTTTCCTAAGAGCTCTTTCCTTATTCCATCTAATTACCAAATACGTATGTTTAAGGAGCGACTTCTCTCCCCCACAGCTCTGCGGCGAAGTCATTATGCTCATATTGTGACTTAGTAATCCTTCTCCTTGGAAAAGATCATTACAGTAACAATAATATGATTACACCAGAGGGTCAAAGAGACTGATTTGTGAGAGGCAATGCTATTCTCCATGGGAGCTGATGGATCTTAGATGGATAGAGGACTCCACAAGCAGAATATCTCTGCCCTACTTAGGGAGCAGCTTATATTCCTCTTTCCACTTCCAAATGCAGACCATGACCAACATGTGTGATGAAACTCACTTCTTCTCTGGATCTTTTATTACATGTCCTAAACGGGGCCTCTGGAGACTGTGCAGCTACTCTTCTCCGAGCAGCTGTCACTATCAGGTCTCAACAAGATCTTGAGTTTTAACAAGATGGGCACAGAATCACAGAACATTAGGGATTGGAAGAGGTCATGAAAGATCATCCAGTCCAGTCCCTCTGCAACAGCAGGATCCCCTGAACAAGCTGCACAGGAACATGGCCAAGTGGGTCTTAAACATCTCCAGAGAAGGAGACTCCACAACCCCCCTGGGCAGCCCCTGCCAGGGCTCTGGCACCCTC
>JAOXOE010000776.1:8024778-8035533 GCA_028565055.1 Phoeniculus purpureus | reverse complement strand
TCTCCAGGCTGAACACCCCCAGCTCCCTCAGCCTCTCCTCATCAGCCTTTCCCTCCAGTCCCTTCCCCAGCCTTGTTACTCCCCTGGACCTGATCCAGCCCCTCAATCTCCTTCTTGAAGCAAGGGGCCCAGCACTGCCCCCAGTACTCAAGGGGAGACCTCCCCAGTGCCCAGTACAGGGGGAGAATGACATCCCTAGTCCCGCAGATCACACTATTACTGATACAAGTGGAGATACCATTGGCCTTCTGGGCCACCAGGGCACCCTGCTGGCTCCTGCTCAGCCAGTTGTCAACCAGTACTGCCTGGTCCCAGACACACCATGATGGCAACACAAGCGTCATCTTAAGGCTACAAAACACAGGAGAACTGTAGAGAGAAGGAAAATCCTTCTGCTAAGCGATGGCAGAACCTTAATAAATAGAACCACAGCCACTACAAAGGGCGTGAAGCTTTCTGTCAGCTAACTGAAAATCATTTTCTCTGCTTTTTCAGGAGAGTTGCTTCCTCCTGAAGGGAGGCTCAGCCAGCTTATAGAGGCTGCTGGAGGCAAGTGCCTCAAAGTCCAGGAGATGGCTTTGGAAATCAATTCATATTCCCAAAAGAGCATCGTTGGGTCCTGAAGGGCTGGAATTGATGGGCTTCAGCCCTGTTTGAGGGAAGCAGCACTGTTATTTCCCCAGTGCCATCAATGCTGTTAGAGATTAACTCCAAACCGGAGAGATTTACTTGAAAAATAATAATAATAAATATAACTTTGGGTAATTTCCTTTTTACAGCCTTAGAAGACCATTTCCCCCTCCAAATTCCTTTCTGTTATTGCATTTTGGTGGTTTTAAAACAATTAAGTTGTTGTCTTAGAAGAAAATGATCAAATCTGTGATTATTTTTAAATAGCAGCCCACGGGCACCTATGAAAACATCAAGATATTGAAGTTAATAACCCTTCAGCGAAGAACTGCCTGAGCTTGAGATTTAAGTGTTCCTTGCATTCAATACTCATCATTTTCCACAGCCTGTTGATCATCTATCAGGTGCCACTTTATAAAGTGACAGGAGAACCAGATTGAGGGGGATAAATCTCTCTCTGTCCAATTACTCTGATTTCTGTATAATTCATCCAGGAGACGGCGACTCACTTAACAAGATTCATGAACATGAAAGGCTCCATCAAGGGAGGATTTGAGGCAGTCTGGTGATGCCATCAAAAGCAAAGCTCTCTGAAGGTGCCAGCGCACTACAGATGACATGATTCCATCAGGCAAAATAAACCCCCCACACTAACAGAATTTTGATGCTACTGAACGAGTCGATTGGATCAAAGAGCTGCTGTGGAGGACACACAGGACCACAGGGGATGGGGGATGGACTCAGCCCTCTGGAGGGAGGTGTAAGGTGGTCCCTCTTGTTAGAAGGGTTACTGGGGTTATTTAGTCTAGAGAAGAGGAAGCTGAGAAGAGACCTTGCTCTCTACAGCTACCTCAAAGGAGGTTGTAGCGAGGCTGCTGCTGGGCTCTTCTCTCAAATCACTAATAATAAGATGAGGGGAAATGGCCTCAAGTTATGTCAGGAGAGGGTTAGATTGGATCTTAGGAAGAAATTCTTTCCTGAGAGAGTGGCTGGGCACTGGAACAGACTGCCCAGGAACAGTGGTCCTATGTAATGATAGGACAAGGGGCAATGGGTGTGAGCTAGAACAGAGGAGGTTCCACATCAGTGTGAGAAGGACCTTCTTCCCAGTGAGGGTGCCAGAGCCCTGGCAGGGGCTGCCCAGAGTGGCTGTGCAGTCTCCTTCTCTGGAGACATTGCAAACCCACCTGGCCATGTTGCTATGCGACTGGATCTAGGGGATCCTGCTGTGGCAGGGGGATGAGACTGGATGATCTTTCAGGGTCCCTTCCAATCCCTAGTGATTGGATCTAGGGGATCCTGCTGTGGCTGGGGGATTGGACTGGATGGTCTTTAGAGGTCCCTTCCAATCCCTAATGTTCTGTGGTGGAGTCCCCACCCCCAGAGGTGTTTAAAAACCGAGTATCCAGAGCACTGGAGGTCATGGTCTAGAGGTTAGGGAGCTGTTGGGATGAGGGCTGAACTTGCTGATCTTGGAGGTCCTTTGCAGCCACGATGATTCTGTGATTCTATGGAAACAGCCCTGTTACAGGAGCTCGGGCTTCACCGTACCTGGCAGTGAATCATGACGTGTGTCACTTTAGATTTCCCGTCGTTACTTTCTCCTTTATCATCTCCTGTCCGGACAGAGAGAACAAAGTCTCCAGGGTGGCTCTGACTCTCACGCACAAGAAAACTTCCATGTTTTCCTTTTTCTGTTAACAGTTTTTCCGCTTCTCTTCCAGAGAGATGCCCATGAAACCACCTTGAAATGAAGGAAGATGTATTCAGGTACCTTACTTGGATTCCCAGCCATGGCTGCACCCACTTGTTCTAAATATTCGTAATAAAAGACTTAGAGCCAGTTGCACACTGAGCAACAGCATCCAGGGCCAGAAAGAGCCTTATGGTTTAGGCAATTAAATAAACCAAGCCCTGGGAGTGAACGTGTACAGGCACAGGGGTGATTACAGAAACACTTCCACAGTTCCAAATCTGCATTTCACATGAGTTTTAAACGACACCTAGAGTTGGATCCTTTACAACAGTCTAAATGGATCCACTGGTGTCCACTAAAACCAGGCAGCTCACGCTGCAATCTCTTCTTCACTCAAAGCATTTGTTGTTCTTTTATTTCCTTCGATAGAGCTGGGGGCACTTAGCATCCTGGAGAGTTTACCCTTCCATCACAATGGGAACTGGGCAGGATAATCACATCGATCTCATTTCTTCAGGAAACATGGCCAGGAAGGCAATAATCCTCCCCACTGCTGCTAAATACAAACCACTCTGAGGAGTCAGAGAACTCGCTTTCGTATTTTTCCTTTGGTTTTTTTTTCCCCCCACTTCTAAGAACAAACTGCTGTCTACTGGCCATAGTTTCAACTCCGACATCCACGTACTCTCTAAAGTCTCCGATTCTCTGTTCTAGCTACGCTTCTCAATACAGAAGTCTGAGCAACTTAAGGGTTGCAACTCCAGGAGAACTTATGTAAGAAAAGATTCTCCCAGTAAATAAAGGGAACTAGGTCCCCTTTTCTAGGATTGTATAACCTGTTGGTTCTGAGGCTTACACTGCTCTACCTTTAGTCACATTTACTGGTCTATTTTGCAAGTGACCTCGCTGGAAGCAGTGGGATTGCCTGTAGCAGAAGACAGTAGCCACCTTCCAGCTGCCTGCAGCATTAACACGGTTAAACACACACACTTGTTACAAAGGGCAAGGACACCAAGGTTTTCACCACCACTCCTCTGACCTTTCAGATGTAGGATCGGCACAGTTCAGCGGGTATTTCAACTCTATGACGTCTCCATTCTTCTCCTTGAGCTGCCCATGATGTTCCATGTAATACTGCACTAACTCAGCCAGCGTAGCAAACTTCTCTCCTCCGTAGAGGTCATAGTAGTCTCCTGTGTTCTGGATCTTGATGTGGGTGACAGCTCCAGTTCGTCTGGTATTTGAAACAAAGAGGGATAAAACCAAACCCCAAACTCCACACAAGTCAGCAGATTTCCAATCAATCACTTTGATATTTAGTGTTGTCTGAGTTAGATAGTTGCATCACTTACCCACTGAAATATAACAGAAGAACAGAGTGGGCTTCAGCCCAATTTCAGTTTGAGAGAAGGGGAAGTGGCTGAGCAACAGTCAGGAAGAATAGGAAAAGCATTTCACTCTGTACCAAAGGGATCCTTGAAGCCAGTACAAGCTCTGCAGCCTCACCATCTCCAGTGGAAACCCCCCAGACCTCCAAGAATAGCACACACAAGCACAAGGTGTGGAGGGGTGAGAACACAGCGTTCTCAAGATGCCCATCGGAGCTCGTCTGCTGCCTTCCCTAGAATTTCACGCTAGCTGCTCAGATCTCCCCTTCAGAGAGCAGCTGCCTTTGCCTGATGTAAGTCATTGGCTCCCACATCATCAAGTACTAAGGAGCAGCAATCAGAGCCCACTTGTGCTCAGCGAGGCCCGTTATCACCTCGGGATCCAAGCAGCACTCAATCTTATCTTCCATCCCACTTTTCCTTTTTCCTTTATCTACTTCCTCTTGCCATCCTCTCCCCATCCCTACCGCCACACACAGGGTGTCAGAGGACGAGGGTTACAAAGGAAAAAGAAGGCCTATTTTGGAAGCTGAACCAGCACCGCAGCTGCCCTTAAAAACTTGCTGACTTTTCCTGTAAGAAGAGAGTCTGGGTAGAGTTTCCTCGCACGTGCTCCATCAGTAATTCTTATCATCCCTGCTGCTTTCAGATGGTTATCAAGTGGATTTTTAAAGGGCTAAAAGTAACAGCATTATGAACCTCTTTCTGCTTCCCCTTAACTTTTGTCTCTCTCTGTAGAATCAGAACTCACCGCCCTCCAACCTACAGTTTTGACAAGTTGAGTAAAAGCACTTGAGAACCTCCTCAGGTTAAAGAGGAGAAAAAGAAGAAGGAGTAACAGACTAAAGAGTGAGTGATCAGTGCACTCCTTTGTCTCTTACAAGTGGTTCCTTCACGCCTCCTCCCCACAGAACAGCACCCAAAAAAGCCCTTCAGTGATTTGGGGAGGAAGAAAAAGAACCTTAGAACTCACCTAACAGAGAGAGTGAAGTCTCCTGGGTTACTTTTGCTGGGCCGTGCCAAGAAGCTGCCGTCCACTCCTCTTGTTAACAGCAGGTTTTCTGCCTCCACCCCAGTAATATTCGGATGAAACCATCTAAAAAAGGTCAAAAATAAAGAGAGTTAAAAAACAAGTAGAAGATATTAGGTTTTTTCAGAGCTGACAATACTAAACAGAACAACCCAACAGCTTCCAAAGGACGAAGCACTGACTTGGGTCCTAAATGAACCACAGAACATTAGGGATTGGAAGGGACCTCGAAAGATCATCTAGTCCAATCTCCTGCCAGAGCAGGGTCCCCTAGATCCAGTCACATAGGAACATGGCCAGGAGGGTTTTAAATGTCTACAGACAAGGAGAGAGGAGACTCCACAACCCCCCTAAGGATCTCTTAGCAGAAGGTCTAAATTATTCTCTGCATACTGCATCGCTGTGCTCTGGTTAAGAGATGCTCCCCAAGTGAAGGAGCCGCAGCTCTATGTCACTCTGCTTGGATTAAAACGACACCAAAGGTAAACAGAGATCACAAGTCACACGTTTCCTTATTCCAAGGAAGACCCAGCGCACAAAGGAGCTGAAAGACAAACAGGAAAAAATAGTTTCAATTCAAACAAAACATCCGACTCAGCACTCAACAACATCGGAAAAGGTTAAAAAAGGTACCGAAACCTCATGGTTTTAGTGCACAGGCTGCAGGGGTCAGGAAGGAACTTCACTTGGGGACAACTGCCCAGTCTTCTTGCACCTTCCTGAAGAGCCTGCGGTGCTGAGCGATGAGGCCACTGCTCTGTCTCCTACCTACCAGTTTCCCTGGGCCAGATATATCCCGCTTAAATACAAACAGCGCGGCATCTCGTATCGATATCCACCACCCACAAGCATCCTCTGGAGTGACTGATGTCGTGCCCTGCCAGAGAAGAGCTGTATATGGGCTCTGGCGAAGAAGCTGGGCGTCCCCACCTCTGGCATTGCGGGACTTATTCTTGGCCAGTCGGTCAATGCATCTGCGCTTTCTCTTAGCCATCGCTGAGAGGGTTTCTCGTGCTCTCGGGGATCTAAACTACATCTGTGTGTCCTGGATGAAAGCAGCTTTCAGTAAGATGAGATTTTAGAAGATAAACTTTAAAAAATAACCCACAGCAGAGCTCAAGGAGAGAGATGTGAACAGGGCAGCTAAAACTTGTTCTGGTAGCTTGGGCCGTATCTCTGGAGAGAGCACAGGTTGCTCCTCACATGGGGTTCTGAGCTTCTCCAGAGTAAAGCAAAACGTGTTAAAGGAAAAGACTGCAACCCATCTGGCTGCAGACAGGAAAGAGAGAGATCTAAATAAAATGGAAAAGCGCTTGGGATCGTTCCCAATACAGTCAGCACTTCAGGCTAAATTGCTAAAGCAGCAAAATACGTGAGTGCGGGGCTAAAATTAGGGTTATTGCTTTGATTGTTTCAGCAAACCCTTCTCTACTGACATGCCAAGGCTTTATCCAGCCTCTCCTCAACAGAAATGGCTTCTCATGGAGACACTCTGGAGAGTTTCACAGAATCACAGAAGATTAGGGATTGGAAGGGACCTCAAAAGATCACCCAGTCCAATCCTCCTGACACAGCAGGATCCCCTACATCCAGTTGCACAAGAACAGCCCAGGCGGGTTTGAAACGTCTCCAGAGGAGACTCCACAACACCCCTGGGCAGCCCCTGCCAGGGCTCTGGCACCCTCACTGGCAAGAAGATCCTTCTCACATTGATATGAAACCTCCTCTGTTCCAGCTCACACCCGCTGCCCCTTGTCCTATCACTCGGTGCCCCTGAGCAGAGCCTGGCTCCATCCTCCTGACACCTACCCAGGAGACCCAGCTCCCTCAGCAGGGAGATGGTCCACTCTCTTCATCATCTCTGTGGCTCTACACTGGTCTCTCTCCAGCAGCTCTGTGTCCTTCTGGAACTGAGGGGCCCAGAACTGGACACAATATCCCAGCTGTGGCATTTCTGAGGTTCTAGACTATCCAAACCTCTAGCAGGTGGTTCCGCACATGTCAATTCCATTGCAGAAGTGAAAGACTCTTCATGGAGTTTGTTTCTAGTTAAGGGCATTCTGCTTGCACTGAGAAAACCTAGTGAGTACTAGCACCTCTTCAACTGAGCAAGAGTCATTAAAAAAAGAAGTATTAAAAAATACTTGCAAGTTGTTCCAGCAAATGGGAAGGTAATAAATTTTTAAAATTAATAAATATTAATTAGAATGAATATATTTAAGACAATATTACCCTAAATACCACTTCAGGTGGAATTAACTCCACACGAGTCGTTCAAAGGATGCCAAAAGTGAGAAAAAACAATAACTTAGTATGGAGTCAGACTCTGCTCAGTGTCATCTAGCGATAGGATGAAGGGCAATGGGTGTGAGCTGGAACAGAGGAGGTTCCCCATCAATGTGAGAAGGACCTTCTTCCCAGTGAGGGTGACAGAGCCCTGAAAGGGGCTGCCCAGGAGGGTTGTGGAGTCTCCTTCTCTGGAGATGTTTCAAACCTGCCTGGCCATGTTCCTGTGTGACTGGATCAAGGGGATCCTGCTGTGGCAGGGGGATTGGACTGGCTGATCTTTTGAGGACCCTTCCAATCCCTAATGTCCTATGATTCTGTGAATTTAAGCACAAAATCACAAAATGTTAGAGGCTGGAAGAGATCTCGGAAGATCATCTAGTCCAAACTCCCTGCCAGACGGGACTAACAAATACCTTGCACGGGAGGTCAAAGAGATGACAAACCAACAAAGATCTTCAAAACAAAGATCTCCCCCTCACATTGTCCCAAAGACCGCAAAAAGTAAGTAAAGAAAAGCTACATCTGGGAGAATGATGGGAGTTTATGGCACTTTATGTAACTTTTGTTCTAACGGTGACTTGTTCTCCTGCTCCCTCATCTTTGTATTTTTGGCTTTGAGTAGGAAGATGCATTTGTCAGGCACCCCAAATAGAAAAATGGGGGTGTTAAGGGATCGCTGTTCAGTGGTTCCGGCCCGGTGATGGAGCTTCATTTGAAGTGCTGCCATCACACTTCTGAACCAGGGCAGCTACATCCCCTCAAAACCGGGAGGAGAGAGCCAAGGGGGCTGCAGACGCCGACACCGGTAACACAACCCCTGGAGAGGACCTTCTCCCACACTGCCTTTTATAGGGATGGAATGTGTTTTAGGCTTTTATTCTGCTTTCCTTCTCCCCTCTGTCTGAGGAGCAGGTGCAAAGGCTGTCCCGAGCAAAGGACATCACAGGCGATAAATAAAATCAAGCAAGTGATACAGGGACACACAAACCCACGCTCTAATTAACGAGTTGTCCTCACTATGCACCAAACATCTGCAATTTGGGGGTTCAGCAGCATTCCAGCCCCTTCTCTGCTTACATCAAGGTGAAAACGTGGGCAGAGAAATAACCAGGGATAGAGCAGGGGGCTCATTTACAAATGAAAGCAAGAAACCTCCTGAGGAAAGCCAAGCCATGGTAGAAGGCAGAGCCTTGTTAAGCTACGATTGTCTCTTTTTTAATTTGCTGTTATCACTGTTGGGATCAGCGGGATCCCTGTTTTAGGTCATACATTGGCAGCAGACTCCTCTCTTCCCAAACTGAAGAGAGAAGAGAATCAATACATTTTTCCATGGGGTGACTGGGCTTTTCTAATCACCTTTTCAAGAGCAGGGAGATTAAATCAGTGCTGAGTCTCAGCTGTCACAACTGTAGCACTCAGTGAGGCGGTGACTGGTAGTATAATTGCTCCTATTTATAGGTTCATCAGTTTGTCTTTCTCCTTTTTTTTTTTTGTTCAGTCTCTCCCACAATTTCAAGTCCTGAGCAGAATTGGATGATTACTCCTAACAACAAAGAAGTTCCCAAAGTAACTTGTGTGTTTGTTTCAATGTGCAAGTAGGGACACCCAGAATCATCGAATCCTCATGGCTGGAAAGGACCTCCAGGATCATCAAGTCCAGCCCTCACTCCAACAGCTCCCTAAGCCCTAGACCATGGCCTCAAGTGCTCTAGCTACTCAGTTTTAAACCCCTTCAGGGATGGCGACTCCACCACCTCCCTGGGCAGCCTGTTCCAGTGCGCAACCACTCTCTCAGCAAAGAACTTCTTCCCAAGATCAAATCAAAACCTCCCCTGATGCAACTTAAGGCCATTTCCTCTCATCATAGCGTTAGGAATTTGGGAGCAAAGTACAGCACCAGCCTCGCTCCAACCTCCTTTGAGGTAGCTGGAGAGAGCAAGGAGGTCTCCTCTCAGCCTCCCCTTCTCTAGACTTAATAACTCCAGTTCATAGAATCATTAGGGATCAGAAGGGACCTCAAAAGATCTAGTCCAATCCCCCTGCCACAGCAGGATCACTTAGACCAAGTCACACAGTTCCCTCAGCTGCTGTCCACAGGGCCTGTTCTCCAGCCCTCTCCCCAGCCTCGTTGCCCTTCTCTAGCCCTGCTCCAGCCCCTCAATGTCCTTCTGATCCTGTGGCACCCAACACTGGCCCTAGTACTCAAGGTGCAGTCTGAACACAGGCCAGAGCTCTCCCCCAAACACCCTTCCAAAAACCCCACATTCCACTATAAATGGCCACAGAGTGAAAACAACCGATCTAGTTTCACCATCTTAAGCCAAACAAGAGGACAACCCAGTGTTGAAGCAGCTATATACTGTAACAGATATTATGTGCAGACGCATTAGTTTTCAGTACAGGTGTGTGAGATGAGAACATAAACATCCCTTTTCCTCTTCAGGGCAGTAAATCATCGTAAGCCTAACATTCACCTTAACCTCTCTGCCCCAAAAGGACCAACGCTGGACAAACAGCAAAATGCACTAAGGACAACAAGAATCCCAGACTGAGTTAGGTTGAGAGGGAGCTCAGAGCTCCCCCAGTGCCAACCCCCTGCCATGGGCAGCGACACCTCTCACCAGAGCAGGTTGCCCACAGCCCCATCTAACCCGGCCTTGGACACTGCCAGGGATGGAGCAGCCACAAACCATCCTGGGCAACCTGTTCAGGACCTCAGCACCCTCACAGGGAGGGATTTCTCCCTAAAAGAGAAGTCACAACAAAGAGAGCAGATTTAACTGTTTATCCCCTTGATTTTGCAATGCCAGAAGGTTGGAAATTAGACTCAAGGCCAGCCCAGGTCAGCTCAGAAACACTCAGTTCCAAAGCTGGTTCTCATTTTATTTCAAGAATAAACCCAACTAGTTACTGATGGCAGCCAGACCCTCCCTGGCCTCAGCCACTGCCACATGAATAAATTCATCTCTCAACTATGGTACAAACACACCTGCAGCTGGGGAGAGACGCACTTGAGCCATCCCCACAAAGTCAATGTGGCAGTGGCAGCTCTGGTCTCTGCTCAGAAGCACCAACTTTCACAGAATCACTGAATATCTCTGGTTGGAAGAGACCTTTAAGGTCATCAAGTCCAACCTTTGACCAAGCACTGCCAGGTCACCTGTAAACCTTGTCCCTCAGCACCAGGTTGTTTCAATCCCTTGAGATACAGGGACTCTACCACTGCCCTGGGCAGCATGGGACAGTGTCTGATAACCCTTCGGGGGCAGAAATTCTTCCCAAAATCCAGCCTAACCGTCCCCTGGAGCAGCCTGCAGCCATTTCCTCTGGCCCTATCCCTTGCCCCCAGGCAGAAGAGACCGAAACCCTTCTGGCTCCAAGCTCCTGCAGGGAGTTGTGGATAATAAAGAGGTCTCCCCTGAGCCTCCTTTTCTCTAGTTCACCCCCGCCGCGTTCCCTCAGCTGCTCCTCACAGCACGGGTACTCTAGCCCCTTCCTCAGCTCCACTGCCCTTCTCTGGACCCGCTCCGGCCCATCAATGTCCTTCTGGCCGTCAGGGACCCAGACCTGACCCCAGGATTCGAGGTGAGGCCTCCCCGCTGCCGAAGAAAACCATCCGGCCCCTCGCCCCACCGGGTCGCCAGCCGGAGCCGAGGCGGCAGCGGGTCCATCGCGGCCCGAGAACGGCCGCGGTGGGGCCCTGCGCGCCCCGAGACAGACGG
>JAOXOE010000776.1:8001942-8024678 GCA_028565055.1 Phoeniculus purpureus | reverse complement strand
GGGGGGGTCTCCTCGGAGCGGGCCGCGGCCTAACGGGCGCCCCGACGGCAGTGGGAACAACGGCGGCCTCGGGCCCCGCAGGCGCACGGAGCGCGGCGCGGCCCGTCCTGCGTCACCGCCTTTGCGTCATCAACCTGAGACACCGCCCCGCCCCCACCGCTAAAGGACGCGTCTTAGGGGCCGCAGCGGCGCCTCCCGCCGCGGGATAAGCGGAGCCTTGACCCTGTGAGGCCGGGCAGAGCAGGGGTGGATGTGTCAGCTGCTGTTCACAGCCGGGCCCTGCTCCCGGAGCCGCCAGTCACCGGGCAGAGCCCCTAGTGCCGGTGCTGCCACCCCAGGGACCCACCCAGACTACAAGTCCCAGCGGGCTCCGCGGCCGGCGCGGTGACGTCAGACGTCGCGCTCGCTTTAGGTCTCCTGTACCCGGATGTAGGTCCCTTTCCCTCCCCGGAAGGTGAGAATGGTGGAACGGCGGCCTGCAGGGCCGGGGCCCAGGGGTAGCCATCCGCCGCCATCGGTCCGCGGGCGGCCGCGCTGGGCTTGCAGCTCCAACCCGGTGGTCGCGGGCAGGCGGCGATAGCATCCAGGGGCCCGTTGGGGAGCTAGGGATGCAGCGGGAGGGGCAGCCGCCCCTGACCAGGCCGCGGCGGGACGGGGAGGCCGGGAGCAGGCCGGAGCCTCTTGGGGAACGCCGGTGGCCGGCGGAGAGGCGGGAGCTGGGCTAGGTGAGACCTGAGTCAATGTAGCAGGGCCCAGTGGAGCTGGGGAGCACAGCACGGCAGCACCCACCTGATGGGTCTGAGGGGCAGCGCTGGCGATTTCTCGCTCCCTCCTGGAGGGAGGCCCGGGTGCGTTCGGTGAACTCGAAGTAGCGTGGAGGAGCCTCTTACAGGACGGGTGGGTCGTGATCAGCCACGGAGGTGGCGGCCGACTAAAGGAGCCGTCTTCAGGCCTTTGATTTTGCTCGTGCAGCTCAGCCACTCCTCTGAGCCCCTCAGTAATGATTTCTGTCATATTTGGATCCGCAGATGGCGGGTGAGAAGGCAGCCCCTGAGAAGAAGCCGGCCAAGAAGCCAGCGGAGCAGAAGCCGGCTGGGCAGCAGTCAGGCCAGAAAGGAGATGGGGAGAAGAAGAAGAAGGTTAAGAAGCATCATGCCAGCCGTAACCCTGTCCTGGCCCGCGGTATCGGGAGGTACTCCCGGTCAGCCATGTACGCCAGGAAGGCCATGTACAAGCGCAAGTACACTGCTCCGGAAACAAAGGTAACACCGCAAGTCCTCTGGTACCACCATCAATTCTCTGTTAGGTGCCACGGTCGGCCCTCAGTTGCTGCCATTGGCCCTCTGCTCAGTACCTCCATCAGCCCTCTGCTGAGCAGTTGCATCTTGCATGGGACTTTGGTTTGAATCGTTATTTTTTTCTCCCTACAGATAGAAAAGAAGAAGAAGAAGGAAAAGCCACGGACAACCATCGTCAAGCCGGTGGGCGGCGACAAGAATGGAGGCAGCCGTGTGGTGAAGATCCGCAAAATGGTGAGAGAAGTAGGCTGCTTGTGATTTAAGGATGTTACATCTAACTGTTGGCATCCACTACACTGCTGGTGGTGATCTCCTCAATATACAGTAGTGGTTGTCCTCAGGGGAGGTGTTGCTAGAAAGAAGCAGGTTCTCTTCTACTGCTCCTCCTTTTTTGAGAAGGAACTTCTTCATGGTGAGGGTGACAGAGCACTGGAAAGGGGTTGCCCAGGGGGGTTGTGGAGTCTCCTTCTCTGGTGACGCTAAAATCCACCTGGACGTGTTCTTGTACGACTGGATCTAGGGGATCCTGCTGTGGCAGGGAGATTGGATTGGATGATCTTTTGAGGTCCTTTCCAATCCCTCGTGTTCGGTGATGTTTCGCAAGGGTGTTTTTTTAGGGGAAAAAGTATCTCTTAGCTAAATTAAGAAGCTAAACCACAGTGGAAGTTTCCGTGCAGGGTGGTAACATCTTGCTCCTCTCTCTGTAGCCCAGGTATTACCCCACGGAAGATGTTCCTCGCAAGCTCTTGAGTCATGGCAAAAAGCCCTTCAGCCAGCACAAGAGGCGGCTGCGGGAGTCCATTACTCCAGGGACCGTTCTAATCCTTCTGACTGGTCGTCACAGAGGCAAGGTAACCGCTCGGGAACTGCTCGTGGGGGTTGTGCAGCAGTGTTCTGCTGGAAGTGTTATGGCGAAGCAGGGGTGTCCCAAATTGACCTCTAGATGTCACAGGATGCTGCTCAGCTCTGAGATGACAGTTGTTTTCCTGTGGATTCTGTGCACGTGGTTTCTCTGATCCTACCTTAAGGGCAAACAGACTCTAAACTGATACTCTTCTCCCAAATTCCTAATGATAGGATATGGGGAAATGGCCTCAAGGCTGAGAGGAGATCTTCCTGCTCTCTACACTACCTCAAAGGACGTTGTAGCGAGGCTGGTGCTGGTGTCTTCTCCCAAGTTCCTAATGATAGGTTGAGGGCAAATGGCCTCAAGCTGTGTCAAGGGAGGTTGAGACTGGATCTGAGGAAGAAGCTGTTTCTTGAGTGGTTGGGCACTGGAACTGGCTGCCAAAGGAGGTGGAGTCCCTGTCTCTGGAGGGATTTCTAAACTGAGCAGCTAGAGCACTTGAGGCCATGGTCTGGGGGTTAGGGAGCTGTTGGGGGGAGGGCTGGACTTGATGATCCTGGAGGTCCTTTCCAGCCAAGCTAGAATGAAACTAGGCTTGTCCAGTTGCTTGGACAAAGTTGAAGAGAACCTTCCTGCAGTGTAGATTTATGTTTTTCATTCTTTATTATAAATTATTGATAACTAATTATCTTAATTATCAAGTCTTAATTGTCACATTGAGATGTTCTTCATCAACCGACAACCTTTCTCTTTATTAATTCTTTGGCACTGGAACAGGCTGCTCAGGGTGGTGGTTGAGTCCCCATTCCTGGATGAGTTTCAGGGTCGCTTAGATGTGGTGTTGGGGGATCTGGTTTAGGGCTGACCTTGTAGAGTAGGGTTGATGGTTGGTCTCAGTGATCCCAAGGGTCTTTTCCAACCTCAGTGATTCTGTATCAGGAGTTGGGCTCACATGCTGGTTACTTCTCAAGTCACACAGCTGCACCCATGCCTGGGTGCTTGCCTAATGCTTATGCCAGTAATGCAGACTAGGGGTCAGTGTGGTCCCAGTGGGCTGCAGCATTCTGATTGCTGATGACTCAACAGCACCTCTCATCTCTTTGCAGCGTGTTGTTTTCTTGAAGCAGCTTGGTACTGGCCTTCTGCTTGTTACAGGTAAAAAAATCTTGATATAAGTATGGTTATTTATTTGTTCGTGGGACTTTGTGGATCTGAGTGGGATTTCTTAAGTTCAGATCTGTCTCTGGGGTCAGATCTGCATGTGGGTGGTTGGGTACAGTTGGGTTAATGGTTGCACTTGATGATCTTAAAGGTCTTTTCCAATGTGAATGACTGATTCGGAGGTTGTGTGTTCATCTAACCTTCCGTGATGCTCCAAGGAGGGGAGGGAAGATCATGAAGCTTCAATATGTGACTCCCTGGAAGGGATCTGAAGCATTTTGTTGCTTTTCTAGAGTCTGTTAGGAAGGGCTTTGATTGTTGAGATGTTGTCGTCTTGAAAGAAAGCAGATATCTGATACACGACAGAATTCATCTTGTTCTCTTGCCTTTAGGACCTTTGGCCATCAACCGTGTCCCTCTGCGTAGAGCCCACCAGAAATTTGTTATTGCGACATCGACAAAGGTCGACATCTCGCAAGTGAAAATTCCCAAGCATCTCACTGATGCTTACTTCAAGAAGAAGAGGCTGCGTAAGCCCAAGCACCAGGAAGGAGAAATCTTTGACACTGAGAAAGAAGTAAGAAATGGGGCTGGCTGTTCCTTCTCGCTTAGATGTGGTGTTGGGGGATCTGGTTCAGTAGTGACCTTGTAGAGTAGGGTTGATGGCTGGACTCGATGATCCCAAGGGTCTTTCCCAACCTGAATGATTCTGAATGGCCTTATTATTTTAAAGCCGGGCCGGAAACAAACAGCCTATTGAATTTGAAGTGGTCCCCGATAAAGCTCAGTAATGCCATTAAAATGAATTTAATCCGGCAGCATCGAGATAAATCCTTTTGAAATGTGGGGATTTGATTCTGTTTTTACCTCAGCAGAGCAGCAGCAGTGATTATTCCAGTTAAATGGAAATAAAACACCTTTACTGTTCCCGTGCTGCCAACAGCTTGCTGCTGGCTCCTGTACCTGCAGCGTGAGCCAAACAGCGGCTTCATTTTTCTCCACCACCTCCGGTCTCCTGCCACCTTTCCCTTAGTTAGAACAAATGGAGATTTCTTGAAAATGCCAAAACAACTCCCGGGGTTTGCAATGAATTTTCTCATCTCCGCATAGGAGTCTGAAGTGGCTCTGCAGGGTTGTGTTTGTTTTTAATGTGATTCTTTGTACTTTCTAGAAATATGAGCTAACAGAGCAGCGCAAGACAGACCAGAAGGCAGTGGATTCGCAGGTCCTGGCGCAAATCAAGAAGGTGCCCCAGCTCCGTGGGTACCTGCGTTCCACGTTCTCTCTCTCAAATGGAGTCTATCCTCACAAGTTGGTGTTTTAATTCCTCTGAAAGCACCGCATTAAACCCGAAGGGAAACAAATAACCCAAAACCAAGGGATTTCTGGTGTCTTCATTGTGCAGATCTCAAATAGAACGATGTAAATGGTAGGGCAACTGCTTGTGCTATGAGATTCTGAGGGCCTGGATGTAGGTGATAGGAATTCTGACAGTGTAGCTGTTTGGGTCTGGGGATTTTGGGTTGGGGGAAAATAAGCCCAACAGATCACTTTTTTTCATTTGGGGAGGAGGGTATAGGCACTGGATTAGCTGCCCATCAGGACATAAATAAACAGCCCAGGCTGTGCTGGCGTATTTCACTGCACCCTCACTGTGCTGAAACCAGCCTTCCAGGTATCTGGGAAGAGCCAGGTCTTGGCAACAAACTGCTCATTAGCATCATAAAGCTCGTGCGCAGCTTTGTGGAGCGGGTTTTTGTGACAAACATGTAGATCCATGGGTCACCATAAATGTCAGGGACGGTTTAGAGATGTTTAATGAGCAGTGGCTTCTGTTTCAACAGACGTTCAGAGTTCTGCAGAGTAGCATCCCTGGAACCGCAACAGAATTGGGAATGTGTGTCCCTGCCCAAATCCCTTCATTGCTTTTACTGTTCTTTGTTTATCCATGTGAGAGGCAATGTGTTGTAGCTGGGAAGATCACCTGCATCGCAGAGAATCAGTTCTATCTGTTTTCCTGCTCTGAGGTCAGTTTTCAGGTATTTGGAAGAGGAGGCTGGGGTAGCAATAGCTCTGCTCTCACACAAACGGAGGCTGTACATATTAATGAATCTGGCATGCTAAAGCTCTTTCGCAGCCAGACTTGGGCAGGAAACAAGGTTTATATAACTGCACCATCTGTCTTCTCATTAATTCTTAGCTGAAAGTAGCCAATGGGGTCAAACTTGACAGAGAGTAGAGATTTCATCAAATTCATGCAAGCTTCAGGAACAGGGAGTGATAGAGGTCTTGTTCAGGTGGGATCTTACCATGTCTGTTCAAGTCACATGCACTGCAAAGGAGGAGCTGAGCTCCCCCAGAGCTGAGGGAAAACTCAAAAACTTAGGGAATATCCACTCCATGGGTTCTCACACGGACAGACTGATCCAGAAAGCTGGGGAGGGTATGGAAGTCTATGCCACAGCCTTCCTCTTGATAGTTCCATACTAATATTAAAAGTTGGTGGAGTTCAGCAGAGGGAGCCAGTGAGCAAACTGGCCAAATGCAGGCAGAACTGGCTGCTCTGGTAGTGGTCCAGGTCAGGGTAGTGGTCCAGGTCAGGTTCCTTTCAGAAGTGCTCCAGGAAGTTCTGTATTTTTCCCTCTCACTGGAACTGTCTGGGAGGAGTTTGCCTGAGGTGGTTTGGTGGGTAATGAGTATAGTCAGAGGTTTCTTAAGTTCCTGAGGGAGCTGGGTCTCTAGCTTGGATAAAACGAGGCTGAGGGGTGACTGCATGGACATTGATCAATATGGAAAGGATGGGTGTCAAGGATGGAGCCAGGCTGTGCTCAGGGGCACCCAATGACAGGACAAGGGGCAGCAGGTATAAGCTGGAAAAGAGGTTCCACATCAACATGAGAAGGAACTTCTTCCTTGTGAGAGTGACAAGAGCCCTAAAAGGGGCTGCCCAGGGGTGTTGTGGAGTCTCCTCTGGAGATGGTTAAAACCCATGGCCGTGTTCCTGTGTGACTGGATCTAGGGGATCCTGCTGTGGTGGAGGGATTGGACTAGATCTTTTGAGGTACCTTCTGATCCCTAATGTCCCGGGATTCCGTGATTCTGTGATGTGAGGTTTCACTGCTGAGGTGGGACTGCGTGCTAAAAAAGATAACAAAAGCGTGGTTATGTCTCGCTGCAAAGGGAAGTTCAATACCACCAAAGATGTTAACCCAGTACACTTTGAAAGCTGAGCAACAGTAAAAACTCTGAGAACTTAGATGAGAAAAGCCCACAGCAGCAAGTAGACCTGATCAAAGCAGTTTGTAGCAGCAACCCAAAGTCTGCAAACCATGAGTCAGAGGACATTGAAGAGGTGCTTCAACCCTTCCTCTCTGGGAACAGGGAAGGTGTAACAATACAGGACTAGACTATGAATAACTGGGCCTTTAGGTGTAGTGGTAATTGCTGTAATTACCCGTTGCTCTGACACACGGTTGTGTATCAGAAGATGTTAAGTGATGCTTGGAACCATTAACCTTGTTTACAGGAGGGGGAGGCTTTGCCTACCAGCCTGCCTTCCTGTCAGGAAGTGATTTGGTAACAGTTCAGTTGTCCTGGTATGGGGAAACTGTCTCACGTGCTGCCATCGCCTCCTCATCCCAGCACTGTCATCTGCCTGGGTGGTGACCACTAGCAGCCCTGCAAGGTAGGAATGGAAGGAGGGAGGAATGTTTTCCTGCTGGTTTAGATCCCTGAGCTGAGTCACAGTGGCACTGGATGAATCTTGGTGTGGGAGCAGGTCTGCTTCTGTGAAGTCAGCTTTTAACACCAGTTCGTGGCTTTGCAGTGCAGAGCAGCTCCTCAGGCTTTGCTGCAGAAAATGGAGTCTGCAAACTCCTTGTCTGCAAAGGGATAGCTGGGGTTTGTTCCTCTCCTAACCTCTGAAATAATTTTCCTTGAGTTCTGTGGAACCTGGCTTTTTTTCTGAAACACTCCAGAGGAAGGAGACGCAGCAAAACAAGGACTGTACAGCTGATCAGTGCAGAAACAAAGTCGATATTCAGAAGGATTTTTCAATCTAGATAATACTGTCCGCTACCTGAAAAAATACTTCCACGGCATAAAGAGCTTTTGTGTCATTCTGGCTGTCCCGCAGCTTTTCTCATTCTGAGCATGTAAACAGTTCTGCAGCCCTGGCTCGCTGAGTCATTGCTTTTCCCTGAGCATCCCCCACAGAAGAAGCCAGAGACATCCAAAGGCTTCTGCCACCCAATCAAAAGTGCTGGAGATGTGTGGCTCCAAAAATAGGGATGGGCTCAACCCGCAGCAAGGCTTCATTAGCATCCAACGTGCTCTTTGCTTCAGCTGCCTAATAAAGCGACGTGTAATTAGAACATTTTTTGGAGAGGGAAGAGAGAGGGGTGTTGGCTTTCTTGCACATTTTTGGACCAACGATGAGGAAAATACTCCAAGTGTCTTTTATGGCTCGTTTCATCCTGGTTGGTATTGTTCCCTCATCATTTCAGTGGTTATCTTTCTCACTGGAAGTGATTTTACATCATAGATTGTACACACAGCCAGCAACTTGTATGACTTAACCATGGTTCATGCTATATCAGCAGTAAATATTTCTTAGCAACTGTGAGGAAGCACAGTAGTCAAAATATGTCAAAATATGACTTGAGAGTAAAGAAATTCTGCTTTTTTTCAACTCCACTGATGTTCTGTGTGATCCTGAGTAAGGAATTTAATTTGTGTGTGGTCAGTGCTCATGTACCTGCAGCACAGGAACGATACTTCCTCATATCAGCTCTCCACATGTGTGTTAAACTCCTGCAGACATATGATTTGTGACAATGCTTTTGGATCAGCAGTAGTGTGGCCAGCAGGGCTAGGGACATTATTCTCCCCTGTACTGGGCACTAGGGAGGACTCTCCTTGAGAATTTGGCATGCTGGGCCCCTCACTTCAAGAAAGAGATTGAGGGGATGGAGCAGGTCCAGAGGAGCAATGAGGCTAGTGGGAAAAGCTGGTGAGGAGAGGCTGAGGGAGCTGGGGGGTTTAGCCTGGAGGAGACTCAGGGGTGACCTTCTCCCTCTCTCCAACTCCCTGAAGGGGGGTTACAGTCAGACGGAGGTCAGGCTGTTCTCCCAGGCAGCTAGCACCAGGACAAGAGGGTAGGGCCTGAAGCTGCTAGGGGAGGGTTAGGAATGTTGGATGTTAAGAGGCCCTTCCTCAGGGAATGGGTGATCAGAGCCTGGACTGGACTGCCCAGGGCAGTGGTGGGGTCCCCATCCTTGGAGGTGTTGAAGGACAGCCTGACTGTGGCCCTGAGTGCCCTGGTGTGGCTGCTGGGCTGGATGAGCTCCAAGGGCTTTGCCAGCCTCAATAACTGTGATTCTGCCCTCAATGTACACGGAAGGAAGGTTGAATTATGAAGGCCCTAGAAAGAATGATGCCCACTCAGTGTTTTACCTGAGATGTTTAGGGCAAAAGCAGTATTCCAAGTACAGGTGTGAATGCCCTGCTAAGCTGGAATAAGGATCCCTTTGAAAGTTCATAGAAATTGGTCGGTAACTCTTAAATGATCCTTGAAATAAGCACCACAAACACAATAAATGCCCCTTTCAAGTGAGAGAACTGAAATCACAGCAACTATTACTCAACAGTAACTTCACAGTGAGGGTGACGGTGGACTGGAACGGGCTGCCCAGGGAGGTTGTGGAGTCTCCTTCTCTGGAGGTGGTTAAAACCTGCCTGGATGTGTTCCTGTGCAGCTTGGTCTAGGTGAGCCTGCTGTGGCAGGGGGATTGGACTAGATGATGTTTCGAGGTCCCTTCCAATCCCTAATGTTCTGTGGTTCTGTGAACTGAAAGGCACATGGCAAAGCTCCTGTAAATTGCACATTATCCACATGGCCTCCCTATGGGCTGCCAAAGGTCATTTGAAATCTGGAGCTTTGTGTTTGTCAGAGGGAGAAAAAATACCCCAAACACACACCCATACTAGGGAGGAAAATGTAGACTGCACTCTGAGACTGTTGATGCAGGAGAAAACTTGGAGAGATCAGGGATGTTTGTGTCAAATACTGGCTGTGTTTGAAGCACTGTGCACAGAAACCTGTGGTTTACTGAATCCAATGCTCTAGGAAAGGAAATGTGGTCAAGCTTTGCTACTAAACAGGATTTCATCACATAAATGTCTAGTACTATCATGTAACTGTCTGCTAACCCAGACAACTCCTTCATCTCCAGACTGGCTAACAGATTGCATCCAAAAAAAATTGAGATAATACAAATAACATAATGAATGATGCAGTTTGGGCTTCCTTGAAGTAACAGCTGCTTTCCCAAGTACCTGAGAAGGGTGTCGCAGTGTGAGCCTGTCAGTGCAGGGGGTCTCCTGGGGATTCATCAGAATTCATTATCATTTCTAGTGTTCTTCCCATTCTGTCACCCCAAGCTGCAATTTTTTGTGTTGTTCAGTTGGCCATTGCACTGAGCCTGCAAAGATCACAGAATCACAGACCATTAGGGATTGGAAGGGACCTTGAAAGATCATCCAGTCCAATCCCCCTACCACAGCAGGGTCCTCTAGATCCAGTCGCACAGGAACATGGCCAGGCAGGTTTGAAACATCTCCAGAGAACCCCCCTGGGTAGCCCCTTCCCCTCCCAGTCACCCTCACTGGGAGGAAGTTCCTTCTACAGAATCATGGACAATCCAGCTTAAAACAATGATGTTTTAATGTGTTTGCTGTGGAAGAACAGCGAGATGAGGCCAATACACAGTCACTATATCACATGTGAAGGGCTAGGCTGATGCTGTTGGTGAACAAATAACCTAAGGAAGGTGGTGATGCTTGTAGAGCCCTCCAAACAGTCTGGCCGACTGACAGCTAGTGCTGCTCTTGGTTCTGCCACTGATTGATTGCTAACAGAGTTATTTTAGTTGAAGGGCAATTAACTGTTCTTCATGGTTTATCTGTAGGCTGCTTGTGCTGTTGTTCTTTTTAAGGAAATACTGCTATGTTGTTATGCAGAAAGTCAAGGGTTATAAAACAATTCTGGAAAACACTGACCTTTACCTGTCAAGACCAGGATTTTATTAGCACTTCACATCCCACTGCAGCGCTCACAAACTCAGCTCTACACTACAACAAATGAATAAACCTCCCTACCTGTAGCAGCATGGAAAGATTTTTCAACCATCCCGGCTTTGTCTGGGGGCCAGTCTACCGCCAGGCTGTGGAATGATTAATTATTTGGCCTTTGCTGCTTTATGCCATCTGGTTTAAGGAAGAGAGGGAAAAACAGGTGAGTCACAGTGAGCATGAGAAGACTGCACCTTGCACAACAATCAGCAACATCCCTTCACTGACAGAACCTCAGCAGACAGATCTATCCCCTTGTTTGTCCCTCTCATGTTTGCTCGCTGCGACTTTATTGTATAATAGTTCGTACTCTTCACAGAGTCACAGAAGATTAGAGATTGGAAGAGACCTCGAAAGATCGTCCAGTCCAGACCCCTGCTACAGCAGGATCACCTAAATCCAGTCGCACAGGAACATGGCCAGGTGGGGTTTAAATGTCTCGAGAAAAGGAGACACCAGAACCCACCCTGGGCAGCCCCTTCCAATGTCTGTCACCCTCATCGTGAAGAAGTTCCTTCTCAGACTGATACGGAACCTCCTCTGTTCAAGCTCACACCCATTGCCCCTTGTCCTATCATTAGATGACACTGAGCAGAGCCTGGCTCCATCCTCCTGACATCCACCCTTCGCATATTGATCAACATTAACGAGGTCCCTTAAAAGTAGGTTATTTGGTGGAAACTGTAGGAGAGAGGTACTGGAAAGAAAGGAGAAATGCTTCAGGAAAGAAAGGAAGGGGAGGTAGGTACCATGGGGAGAGCACCTGTGGAGATGTGGGCACTTCCAGCTCCAAAACGCCAGCACTCGGAGAGCAAAATTGTTCTCCTCAGAGGAAAAGCCAGTCCCATTTGCACTGTGGTTTCGGTTCTCAATTAGTTGCTGTAAGTTTGGTTTTGAATGCCTGTCACCACTGAAGAGAAAATCAGCGCAGACAGCATTTTCTCAGGCCATGGATTCACTGACCTGGCTTCTTTTTCTTAGAGAAAAGGGTAGTTAGTGCTGCAATGCCAGTGAAAAGCTGCTAATTAAGACTTCACAGCATCTCAGAACTGATCTGTGATTTTCAAGTAAAGGGCAAAGATAATAAAAGTTCAAAAGCTGCCTCATTTAAATTCTCATTGAAAATCCTGCTCTGACTCTTTTCTTCGGTGTCCTGTTGTTTCAGACTGTCTGCTTCACTGTTACCTCCTCTCTAACCCCCTCACACGTTACCCTTAGCCAGAGCTGTGCTCACAAAAGCAGAGTCAGTTTTGGCTGACCAGCATGGAACGAGCTGTGGGGGTTATTCCCCATATTGCTAACTCGGCAGGGGCTACTGAATGAGGTTTTTGTCAGGCTTGGCAGACCTTTATCCAACACTTAGATAAAGACCCAGTCCAGCCTTTTGTAGTAAAAGGCTGCCTCAGGCCTTTCATTCTGGATGACACCTAGAAAACGCAGCTGATGGAAGCAAGCTGGCAAAACGCTGCTTCTTGCTGTCTTTGAGGATCTCCTCCAGCTTGTGCACGTCTCTCTGTGCACAAGCTATTACGTGACATTCCCAAAGCTGCATTTTGGGGTGTTTTTCCATGTTACAGGTCATAGAGTCATAGAATTACAGAATGCTCGAGGCTAGAAGGGACTTCTAGAGGTCATCTAGTCCAACCCCCCTGCATAGGGACCATTCTACCTAGGTCATGCCTCTCAGAGCCTCATCAAGGTACCTTCTGCTTTCTCTCTGCCATGAGACTTTGAACAGAATAATGAAAACAGAACTGGGCTGCCCAGAGGGGTTGTGGAGTCTCCTTCTCTGGAGACGTTCCAAACCCTCCTGGACATGCTCCTTTGCTACTTGATCTAGGGGATTCTGCTGTGATGGGGAGATTGGACTGGATGATCTTTAGAGGTCCATTCCAATCCCTAATGTTCTGTGGTTCTGTGTGTCTCCAGCTGCACTCCAAGCCCATAACATTTTGTCTTGTCAACAGCAGCTTCTTCTCTCTCAGCTTCACCTTTCACACATCCATTGCTGTGTCTCCTCTCTGCCTTCTCTTCTCAAGACTGAACACACCAAATGCTTTTGAGTGTTCCTCATAAGCAGGGATTTCGAGATGCCTGATTGCTCTCATCAGGATTTTCTCCAGCCCACCCATTGGCTTTCTTGATTCACAGTGATGGGATTCCAAATGCAGTTATACAGGTGGTGCTTCACATTTAGCTTTTAAGCAGTTCAGTGCCTGTAAAACATCACAGGGAGATTTTGGATATTGAGTGGTGCTTACAGCTGCTATAGAATTATAGATAATAGGAAAAAATAAAGCAGTATAGACAAATTCTTGCCAGTCAGAGTAATCCCAGCTTTCCACCCACTCACCTATTCATACATCTCATTTTATCATATTTATTATATGTCTTTTAAATGCTGAATGTCAAAATATTCCTGACCGCACCATATGATGAATTTAGACTGAGATGTAGGAATGAAATGAAACTCTTGTGTCAGAACAGTCTGGAGTCTGGTTGGGGTAGGCTGGACAAGGCTGAAGACTGACTCAGATATTTAGCCGTGAGGCACAGGTATGATAAGATATGATAAAATACACGTTTTCACTCTGATTGGGATTTTTATTCTAATTGGAATTAAACATTATCACAGTGGCACAGTGCACGAAGGATTGGAAAGGACCCCAAAAGATCATCTAGTCCAATCCTCCAAATTTTTGAGAAATATCCCACAACACTGCCCAGTCATCAGTCAGTTTCAAGACTGTCTGGATAGGGGCATCCCAATGGGGAGAGAGCTTGTTCCTCCCAGGGATGTGAATTTGGCAAAGCACAGCTCTCATTCATTACTGCTCTTGTTCAGTGTGAACCCCAGCTCACAGGATGAAGCTGGACATAGTCAACCAGCTGGCTATTTAACCAGGGGCAGCTTCCACCACAGCCATCATTGCCCTGCATCATGTTTCCATTCTCCTCCAGGAAGGCTGGTGGCAGGTTTGACAACTTGGCTCAGTCAGCGCTGAATGACAGTTCCTGGGAGTCTAATGAATCAGAGATAAACCCCCGCAAATCACCGCACCCATGCCTTGCAGGAGGCCTGGACAGGGAGGTCATGTCCTGTTTGCCAGTTTGTCCCGTGCTGGGAGAGCAGTGTGAGCAGAGGTTAATGTGTCTGGTTTTCCGTGTGATGTTCTGTGCTTGGCTTGACACTGTAATTTTCCTTTAAAATCCAAGTACAAAGCCCTTATAGGATTTAATGCAAAGAAGGGAAATATATTTAATGTAAAGATGAGAGGGCTTTAACATCTTTAATTGATCCACTCTATGTTTTTAACTCTGAGAGACTTAAAATGATGACATAGGGCTGTGACTCCAAGTAAGACTTATGCTGCTTTTACTAAAATTACAGCTGAGGTCTTCTAACACAACACAGTGAAATTAAAAAGGTCATTTTAGATAGCTGCCTTGGAACAAAGGACATCTTTGAGTAATAAGGCGATGCCTCCACAAAGGAAAAAAAAGTCCACATGTTCTGTGTCAGGAACTGGAATTATTTCTTGTTATCAATGAATAATCCTTGAAGGATTAGTATTTCAACCAATTTACTTGGGAAATCAGAGAAAATTATTGAAATACAACTGTAAAACCCCAAATCCTTTCTTGACAGTGTAATAGAAAACCAGCTATTGACTGTTCTTTTTTCCACAAGAGTTTTTGTTAAATCCTCATGTAAAAGATGGGGTACAAGTGAAGCTGGAGACAGTACTGACTGAAGACTTATTTTGGATTTGGCATGGAAAACTAACACAAAAAAATCTGCTTAACTAATGTAGCTTGAAAGGAGAGATGGGTAGAGCTGCTAGGTGTGTGTGTGGATGGGAAGAGGGGCTGCTGGAACAGCAGGGGTCCACAGAATGAAGTTTGACATTTAAAACCTGCCTGAACATGTTCCTGTGCAACTTGATCTAGGGGATCCTGCTTGGGCAGAGGGATTGGACTGGATGGTCTTTCGAGGTCCCTTCCAATCCCTAATGTTCTGTGATTCTGTGGCAAGGACTGGAAGAGAACAGAATGAACTGGGAGATAAGGAGGTAAGAAGCAGGTTTGTTAAGGCTAACACAGCTGTATGAGAACTGGTTCAGACCAAATCCCAATCAGCGAACAACAAAGTTTAGGGTGAAGAAGGCTGCAGCCTTCAGCACAGAGGATCATCAGCACCCCCCTTGCGACCACCAAAGAACTCCACTGTGCATGCATTGAAGATATTTACCTGTGATAATTAGTTCTCAGTAAAGTACTTACTATGTAAAGCAATTCCATCAGTTCAACATAGAATCAAAGAATCACTGAGGTTGGAAAAGCCCCTGGGATCATTGAGTCCAACCATCAACCCTACTCTACAAGGTCACCCCTAAACCACATCCCCCAACACTACATCTGAGAGACTTTTAAACTCATCCAGGGATGGGGACTCAGCCACCACCCTGGGCAGCCCAGTCCAGTGCCTGATCATTCTCTCCAGTAAGAATTTCTTCCTGATGCCCAGTCTCACCCTCCCCTGCTGAAGCTTGGAGCCTTCTCTCTGGTTCTGTCATTAATGACCTGTGAGAAGAGCCCAGCACCAACATCTCTGCAGACTCCTTTCAGATAGTTGTAGAGAGCAATGAGGTCTTCCCTCAGCCTCTTTTTCCTCAAACTAAACAGCCCCAACTCTCTCCATCTCTCCTCAGCAGATTGATTCTCCAGGCCCTTCCCCAACTTCGTTGCCCTCTTCTGCCCTCGCTCCAGCACCTCAATGTCTCTTTTGTACTGAGGTGCCCCAAACTGGGCCCAGTACTCAAGGTGCAGCCTCCCTAGTGCTGAGCACAGTGGGACAATCACCTCCCTACTCCTGCTGGATACACCATTTCTAATACAGGCCAGGATGCCATTGGCCTTCTTGGCCACTTGTGTACACTACTGGATCATATTAAGCCACCTGTCAATTAGAACCCCCAGGATTTTTTCTGCTAGACTGCTTTCCAGCCACAATTCCCACGATACTCCCACATGAATTTGTATCCATCACTGGAATCTAATCTCGACCTTTACCTGCAATCAGCGTGTCTTAGGTGGAGACATCCCCTGCGCGCACAGTGCTGACAAAGTATGCCTGCTTCATAACTTCTGCTGTTGAGTCTCTTACTGCATCAGATTTGTGTCAAGCGCCAACCGCACCTCTATGCCAAGCAGTCCTCCTCTCTTTCACGGAATGATCCTCAAGCTACTAAGAATTTTGTCAACTTAACATTACAAGCCCTGAGAAACACTTTATGAAGTGGACCTTGTAATAATTTGCATGGATTTATCTAAATCCACCTTGTATTTTCACAATATGGAGCAGGATATTGTGGCAGACAGGGTTATTTGCATGTATTTCCCCCTCCCTGGTTTTACTGCAGCAGTTTTTAGGGAGATTGAATTTTAAACCAGTAGCGAATAGCTGTATTTAAAACCTACCTATTTTTGGGTATTAATAATGAGTCTTCTGAGACATTAGAGATTCAGAAATTCAGGACAACCACTGAGGGATCCGTTCAGCTCCTGAGCACTCTTCCTCACTGATGGGCAGCGATTAAATCCTTCCTTCCGTAATAGGGTGAAGTTCTTGAATAAGAAAATTGAGACATGAGATTACTGAGAGTGACACTAAGTGTCAGTTTGCTTTGTTTCTACCTGTGAAACACCACAAACACAATTCAAAAGCTGGAGGTTTTTTCATTTACAAGCCCAAGATGAGTCAACAGCAGCAGAGAAAGTAAAGATGATGCTGAGACACTTAACAGGAATGTTGCACAGAAGACACAGAGATCTCTCCGGATCACTTCACACTGGTAAAACTTCATCTCAAGAACCAGCAGCTCAAGACAGATGTGGAGAATCTGGAGGAAATCCCACAGAGCAGAAGAACGATTGGCTTTCCAGAACACCTGGCCTACAGAGAACCTTTGAAAGGACGGGGATTACTTAGCGCAGAGACGATGAAAGGAATTGCGGTCACAGCCTGTGGTCACACATAAAAAGGAAGGAAATAAACTGTTCACTGTGTCTACAAAAGTTGAAAAAGTATTAAAAAGCTTCAATGACAGTAGCACGAGTTCAATTAAACATTAGGAAACTGCATACTTATAATGACAGTTCAATGGTGGAAGAGATTGCAGGCAGCGTTTCTGTCACTCAGGATGGGTTAAGTCACAATTAGTGGAGTCAGAGCTCGGTGACAGGATAGGATTTGATTGTCTATAAGAAAAGATTCCAGCATTATTATTATTATGACCCCATGATTTACATTTGTTTCGGGTCCAATTTAGCTAAGGCTTCGTTTGTGAGGTAGGTGATTCATACTCATGTTTCCTATTATAAAATTGTCCTAATTAATTTTAATAAAAATCTTTTTTTATTTGTTCTTCCCTCCTTGAACCTCCTTCAGAGATTATTGTTAATGTAGCTAAAGGACAAAAATATGAGTATTGATTCCTCGCAATTAAAATCACAGAATCACAGAAGATTAGGGATAGGAAGGGACCTCGAAAGACCATCCAGTCCAGTCCCCCTGCCACATCAGGATACCCTAGATTCAGTCGCACGGGAACATGGCCAGGTGGGTTTGAAACATCTCCAGAGAAGGAGACGCCATAACCCTCCCGGGCAGCCTCTTCCAGGGCTCTGTCACCCTCACTGGGAAGAAGGTCCTTCTCACATTGACGTGGAACCTCCTGTGGTCCAGCTCACACCCACTGCACCTTATGCTATCATTGGGTGCCCCTGAGCAGAGCCTGGCTCCATCCTCCTGACACCCACCCTTCACATATTGATCAACATCCATGGGGTCACCCCTCAGGCTCCTTTTTTCCCAGCTCAAAAGTCCCAGCTCCCTCAGCCTTTCCTCAGCAGAGAGATGCTCCCATCTCTCCATCATCTCTGTGGCTTTGCGCTGGGCTCTCTCCCGCAGCTCTGTGTCATTCTGGAACTGAGGGGCCCAGAAATGGACACAATTGAAAGGATTTTAGTTCACTGCCTGTTTTGTTCTTTCTTCTCTGTCAAATACTGATTTATTTTCATTTCCACTTCAGTCCTTTCTAAGTTTCACTCATAAGAAAAAGAAGAAACCGTATTTTTTGAATCACAGTCAGTGTGCCAAGAAATGCCAGTATTCCTTTATTAATGATGGCACTCATGCTCTTTAAATAACATGTACTAGGCAGAGGAGCCAGGATTCAGGGTCTGGAAATCTGTGGTTATCGCAGACCACACAAAAATAGCAACTACTTCTTCTGTTTCACACATTTCTCCATGTCAGGATGGCCATTAAAACTAAAACTAACATTTCTAAATTAACAGAAAGACGTGCAGCAAAGCCTTTGGATGAAGAGAATTTCCACCATATGTTAGAGCTGTTCATATAAAATTAAACCACAGGGCGAGACAACGGTCTCTGAAATTCCCCAACAGACGAACGGTCAGTTGGAAGCCTGAGGAGTGAATCTCCATTTTCAGCGCAGAGGGATGAGTTTTAGCTAAATCTCACTAAACTGTGATGAACAGAGCAGCACTTTCTGCTGCAGGAGCTGCGCATGAACAAGCTCATCTAGAATCTGGCCACCAGAGGCAGGCACAACCACATTCCCAGCAGCTCAGAAAGCAAGGAAAAAGTGGGTTTTCCTGCACAAGCTTATTTACTTGATGATTTGTGTCACAGAGTTATTCTGGTCTGTTTTTTTTAAGTCACATCATCTCCCCTTATGTAGTACAATGCTTGTTTGTACACCTCTGAGTGCTGCAGCAGCTGACATTTTCTGGTGACATGCAGAACAAAAATAATACGATGTTTTTTCCCCATTATATTATACAACACTTTCTGCAGCAGATGCCAGGCAAACTGCACTCTATTTGCTGAATTTGTTACTGAAAATACTGACAATTTCATGTAGAAATCTGTGCTGGCATTCTATGTCATCACAGAATCACATTAGAGATTGGAAGGGACCTTGAAAGATCATCCAGTCCCATTCCCCCTGCCACAGCAGGATCCCCTAGGTCCAGTCACATGCGAACATGGCTAGGCATGTTTGAAACGTCTCCATAAAAGACGAACTCCACAACTCCCTTGGGCAGCCCCTTTCAGGGCTCTGGCACCCTCATTGGAAAGAAGTTCCTTCTCACATTGATGTGGAACCTCATCTGTTCCAGCTCACACCTGCTGCCCCCTATCCTATAACCAGGTGCCCCTGAGCAGAGCCTGGCTCCATCCTCCTGACACCCACCTTTCACATATTTATATACAGTAATGAGGTCAGCCCTCGGTCTCCTTTTCTCTAAGCTCAAGAGCCCCAGCTCCCCCAGCCTTTCCTCAGCAGGAAGATGCTCCCCTCCCTTCATCATCTCTGTGGCTCTGTGCTGGACTCTCTCCAGCAGCTCTATGTCCTTGTGGAACGGAGGACTGGACATGAGATTCCAGATGTGGTTTCTCCAGGGCAGAGTAGAGGCAGAGGAGAACCTCCGTCCATCTACTAACCACTCCCCTTCTAATCCACCCCAGGATGCCATTTGGCTTCTTGCCCACAAGGGCACATTGCTAGCTCATGGTCATCCTGCTGTCATGTAACCTTCTAGATTGTACAACATACAGTGAATTCCTAAAGGGCAGCAAATAATTAACCCAGTAAATCATACTGGGTTAAATTTATTAGTCATTTATTTACCTGCACTGAGGCAGAACAGGACAAGGTTTCTCAGCTTTATGCCTTAGATTAACGCAACAACTGATTCTTAACTTGGAGAGTTGTCGAATCAATGCAATCAGAACTCCAAATAAGCGAATAAATACCAATAAAAAGGTAAAATGGCCCCCGTGCTCAGCTTGGGATGTCTTCACACAAATATGGCTGAAAGGGATTGCTAAACCATCTGCAAAATCTCCAGCTCACAGCTAAGTGGCTTGTTTTTCATTTAAGGGCAGCTCAGGTTACTCATCAGACAAAAATATTCATATCAGGATCCTCAAGGCAAGAAATTGTTCACCAGGCCCCAGCAAAATGACAAAGGCCAGCCTCTGGCCTCTGTGTCATTGAGCCACACACCTCGGTCAGTGAAAAAGGTCCTTAGCTTGCCTGGAATGTACCCAGAGTCACACATTGCTCCCTTCAGCTCTGAGTCAGCTCAAACACAAGGCCATGGTTTATATTTCAAAGCAATTAGCGGATTGATTCGACAGCTATACCAAACCCTGATTCTCCATCTGGGAGCTCACTGTGACAATCACCTTCCTCTGTGATGAAGTAGTGCAGAAAGCCTTGCAAAGAGCACATCAGAGCTGGATATAAAGAATTTTCAGTTGAGGGTTTACCCAGCTTCTGAAACCTCTGGAGGTCAAGGCTGATTCCTGTAACCTAAAATCATCTGTCAGGACTTGAGGTGTTTCTGCTCTATGTTGAACTGGACAGCTGAAAGATGCTTAATCCTCCCTAAACAGCAGAAGGGATGGCTGAACTCCTATAAGCCAGAACACCCTGGCAATTAGGGCTCAAAGACGACATTAATCAAGAGGCTGTCAAGGAGATAACTCAAGGTCTGTGTCCTCTGGTTGAACTATCCTCATTATCCCCTCATTGTCATACTAAAAATCACATCCACAGGTCAAATAGCCCCTGACCTGAGTGAGGCTTTCCTCTCCTGAGCATGCAAAGCAGAAAGTATTATCACTGTCACCTTAATTCAAAGTGAGGAATTATTTAGCCAGACAGCTGTAAGACTGAAGTTGTGATAGCCAGTAGAAACGTAACAACTAGTGAATATATCCATGATGAATATATCCAGTTACTGGGTTTGTATAAATGAATGAACACTTTCACAATGTGAGGAGCTCACTTAGTGGGTGAGCACTGAGCTCCCAGCTGGGTGCAAATCTACGCTAAAGGAATCTCTTGGCTCTGGGTGTGGATCAGATGTTACACACCAGGTGAGAGAACCCAGAGTTTGGGAAAACAGACACATCCAAACCTCAAACACCTCTAGAAAACACCACAGATATTTTCATAGCAACAAGCTTTCCAGGCAGGAGTGTGGCTTGTGAACATCCCATTTTACTCCGTGCTCTGCTTTCTGTATCAGTTATGTGGAAGATACTCAACCAGTACCATGATGGTACTACAACACCTAAAGAGGGAATCTTTTCAGGTTGTTACTGCCACTATAAAGTGCAGACACACTCTGCGTTTCTCTTCCTCTCTTCCTGACTCATGGGAATTAACAAAAACAATGGAAAACTCCTACTCAGGTAACAAAACAATAACACTAGGCACTATTTTGCACTGAAATATTGTGACTAATCCAACGTCAGCAGCTTTCCCATTCCTCCAAGGACACTTTGCGAGCGCAGCCTTATCTCAACTGCCAGAAGCCACCTGCCATAAAATCTTCGAATCTTGGCATTTTTGCTCTTCTGAGCACCAGCAGGGCTCCTGTGGGAGGATCAGAGTGGATTTCATATCTCTGGATATGCCCATCTGCAGCCATTGTTCTCCGTGCCACGTCTTGACCAAATATAACAGACACCCACGAATGGTCCCACCTTCACTAAACCCTTTTATACCAACTGTCTGTACTCACCCCATTCAAAACCTCTGCAGCACAGAGACAAATATTTCTATAATAGAACCAAGCCTGGAGACTTTTCAGTTCTCCTACATGAATGGCAGTGATATCCTACAAAACATAGTGTAAGGAGCTATCTCACAGGTAAACAACTGCTCGCACGAACCCACCTGAACCCTACATGAACTCAAAGCCAGAAAACACTCATAATTACACACTAAAAATTATTTCAGATTTAGCATCATGTCTTTCTCATTGCCATGACTTATCTCATGAGCACGTGCCTTGCTGAACTGTTGGGTATGGCTGGTACGGAATGGGCTCTGATGGAGGTTTGAGGCACCTCAGCATGCAAGGAGACTGAGAAATGAAGATGGTTACACACAGTGCCCAAAAAAGAGACTGAGAGGGAGAAGGAGGGTTAATTTTTCTTTGAATCTGCCTTTTTTACCATAGGTATTATGTTGTTGAGACCCTGCTTCATGCCCTTTGGCACCCTCATCACATAGATAAATCTGGAGGTGTGGATTTGAAGGGACATACCTCTTTGCTTCGGGAAAAGGTTCCATAAAGAGGTCACAGGATTCTTTCCAGGAGGTGACAGAGACACAGGGACATCTGGAAGAAGATGAGGGCAGCCAAAACAGTGGTGATCAGAAGTGCTGGAAGGCGTATAACTACCCTGTGGACAACTTGAGGCACCATGAAGGATCAATCCTAAGGGCCTTCAGTAGCCAAGAGAGGGAAATTTGAGGGGAACAGCCTCACTCTTGGGGTAAAGACCTGAGGGAGCAGCACTGGGCTGAGGAAAGAGGGAGAGTGGCCATTGCTGAGGGGGCAAGAAGCTGAGTGGAGTGGTATGAGGTGTTGAGGGGATCTTCCCTCCAGATTCTCCTTCAGTGTTCTCCTTTTAGGGTTCTCCCCTCTGGGTTTTCCTCTCAGCGTTCTCCCCCTAAATTTCTCCTGGAGTTTCTCCTTTCAGGGTTCTCACCTTAGCGTTCTCCCCTCACAATTCTCTCCTCAAGGTTCTCCCCTCACAATTCTTCTCTCACGTTTCTCCCCTCAGGGTTCTTCCCTCCTTATTGTCCCCTCAGGGTCCTCCCCTAAATTTCTCCCCTCATGATTCTTCTCTGAGGGTTCTCCCCTCACAATTCTGCCCCCTCACTTTCTTCTCTCACGTTTCTCCCCTCACGATTCTCCCCTCGGGGTTCTCCCCTCAAGATTGTCCCCTCAGGGTTCTCCCCTCATGATTGTCCCCTCAGGGCTCTCCCCTTAGGGTTCTCCCCTCACGATACTCCCCTCAGGGTTCTCCCCCTAAATTTCCCCCCTCAAGTTTCTCCCCTCGCACTTCATCCCTCCCCTCCCGCCTCTCACACCGGTTCGCGGGCCGAGCCGAGCCCTCCCCTGTGGGCGGTGCCTCGGGGCCTGGGGGGGCTCCTCCCGCTCCCTCTGGGCGGTGCCGCGAGGCTCCGGGGCGGGACGCAGCGGGGAGGGCGGTTCCCCGCGGGGTCGGTGCTAAGGGGGGAGCGCGCGCGGGGGGCGGGTGTATTGTTCGCCGCGCGGTGCACGCCGGTCCCGCCTCGGCCCCCCCCAACATGGCGTCGCGCTGTCACCTGTGTGTGTGAGCGGCGGGCGGGACGCGGCGGCTGCGGGAGGTGCACGGCCGCTCCCGGGGAGGGAGGGAG